>JAUTXW010002438.1:0-451636 GCA_030620095.1 Kuschelorhynchus macadamiae | reverse complement strand
ATAGATGACTCTATTTACTTTGTGAAAGCTTTCGGATTTATTTTAATCCTTCATCAGTCACACTACAAAATGGTTTGTTAATATAAAGTAAATTACTAAAATATTTTAGACTTACTGTAAGTGAGGTTACAAATATAAACAGCTATCCAATAGGAAATTCATTTCTGTGAATGAAAGGAACACCTCTTTATATAAGTATTTAACACAAAACAAAGAGACTGAAAAAAACAATAACAAAACATTTTTTTTGACCACACACGAAACCGTTGAAAGGTAGGTTTCCAATGTATTCGACAGGAGTCGAGGCTTAACTAGAATATTAAGAATAAAATATATGCACCTATTTGTTTCTTTTTTAGATAGCAAAAAAAAAAAAATAATCCTTCTGTTGTGTTTTGAAGGCCAGGACGATTATTTGGTTTTAAGGTTTAATAAATTGCTATATATTATATTGAGATTCTGTATATCCGATTTTTTATTCATCGGGTTTTCCTGATTATTTATGTGCACCAATCGTATAATAAATCATCCATTACGTATTGCGCTAAAATGGGAGACATTTTTGAGCCCATAGGGGTTCCGAAAACTTGTTTGTAAAATTGATTGTCAAAAGAGAAACAGGTATTGTTAAAAACAAATTCTATTATTTCTAAGAAGTTTGATTGATTTAAAGAACAGTGATTTTTGATTTTGGACCAATTTTTTTTAATACTAACTTTGACTAATTCTAATGGGATATTGGAAAATAAAGACGTAACATCTAAGCTTATAATGTGGTAATTTTCCGGTAGCTGAAACTCGTTAATAAAATTTGCAAAATTAAAAGAGTCTGCTATGTAGTATTCGTTATTATAATCGTATGCAGTGTTTAAAACCTCTGTAATAAAACCAGCTAGTTGAGCAGTTGGGGAATCTATGGAGGATATTATTGGTCTAAGAGAAATTGTGGGTTTATGTGTTTTTGGCAAACCGTAAAACTTGGGGCAAATAGAGTTATAAATCATCAATTTTTTCGCAGTAGCGTCCGATAGTTGTTTTGATTTTTTCAATTTTGAAATTATTTGGTTGGCTTTTTGTTGAATTGTAGATGTAGGATCGCGTGGAATTTTTTTGTAATAAACTTCGTCACTAAGTAAGGACATAGCCAGTTGTAAATATTGTTCTTTGTAAATTGCGACCGTGACGTTGCCTTTGTCAGATCTCGTAATGTAGATATCTGGGTGTTGTTTTAAAAAAATCTTGGTTTTATTATACCATTTAGTTGTCTCTGAGAAAGTAACCTCTTCTGTATGAAAATAATTGGTGATGACATTGGCCGCCTGTGCACTGTAAATATTTTTTTCACCCATATTGTCTACGTGTGATATTGTTAATTCAACGTCTGCTAAAATATGTGGGACTGAGACGTCCTTTTTGGAAACGGGGAGACAAAACTTGGGCCCTAATGATAGGATATTTTTTGCTTCTGTTGGAAAAACGACAGGTGTAAGATTTTTGAACCAACAGTCCTTAATTTTAATGCGATTTAATTTATTTGATTTAAGTTCGTCAATCTTTTTAAGATTGTTGCTTTTTGTCTTGTAAAAAGCCTGGTTATACACTATATTTTGTCTCCGGAAAAACTCAAGATGAATGTTTATAGGTATATTTTCCTCTATTCTCAGTCGATATGTGCTAAGTGCCTTTTCCATTCTTTCAACATTTCCGTGTGTTATCTTAATCTCTAAATTTAAAATCTTACGGCTAAGTTTGTTTCTAAAACTAAAAATCATCTGTCCAGTTCTTCCTTCTTGGACATTCACGAGGCCTGTAACTCCTTTGATTTGATCGGTAATATGCCTAGGGGTTAACCCAAGACGTCTGCACTGGAGAAGAAATATCTTCCTATTTTTCAGCGAAGCTAGTTTGATGTTGAGTTTTGCCCAGTTTCTCAAGTAATTTGCACAATTTAAACCATATGTAGTAGAAATTTCCTGGTAAAACCCCATTCCTGATTAACAGATTCTTTATAATTTCACGGCTGTTTGAAAATGAAATGGACAACACGAAATAGCGGGGTTGCAGCCTAATAATCCTATTGATGTTACTGGGACATTAAATAGATGACTCTATTTACTTTGTGAAAGCTTTCGGATTTATTTTAATCCTTCATCAGTCACACTACAAAATGGTTTGTTAATATAAAGTAAATTATTAAAATATTTTAGACTTACTGTAAGTGAGGTTACAAATATAAACAGCTATCCAATAGGAAATTCATTTCTGTGAATGAAAGGAACACCTCTTTATATAAGTATTTAACACAAAACAAACAGACTGGAAAAAACAATAACAAAAAATTTTTTTTTTTTTTGACTACACACGAAACCTTTGAAAGGTAGGTAGGTAGGTAGCAAAAAAAAAATAATCCTTCTTTTGTGTTTTGAAGGCCAGGACGATTATTTGGTTTTAAGGTTTAATAAATTGCTATATATTATATTGAGATTCTGTATATCCGATTTCGGGTTTTCCTGATTATTTATGTGCCTTTCGAGAAAATTTCTTTTAAAATAATTAATTTCACATTCGAGAATCTCCGCCTCTAAAATTTGCTGAATGACCTGTGTCTTTACGTGTTGGGAAAGGGCACATGCTTCGGGTTTTATTCTTATATCACTTTTATGAGATATTATTCTATCTTTTAGAGGCCTTGAGGTTTGCCCTATGTATTTTTTATTGCAATGTAAACAAATTTTATATACTACATTTGATTTGTTATGCCTTTTTGTTTTATCTTTAAGAGAACTAAAAAGTTTGCTCTAGGTTTAACGGCTTTATTGGCTATAACAATATTTTCTTTTTTGAATATGTTCGCTAATTTAGGGGTTAATTCCTGAACGTATGGAAAGGAAACATACTTTTTTATTATTGGAGGGCTATAGTGTCAGTAATAGAAATTTAGCAGGCTTTGAGGGTAAGAGTTGTCCAATTTAGGTTATTTAGACGTTTTAGATTTTGATCCTTTAATGACTGATGACAGATTGACAAAATTCTATTTTTTAGGCCAAGTATGAGGTTTATTTTCATTCGTGTGTAGTCAAAAAAAAAAAAAATTTTTTGTTATTGTTTTTTTAGTATTTATATAAAGAGGTGTTCCTTTCATTCACAGAAATGAATTTCCTATTGGATAGCTGTTTATATTTGTAACCTCACTTACAGTAAGTCTAAAATATTTTAGTAATTTACTTTATATTAACAAACCATTTTGTAGTGTGACTGATGAAGGATTAAAATAAATCCGAAAGCTTTCACAAAGTAAATAGAGTCATCTATTTAATGTCCCAGTAACATCAATAGGATTATTAGGCTGCAACCCCGCTATTTCGTGTTGTCCATTTCATTTTCAAACAGCCGTGAAATTATAAAGAATCTGTTAATCAGGAATGGGGTTTTACCAGGAAATTTCTACTACATATGGTTTAAATTGTGCAAATTACTTGAGAAACTGGGCAAAACTCAACATCAAACTAGCTTCGCTGAAAAATAGGAAGATATTTCTTCTCCAGTGCAGACGTCTTGGGTTAACCCCTAGGCATATTACCGATCAAATCAAAGGAGTTACAGGCCTCGTGAATGTCCAAGAAGGAAGAACTGGACAGATGATTTTTAGTTTTAGAAACAAACTTAGCCGTAAGATTTTAAATTTAGAGATTAAGATAACACACGGAAATGTTGAAAGAATGGAAAAGGCACTTAGCACATATCGACTGAGAATAGAGGAAAATATACCTATAAACATTCATCTTGAGTTTTTCCGGAGACAAAATATAGTGTATAACCAGGCTTTTTACAAGACAAAAAGCAACAATCTTAAAAAGATTGACGAACTTAAATCAAATAAATTAAATCGCATTAAAATTAAGGACTGTTGGTTCAAAAATCTTACACCTGTCGTTTTTCCAACAGAAGCAAAAAATATCCTATCATTAGGGCCCAAGTTTTGTCTCCCCGTTTCCAAAAAGGACGTCTCAGTCCCACATATTTTAGCAGACGTTGAATTAACAATATCACACGTAGACAATATGGGTGAAAAAAATATTTACAGTGCACAGGCGGCCAATGTCATCACCAATTATTTTCATACAGAAGAGGTTACTTTCTCAGAGACAACTAAATGGTATAATAAAACCAAGATTTTTTTAAAACAACACCCAGATATCTACATTACGAGATCTGACAAAGGCAACGTCACGGTCGCAATTTACAAAGAACAATATTTACAACTGGCTATGTCCTTACTTAGTGACGAAGTTTATTACAAAAAAATTCCACGCGATCCTACATCTACAATTCAACAAAAAGCCAACCAAATAATTTCAAAATTGAAAAAATCAAAACAACTATCGGACGCTACTGCGAAAAAATTGATGATTTATAACTCTATTTGCCCCAAGTTTTACGGTTTGCCAAAAACACATAAACCCACAATTTCTCTTAGACCAATAATATCCTCCATAGATTCCCCAACTGCTCAACTAGCTGGTTTTATTACAGAGGTTTTAAACACTGCATACGATTATAATAACGAATACTACATAGCAGACTCTTTTAATTTTGCAAATTTTATTAACGAGTTTCAGCTACCGGAAAATTACCACATTATAAGCTTAGATGTTACGTCTTTATTTTCCAATATCCCATTAGAATTAGTCAAAGTTAGTATTAAAAAAAATTGGTCCAAAATCAAAAATCACTGTTCTTTAAATCAATCAAACTTCTTAGAAATAATAGAATTTGTTTTTAACAATACCTGTTTCTCTTTTGACAATCAATTTTACAAACAAGTTTTCGGAACCCCTATGGGCTCAAAAATGTCTCCCATTTTAGCGCAATACGTAATGGATGATTTATTATACGATTGCATCCCAAAGCTGAACTTTGAAATACCCTTTTTAAAAAAATATGTTGATGATTTAATTTGCGCCATTCCGATTGGAAGCGAAACAGAGCTACTCAATATTTTCAATAATTATAATCAGTACATTAAATTCACAATTGAAATGGAATCTGAGAGAAGTGTGCCATTTTTAGATACAAGACTTATTAGAACCAACAGTAATAAAATTATATTGGACTGGTACATAAAACCAAGCAGCTCAGGTAGATATTTAAATTATTTCTCATACCATTCAGAAAAAATGAAAATAAACCTCATACTTGGCCTAAAAAATAGAATTTTGTCAATCTGTCATCAGTCATTAAAGGATCAAAATCTAAAACGTCTAAATAACCTACTATTGGACAACTCTTACCCTCAAAGCCTGCTAAAGAAATTAATCTATTCAACTGACACTATAGTACCAAACAATTCACCAACTGTTTCTACTAGCCCTCCAATAATAAAAAAGTATGTTTCCTTTCCATACGTTCAGGAATTAACCCCTAAATTAGCGAACATATTCAAAAAAGAAAATATTGTTATAGCCAATAAAGCCGTTAAACCTACGAGCAAACTTTTTAGTTCTCTTAAAGATAAAACAAAAAGGCATAACAAATCAAATGTAGTATATAAAATAGATTGTTTACATTGCAATAAAAAATACATAGGGCAAACCTCAAGGCCTCTAAAAGATAGAATAATATCTCATAAAAGTGATATAAGAATAAAACCCGAAGCATGTGCCCTTTCCCAACACGTAAGAGACACAGGTCATTCAGCAAATTTCGCAGAGGCGGAGATTCTCGAATGTGAAATTAATTATTTTAAAAGAAATTTTCTCGAAATGGTGCACATAAATAATCAGGAAAACCCGATGAATAAAAAATCGGATATACAGAATCTCAATATAATATATAGCAATTTATTAAACCTTAAAACCAAATAATCGTCCTGGCCTTCAAAACACAAAAGAAGGATTATTTTTTTTTTTTTTTTGCTATCTAAAAAAGAAACAAATAGGTGCATATATTTTATTCTTAATATTCTAGTTAAGCCTCGACTCCGGTCGAATACATTGGAAACCTACCTTTCAACGGTTTCGTGTGTAGTCAAAAAAAAAAAAAAAAATTTTTTGTTATTGTTTTTTTCCAGTCTGTTTGTTTTGTGTTAAATACTTATATAAAGAGGTGTTCCTTTCATTCACAGAAATGAATTTCCTATTGGATAGCTGTTTATATTTGTAACCTCACTTACAGTAAGTCTAAAATATTTTAGTAATTTACTTTATATTAACAAACCATTTTGTAGTGTGACTGATGAAGGATTAAAATAAATCCGAAAGCTTTCACAAAGTAAATAGAGTCATCTATTTAATGTCCCAGTAACATCAATAGGATTATTAGGCTGCAACCCCGCTATTTCGTGTTGTCCATTTCATTTTCAAACAGCCGTGAAATTATAAAGAATCTATATATATATATATATATATATATATATATATATATATATCTATATAATCATGAGTGAAACAGGAAAGAATTGGTAAAATGTTAGTGCGAATCCCATACGGCAGAACAAAATGGTGGCCTAATAAAATGTGTGGTTTTATTTAAGTTTAACATAGAAACTCGATATCCAAAACCACCTGCCTATCCAATCTGATTCGTTATTTATGTGAAAACGCATTTATTAAAAACAGTTTCGAAATAATTCCGGTTTCGTTAATCCTCAATGATTCTAAATCTGTTTTAACAAGACTTCGGCAATCTAAAATACAAACAGAAACAATAGCAAGAGGGAACATTCTCAATAGTCATCGAAAAAGGGTATTGGTCGAGGATTTATTTTAAGTGTTTACATACTTCGAAGAGAAAATCCAAGGAGAATATAAATAATGGCATTGCCTTAAATCGGTTTTTAGGTAAACCGCAGCCTCGAACTAATCCGACATTATTAAAATCCAGCAATATAGCAGATTATATTGACATGTATAAGGCGAGCAGGTTTACAATGTGATAGGAAATTAATTGATATAAGTATAATGATATCTAATTCATTATTAATATACCTTACCGTTTTTGCTGAAAAAAGTTTATATTTGAAGGAAATCTTCTTTCAGTTCACCTGTTTATATAACAAAATTAAGTTATTTAAATATAATAAATTGACACTGATCATAACGGACATTGAGAGGTTATTTCGGTGGAATCTTCTTAATTTTATATGATCTAGCTGAAGATCTTTACTTTTTCGAGTTTCGGGGAGCCCTAGATATATTTGTCAAAAATCCGATATTTACATAAGATATAATATTACATTATATTATAATTTTCTAAAACCCTATATTGTAAATTAAAATTTAACCACATTTTTAAAATTTTTGTAGTTGTATTTGTGTTGTATTTTTAGAAATATTTCACAAGGCGTTTTTTTATATGGTTTATATTTTAAGTAATGTCATTTTGACTTCTAAAACATTTAATTACTCCAAGGTGATACATTTACATTAAAAAGTATTAGTAAATATAACATATGTAAACAGCTAATTGAAAAACTTTTAATTTACACAAGGTGGGTATTTTCTGCAAAAGTTGGAATATATGTATACTGAACTGACTACGAAACAAAACTGTAACTTTTTTATGACAAGCACTACAAATTCGAAATTTTATAATGGAATATGAATGGTTATGAGGAAGATTTTTCCTTAAAAACATTTGTCTGCCGTTAATCCAATACAAAAATTTGCAACTTGAGCCGTTGATATAATTAATACGAATCAGTGAATAATTTAATAAGTTAAACATTAGTTTATTTAAATATGTAAACATGTAGGAACCAAACAAATGTTTATTGAGATTTGTTTATAAATTGTATCCACTTATTAAGTTTTTTGCGCAATAAAATGTTATACATGATGTTCAATATATATATATATATATATATATATATATATATATATATATATATATATATATATATATATATATATATATATAGGAATAGATATAGAGAAGTTGTGTAATTGATATAAAAAGTGTCACCTGTGCTTAAAGGCTAGGATAACTTTAATGCTGTCCGGTATTTCAGTGTAAAAAAAATTAAACAACCTTAGGTAATATTCGATTTTTTGTTCTATTTGTAAATAAAATGAATATATTTTGAAGATATTTTTTCGTAAAAAAGATAAAATAACTAAAAACTGAAAGAAATTAGGCACGAAGAAACAGATAAAAAAATTTCAAAATATTTTTTATCTTTAGCATATTATTTGGCATATCATTGTAAAGAATTATTACATACATGTTGGAGATATTATTGAAAATAAAATTAGGTAATAAGAAATATGTTTTCCCTGAATACGTAGGTAAATTTTTTAACATTTCTCTATCCTCCATATTCGTTTTGTATCAAAATGTTTCCAGGTTATCGCCACATGACCCTTAATTTTTGACCACAATTTGAAGTCAATCGAGTAAGTAGTTTGTTAGCTATGCCGCGAACTGACTGACAGACAGAAAGACCGACGGAACTGAGAAAACCTTTTCTTTTGGCATCTAGGGACACTAAAACATGTAGATATGTAACAATAATAATAATAACTTCGTTATTTGAATATTTTTTATATTTCAACATAAATATATTTTTTTTAACATTGCAAACATTTTGTTTGGCCGCCATTTTCTTCCACTATCTTGAATTCGTACCACAATTTTACCAGTTTATCTCTAAATGACACTTAATTTTGCAAAAACATTTAAATCGATCTAATAAGTAGTTTTTAAGGCTGATTATTTTTTATAAATTTGTTATAAAGCTGTCATTTTATTTCGTTATCTTGGATCGTCCTAAAATTTTACGAGTTAATTCCTACGTAATTCTTGATTTTTGTGGAAAATTTCAGGAAAATTGGACAAGTAGATTTTTAGTAATAATTGTTAACATTTAATTAGGCCGGCATTTTGTAACGCCATATTTGATTTTTATGTTACCAGGTCATCTCCATATGACCCAAAATTTGAGGTCAATTGGGTAAGTAGATTTTTAGTTATGACGCAAATACACAGACAGACAGTATTGAATAAAGATGATAAAGGACCCTAACGTGAAGGTCTGTAAAAACCTGAGAGGGTCATTTTTTCACGTCTACAATACTTTCCCTTTATGAGAGAAGTAAGAAACTTAAAATTTTGATTTGGTTTTCAGTTTACTAGTTCACCCCCTTAGAGTAACCCTATAAAAAGAAAAAAAACTTTTATATGAAAGAAACAAGAAATAAATTTGACGTGTTCGACCGTTTTTTAATGAAACTAAGCATAGTGAAAATAATATATATTTTTGTTTTTATCGCCCTAGGGCTATCCTGTATAGAGGAAAAATATATTACAAAGTTTTTGTTATATACAAAGATAAAAAAAGAAGTTACACAGTTTTTGTTTCAATAAGCTAATCACTTTAAAATGTATTTATCTACAAAAAAAAATTTGATGTTTTTCGAAATATTGTATAGATGTTTTTATTTGAAGACATTTATTAAAAAAAAATGAAATGTTTAGTCAAATGAATTCATTTTTTTCCAGGTGTTTAAAAATAAATGTTCAATTTTATTTTTTTGAGAATATATAATATACAATATAAGATTATAACACATCATTGATGTAGAATGAACTTATTTTTTTAAGACGTCTCGACCATTTCATGGCCTTCATCAGTTATCTAGAAGAAAATAAAGTTGCTGCCTTGGGAGTTTAGTGTTATTCATAACGTTTTTCTTTTATTGTTTTATATTATTATAATTTGTAATTCTAAAATCCTATACATAACATACAAATTTTGAACATTTGAGAAAGTGATCTTTTTCGTCTTACCTTAATCTACTTACGACTATCTAGGTCCGCCAAAATCACATTTGGCACTTACAAAGCATTCTTTCTGGCGTTCGAATAGAGACTGAAGTGCTAATGACGGGAAATCTTTTACATTTTATCGGATTTTGCTGTTTTTATTGCACTAATTCCCCTAATGCTCCCAAAGTTGTATTATATGTGCCGGGAAATCCTCCTTCACAGCAATCACGTCCAATGTTTCGTTGATGGGAATGCTAGGGTACTTGCAAAATGAAAGTACTGTACTTTCATTTTTTTTCAACAACACCAATAATAGATCTAATCATACACTAAACACATCTCCTCGACTTTTCCCATTAGACTGACAAACTTTCGAAAAATCTCCTAAAAAAGTCGAGTCAGCCACAATTCCCATCAGTAAACGTCAGTAAAGTAGTACACAATATATCCTGCTACAATCTCACAGGAAATGAAAAATCCGTACTAAGTAAGGGATTTAATAACTCCTAAAGAAATCCCTAAAAAAGAAATAATAGCTGGAGTGGAAGCTGTTTTCGACTCCTCTGAAAAAGCGAAAGCAGATGAAACTCAACAAGAAGTAGCAAGAATTGTAAGATCAAGCAAACCACCAGAATAACACATAAATGCCACTGAACAGAGAGCCTTAACAAATTTCGTAAAAATAATGACATGACAGTCCTTCAAGCGTATAAAGAAAACGCAACCGTAGTTATAGATACCCAAGACTACATATAAAAAATGCAGGATATCCTACAAGACGATTGTTATAAGCCTGTGTCTTAAAATAGACCCCTGAGGGACTCCCGATCTTGCAGTATCGGCTTCAACGCGACAATCCAGTTATCCTCAGAGACCTAGTAGACAAATAGGAGCCCCAGAAGTGTACCGCCAAATTATTGGAATCATAACGAACACGTTTTGTACGTAATAGTATTTAATGTCTGAAAGAAATCCACTAGAATCAACTTGGGTGCCCGACCCCCACAAGTCTCCACAAATAATTCCAGTCTGATCTCCCGAGTGATTTTCTTGGCACTAAACAATCTTTTCCAAAATATTTGGTACAATCGGTAAAAAATTAATAGGTCGCAAGACAGAGTGTATCTCAAGTTTTTTGTCTTTAGGCAATGGCAATACGTGGGAGAGTTTTCGTGCCAAATGAAAGCAACCATTTTCCATTCCATTCGATATTAACGAAATGTGTTATCAGAAACACCAGAAAAGGGCATTCACAAAATTTATTACTTTTAATATCCACATGTTGTAGTGTAGACCACACTGGTGCTACCATCCCCAAATACCCACCAATGTGAACTCTCTTCTTCCCAATAGAATTAAGAGTTTGATTCTTCAGACATCTATAACTGTTCCAATCATCCTCAGATTTAATTACCTAAATCGAGAGAGGGCTCTATATATATCTGTCGTGAAACACTTGATGGCTTCAGTTACTCAGTGTCTTGTAGGTTTAGTGTCGATTAATGAGATTATTTATTATGTCAGTCAAAATTCTTGATTTTAAATCAATATCATTCTCATAAACAATACTCATCTATGGTTGTGGAACTAATTACAAATAAAATAGTGTAAAATGAAACGGTTTAAAATTTCAATATATAACTAACTTGGATCTCAATTTGTTTACCTTTATACTTAGCTCACGAATGGCAAGTCGATGATCTGATATTATATCAGCGGAAACAGCTCCAGAACTAATATCCGGTCAAAACTCTGGTTATTTCATCAATCACCTGAGAAAAATCGCACGCATCAAAGTACTCCAACACTGGGTTATTGTGGTTAGTATATTAACATTAATGGCTCCTATGATCAAAAAATGAACAACAGATAGAAACACCAACGACAACACAACATCAAAACTTAATATCCAAAACATGACTGAAGATTTATAAAATACGGCCACCACTGCGGCTAAGTTGTCCAGCTTAATCCTAAGCTATGTATGTTTAGGAAGTCCTGGTTACTCTCCATCTCCAGCACCTTAGCGTGATTAATATGCTTCACATAAATTATAAAAAGCAACCCTCCAATCAAACGGACGTAGTAATTTTAAGTACATCACTAGACAACCAAGTCTCCAAGATACAATATTAATTTAGGCCGTGTCAAATTGGAATTACTTTCCGACATTGCGACTGCGATTGCACGAGGGATATTTAGGGATCTTCACTGCACAAGATCA
The DNA here is from genome assembly GCA_030620095.1 of Kuschelorhynchus macadamiae. Taxonomy (NCBI): domain Eukaryota; kingdom Metazoa; phylum Arthropoda; class Insecta; order Coleoptera; family Curculionidae; genus Kuschelorhynchus; species Kuschelorhynchus macadamiae. Next base: position 439,647 of record JAUTXW010002438.1, on the reverse strand, counting down.
AAACATTGATGTTTTGTAGTGTCATGTAGTTTAGTGAATTCTTCACATCTGCTGCCACCGCCTGTTTATCGTGTTTCGTTTTAAAAGGGAGGGAAGGCATGTAGTAATAAATACACATCGGCTTTGTCCTCACAGCGCTCAATCCTCGTCTTCGATACTGCAAACGAAAAGGTGTTCCCACAGGTCTTTTTTGGCATCATGATGGAAAACGCACCGGCGCAGGCGTTTGATGCTTACATGTGGATTTTCACCTGCCAGGCGACACATCACCACATATTTCTCATCATGGTCGCTTTCTGCTTTCAACGAGGCTTTCCTCCAAATTTTACTATTAGCTGGGTTTTGGTTAACCAAACCAACGGGCTTTCGATTTTGCATTTAAGTTTGATGATTTCACCAAAATATATCCAAAGTGAAACGTCTTTGTGCTATTGGTGGGAATAATATAATCTTATCCGTGTTTACTATCATTTTACTATAATTCCTATGGAATTGTCCCATGAAGTATCTTTGTCAATAATATAGTGCAAAATCCGAATGCATGATTACTACACCCATCTGTTTTTTAATCAACATGTATTTTTTAGACATAATTAAAATTTAATTAAACAATTTCGTTTGGTGATGCTCCTGTTGATATCTCCGAAACGGCAAGTGCTACAAGGTCGGTTAAATTAGAGAAAAGTTGCCTGTTTTGATGCCTATTTTAAAATCCTTTTACCCTGTTGCCAAATTCCTGTTAGTTTCTGAGACACAGGGTGATTTGTGAAAAACGCCTAAATAGTTTTTGTCGAATATTTCAAAAATTATTGATTTTCGAGACACAGTTTAAATTTGAAAGATTTATAATTTTAGTTGTTCTAGAACACGGTGTCTTCAAATTTCACCACCGTTGGTTGGTTTGGTTTCAATTTCACCACCGTTGGTTGGTTTCGTATTCGAGCCACCACCATGAACTTCATTTTTTTTGCCTGGATTTTTTATTCTCATTTTAGAATATTTTTTTCCTATTTTAATGATGAGCCACACAAATATCTTTGACAGTGTTTCGACTTTGTAAAATGCCATTATCATGGACTTTTACAAGTATAGTCCTATTTACATCATTTAAAATCCATAGATACGTTTTTTTGCATTTTATTTAGTATTTATGACATACGCGGAAATTAATTAATTAACAATTAAATACGAATATAAGAACAAACAACATTCTAACACCAATAACCAAAATAAATTTCAAAATAAGTAGTAAAAAGAAATTTTCTGAATTGGAAGAATTTATTCCAAGTGTTGAAAATGAATATAATTGTTGTGATTCTTTGTGGTAAAGCGTTGTTTGTTTCCATGCTAGTATTTAATTGTTAATTAATTCATTTCCATTTATGTTTTAAAAATTTAAAACAAAAGTAAAATGAAGCGTTTCTAAGGATTTTAAATTATGAAAACACCAATGGTGATATTTTCCAGCGTGGAAACGTCGTCAAAGGTATTTATGTAGTACTTCAGTAGAAATGCGACAAAAATGGTTCTAAAAATAAATATAATAAATACAGGTCGCTATTTAGAAAAACTAAGTTGATTGTGGTGACTCAAACTGGAAATATCAGAGGTGACGTTTGAAGACATCGTGTTGTAGAGGGAAAAAAATATTAAACTTTAAAATTATAGTTGTAGTGCCTCAAAAACCAATAGTTTTCGAAATATTCGGCGAAATATATTAGGCGTTTTTCACAATTCACCTTGAGTCTCAAAAACTAGCTAGAATTTGGCAACCCTGTAAAAGGATCTTAAATGGGCATCAAAAAAACCGACAACTTTTCTCTAATTTAACAAACCTCGTAGCACTTGCCGTTTAGGAGTTAGCAACAGGGGCACCACCAAGTGAACAAAATTGTTTAACAAAAATTAATTAATTAAATTTTAATTATCTATAAAAAATACATGTTGATCAAAAACAGATGAGTGCAGTAATCATGCATTCGGATCTTGAACTAGATATTAATAGTGTTACTAAATAAACGAAATTGTTTAAAAGAACTAATTAATTAAATTTTAATAACTATAAGTACTTGCGGCCATATTTTGATAGGCAACCCGACAGGAACATATTCCACTATTAATTATTATCTCTATAAATTATATTTTGATTATAAAACAGTGTAGTTATCAAGCCGTCAAATCTCGTACTAATAGGTAGACTGAGGTCACTAATTGCAGTTTCTTTCTAGCCACGTAACACAGCTGTTTTTGTTGTTAGCGCTGACGAAGACCTAGAACTGTTACCCTTCTTTGAAGGTGTTATGTTGGAGGAGAAAATGCTGTGTAAAGTGCGCAGGGAATATCACTATTATAAAGTTATATTATAAAATTAAAAATTATCGGTCCTTTGTGAAATATACATTCTCCTTTATATTTTTTCATTATTTGTTATATGGTTGTCTATTGCCTGGTTAGCATTTATTTGATTTTTCTATTTAATTGAATGTGACAAAGATATATGAGCATACAGTTATAGAAAAAATGAAGTGTGTAACACATATGGTACTATATACTATTTTATGAGACTAAAACCTTTTTATTTCTTTAATGCAGTATTTTAAATTTAATTTCGTTTTTTTTTTATATTTCAGGTTCTCCAGGACCAGAATCAATTTTTTTCATTTTGATGATGATTCTGGTATTCTTCCAAACCCATCGATAACAACTAAGCTTATACTAGGATATAACAACATGAGGAGAATCGGGGGTTTCATCATGGTTAACGAAATCATAATATTAGTTTATATTATTACATCTTTAAAAAGACAAGTTTTAGAAATTACATTTTACAAAACTGAGTATACAGCCCTGTAAACAGTTTTAGTAAGTTGATTCTTAAGATAGGTATAGATTATTTAAAAAGATTTTTTTAGTTTTCTGTATGTACTAATACAAATAGAACTCCCAATTGTAAGTTGTACGTTTTTGAAAAATATACTTTAATTTAATAAGTATTAAATTGCTACAGTTTAATAACAGAAAATCAGTGGTTTATAAATGTAATGGTTTATATAATGTGTTTTTGAAAAATTGAATTCTGATAAATTTCTTACATTGAAACATGTATTATCTTTCGGCAATTTTTTATTTTTATATAAGTTAATAATCCTGGCTAATAATATTAATAAATATTGGATGATAAATACCTATTAGTAATATAAAAGGTCGAGGATAAAATGAAATGAGACCTGATTTTATTAAATTTGCAATAAAACATGATCCCTAGACCTATATACGCATAACTACATCGATTTTTCAAAAAAAAAATATTTTGCGCATCCACGAAATTGTTTTCTTGACATCTTGAACTAGTGTCTCAATTTCAACGAAGTTATTGTCGCGGATTACGTTAATGATAATTTAACAGGATCACATGTGCAGATGTCAGTAATATTTATGTCCCGACTTTCCAATAACCTATCTATTTTATTTACGTATTTATCATGTATAGATAACGGATACTGAGTTTTTAACACTTTCTATTTTGTTTGTTCTAGATACCCCTAGGATTCCTACAGTTCCAAAAAATAAGTCTCAAACCTTATTGTTGAGAGGCGTTATAATTTCAACTGTTTGACCTTGGGTGACTAATATCATGCACATAACCCTCTCTGTCAAATTATATCAGCATCCCTCCAAAACTGCACGGAAACTAAGCACACGGGACCTCTTTAGAGATCTGTATAACGCAGCCGACATTGGAGACAGGTGAAAGCTCTTCTCTGAATCAAAAATGGTTACAGATGACCTAATTTCATCAAAATTTGACCATTCTGTATTTCTTACTAATGTCCTAAAAATAAGGAAAATATGTTAAATAAATATTTCTGAGGTACAAGATTTTAAAGATATATTTCTAAGCTTATATATTTTTCAATATCTCAAAAATGCCTAAAATACCAACAAGGACCAACAGAGAATAAATCGATAGCAGTTTATTTGCTATGGCGGTCCCAAATACTTAATTAATATATTATTGATGTCAAAAATTGTAACCAAGAAAATTTTGGCAGATATACAGGGTGATTCAAAAAACAGGAGCTATCGCTTAATGGAAGATTCCTTAGCAAAAAAAAATAAGTGGAACATTTTATGTAGACACAGATTCGAAACGGTTTAATTTTCAAGACAGGGTTCTAAATTTTTATTTCCCTAGTAAAGGGAAGTATCGTAATCGTGAAATATTCACCCTCCGAAATTTTTTCAGATCTTTACGTTTCAGGGTCCCCAGATGCTGAAAACAAATTTTCTCAATTCCGTCGGCCTGTGTGTGTCTATCTGTCCGTGTGGCTGTTCGCAGCAAAGCTAAAAGCTACTATCCCGGTTGAATTTTGGTTAAAAATTAGGAATCATATGGGGATGGCCTGATATAATTTGGTAAAAATTCAATATGGCGGAACAAAATGGTTTCTAGTAAATTGTTAAAAAAATATTCCTAAAAAGTACTTATCCAATTTACTTCAATGTATAATATTTAATTTAAAACTATCCTCTAATAACGACAGAAAAGGAATACGTAAAACTGTTGATTTTTGTGGATGTTTGAGTGAAAACGTTGTAGCTGACTATAAAGCTATGTACTAATGAAATTGAAAAGGTGGAAATAGAAATTTCTCTAGGCTATCGAGAATTTTTAAAAGAAACTCATTGCTATCAGACAAAAAAAGCAACATAACTTTTAAAATATTTCTTTGTTAAGATCTGATTCCTATTATGTCTTATAAAGAAAATAATAAAAATAGAAATTAACGACATTGACATTAGTAGCTTTTTTGCTTCTGTTTTTTTACTACAGCTGTCGAGCACACAGTCTGAACGGGTTTGTGTCAACACTGCCGCTCGTTGACAAAAAGTATATTTTTAGTTTTTTGATTGCAAAGAGAACCGTACAATGTGACTCAAATATATTAAGTTTTTTTTATAATTTTTGAGGCATTTTTACTACTACTTACTTACTAATACAATATATCAAGATAAGAAGTTATTTACAACATTACCCAACTGGACCCACTTTCTGATACGCCTCTTTTGCTAAACCATTTTATCAACAGCCCAAAACTTAAAAAAGAGTATAATTAAATTCACTCTAATATTTTGACACTAACTGACATTGATCAACTTAGATGATTTTACGTTTTATAATTTACACATTAGTATAATTAAGGAACGACATTCGGTTTTCGAAATATAATTAGACGGAGTAATTTCCTCTTTGTGTATTTCTGAAAAACTTAATTTTATTATAATTGTACGATATTGTGTTTAAGATGAAACATATTCCAAATGTACGTATTTTTTAGGATATGGCAGTTTATTATTATATATAAGTTATGTTAAAACGTTTTATATTATGTAGTAGACTTACTACATATACATTGTTAATAAATGATTTTTTTAATGTCTCTGCTCTTTATTTTAAGGAAACAATGAACTGAACTATATTTTACTTAGCTAGAACGGCCCCGGCGCACAGTGGATCGACCCCATGTTATAATTGGGACATTGGGCATTTTCTGAAAATGCAAATTTGGGTTTTTCTGTTTCATATTTGTTTTACACACATATTAGTGTTATATAAAAACAACATAGCAAATTCTTTGAAGCATTCTCTAGTGAAGGAGATTCGATGATATATGCAAATATTTTATATAGCACAAATTGATACAAAAATTGGGTTGGCTAAAATTCAAAAATCTGAACTTACTTATATTTTATCAACTTTTCCGCACAATATCTAGGTATAAGGGTGATGATAGAATAACATCATATTAACAGAATATTTAAAACATGTATCGTAACCGTAAGATAGACTGCAGCAACTTGTCTTTGAAAATATAGCAAACAATAAATAATTTTTGATTTTTAAAAAAATGGCCAAAAGTGTCCACGCAACTTTTGCCTCTGAGGCATAAACCATACCTTGCTTTAAATGTATCCATCAAGAATAGCTGCCCCAATCTGCCCCTTTGAGATTTATTCGATTTTTTTTGGCTACAATCCTCTAATAAATTAAGGTTTTTAGCGCAAAAAAAGACCCTACCCACAAATCAATATTTAGGTTAATCGAGGTAGGCTTAGCTTACGAAGACGCGCTTTTCATCTTTTGTTTAAAATCTGACAGATCGGAAAAAGTATAATAAACTTGTTAGTAAAATTAGAACGTGGTGTGTGTTTATGAACCAAAAGTGAAATACTGAGAGTTTTTATAAATTATTACGCCTATCTATTAAATTAATTTCTAAGCGGTAAGTAAAATGTAAGTTATTCTATAATATTAGTTATCAGCCGCCCTTCGTCTTGCCAGGTGTTGGTTACCTACTCTCTATAAACAGCAATATGTTTTGCTTTATTGTGCTTCTATCAATTTTAAGCGAAATTACCTTGATACTTTCATACCAATCATTAAAATATTTAAGCCCTTATTCTCGACTATTCGCATTTCTTTGCGGCCGTATACGTTTTGATTTCCAATGTAGTTTTATAGTTTATATTGGAAAATGCCAAACAAACGTACCTATACTCATACAAATGCCAATAGTCAAGAATAGAAAATATGTAAAACAATATGCTTCCTTATAAAATCTCTATTCAGCGATTTCGTAGCTTTCACTTTTGTTTTTCAAATGCTATTAAGTTAAGCCTATATATTAAACAAGATAGTTTTTCATAGAAACATAGAAGGTGCTTTAAAATATAAGATACAACCGATGCTAAACTGAAGATTGGTCATCATAAAATAATAGAAAGTTTAAACTTTTTATTAAAATCTTAAACACCTTTTCCCCATTTTATGGAAAAGTGACTATGCTATTTGTAGAGAGAAGGCACTTTCTAGATGAAAATTATTAACTTAAATTCACTTTAAAATTATTATTGTACTATGTTTAACGTCTGTATAATAATAATTATTATTAAACGATTTTTTACGACATTCAGACTTTTTTTAAAATTGAAAAAGAGTTGAGTACTATAAATATGGGTTCGAATCAAACCGAAGGCACTTAGCTTTTTTAATTTTAAAAAATTGACTAAATGCTGTGAAAGATTGTTTAATAATCGTTTGTTTATTAAAAAAAGTATTCATTTCTATTTATTTAAAAATATATATACGTCATTCACTTTTTTGTAAGTTTTATTTTTTTTTTCGGATTAAGCGACTGAAAATAAAAGTTGTTTAAAGCTGGCGCATAATCCCAAATAAAATGGCTGAACTAAATTCAAACGAAGAACTTTTCAATTATTTGAAGACCAACAGCATTCCTTTTGAGGATCATAAGAGATTACTGGGTGATATATTGCAAATGAGAAACGTGGACTACACCGAAGATGAAAAATACGTAATATCGAAAATATTGCGAAAGTACTGTTCAACACTATCTAGCAAATGGAAAAAATCTAATAGAACAGAAGAACGTTTTTTACGCATAAATCAATCTTGGTTGGCTCGCCAATTTAATTGGCCAGGATTTATGACTGTTCGCCCTAAAGAAAGGCAACTGCGTAAACCATTTGAGGACTTGTCAACAAAACAAAAAATGAGACGAACAAAAGAACTCAGGAAAGAAAATATTCAAGAGCTAAGTTTTGCTATGGCTTCAAACATGAGTCAAGGTATTCTATTATTACAAAGACAAACAGAGAAAAAATTAAAATGTTTAATAATAATAATAATGATTATAATAATAATAATAATAATAATAATAATAATAAACTATTTCATTAGAAAAAATACTAATACAATATTTTTAAGATAATCAAGATATCAACAAGATTTTAAAATTTTTAAAAGAAAATCCAAATCAAGTTAAAAACGTTTTGAATTTTTGCAACGATATGGAAAAATATCATCATTTTTATTCAAGAGATGAAGCTTTAGCCCTTTTTGTTTCTTTAAACCTTTCTAAACACCAGTATATAAATCAAAGGAAAGCAGCCATTAAAAAAAATTGTCAGCTATATCCATCATATTACCAAATTCAAGTAGCTAAACAAGAATGTTATCCCTCTAAACAGACAATTATGATCACGGATCGGTTTGCCAGGATAACTTTACAAGGCTCACTGGATCATACCGTGTCCAGAATTTTAGCATTTAGCCATTGTGATCCAGGTTCAAAGCTAATTTTGTTCGGCAAATGTGGTTTTGATGGCACTTCAGGCCAAAGCGAATATAAGCAAAAAACCGATTTTGATGACTCCAGCATATTTATGGCTGCATATGTGCCAATAAAACTAGTGCACACCGATGACCATACAAGGATAGTATGGGAGAATCCTAAGCCATCTTCAACTTTCTTTTGCAGGCCTTTAAATTTTCAATTTATTAAAGAGTCCAAGGAGGTAATTATAACTTACGCTTTGGTTGTAGCTTGTTTCTCATATTATTCTTTTATAAATATGAATATACAATGTATCAGTATGAAATCATTTATAGGTAATATCCGAATGCTGGGAGTCATTGAAAAATGAAATTTCCCTACTTGAAGAAACTCATATTTCCGGGGATATTATAACAAACCATAATATATTTACAACCATGCTTGACGGAAAAATTTGTTCCTGTTTGGCAGATACAACATCATCAATGGTGTGTTATATTTGTGGAGCCAAGCCCACAGAAATGAATCAATTGGAGGTAGGTATAAAAAAAGTAACGTATTTGTGAGTCCTATAACTACTAGAACCATTAACCACAGGAATATTTTAAAACTTTTTTAGTTAATCGAAAAAAAGACACCAAATGAAGAAAATTATAATCTGGGAATCTCCAATTTACATTCCTGGATAAGGTCGATGGAATGTTTATTGCACATATCCTATAATTTGGAATTTAAAAAGTGGTCTGCACGCAGTGTTGAAGATAAGCACCTGAAAGAAAATAAAAAGCAAGAAATTCAACAGAGGTGGGTAGTCTATGCAAAATATCCTTAGCTAGGACATTTTCCAGGATATTCCATTAAAATAAACCTATTATTATCAAGGAATATATTTCTATAATAAAACAAATCTCCCTGGTTTTAGATTCAGAAATGAAATGGGACTAAATGTTGATTTCGTAAGACAAGGCCATGGAACATCTAACGATGGCAATACTGCCAGAAGATTTTTTCAAAATTTCGAAAAAACAGCTGAAATAACAGGGATTGATCAGAGACTGATAGAGAATATTTATATAGTACTCCAAGTCTTAGCAGCGGGAGAGGATATTGATGCCGAAAAATTCCATACTCATGCAAAAATAACGGCAAAATTATATGTAGATCGTTATGGATGGTATCATATGCCTGCATCTCTACATAAAATTTTAGTACATGGCTCATCAATAATTAAAAATTTTCAACTTCCTATTGGCTACCTCTCAGAAGCTGCAGAGGCACGAAACATTTCCGTAATTATAGAGAAACAAAATCTAGAAAAAGTAATAGAATGTTTACAAACGAGGATATTCTACATAACCTTCTTCTAACCTCTGATCCATATATATCAAACCTGAGAATATCTTTAAATTTTTCCACAAAGAAGGTTAATTCTGAGTTAACCGAAAAAGCCAAATCTTTGTTATTGTAGAGACTTTTTAGTTAATTAAAAATTTTAAGCATTAGAATGTTTCCCAGTATATGATCAGTTAGATATTGTTTATGGAGAACGAGAAAATGTATAGTTATGCGATAACTTTAGTGTGAAGTGTATGACTTCTGTGTAAATGGTTCATGGATCAAAAAATTGTATTTCCCATACTTATAGACATTTTTTTAAAATAACCATAGCAAAAAAGGTAAGATTTCATATTATCCTTTGTAAGACTTAATTTTTTTTATTTGATTTTTCATATCTTTAATCATACATCAATCGTGTTTTAGTTATCCTGATTTTTTTATTATTAATATATTTTGAGATGTTCTCAATGTTAAAGGTAAATATAGTTGTCTATAATTATTTTATTTTAATTTGGTTGTTCTGGAGACATAATTTGGGACACTCTGTATATATTTTTGGACATTTAATTTGCAACGTTTCTATATATTAATAGTTTAATAATATAAGTTCTAACTACAGCAGTAACAGGTATGTAGTATCAAAAAGGTAAAATAACTATGTAAAAATGGTCATGATGGGTAATAAAACCACCCTGTATAACAAGTTTTTTTTTAAGTTTGTATACATTGCTGAATTGAATCTTCACGTTCTATAATTTCTAAAAAAAATATAAACAATATTTTTTAAAATCATTTTTTATACAATACCAATTTTGGCATGGTTTTTAAAGACACCCAGTAGAGTTATTAAAATCGCACATCCTTTTTAGTGATACTCAGGTCAATAAAAGCAACGTATAAAAAAAAATAGGAAAAGAAAAATCTACTAAGACCCAGAACTCCATATAATATATACCCAGTCAATGTACTTTACACCGAAATTAATTTATATGATGTCCGCCATCTTGAATTTTCGCAAAATGTCATATTTAATGACTAAATTTTAAAAGTGAAGGCGTCAGCTGCCTAGAAAGTACAAAATCATCAAAATCGAACGAGTAGAAAAAAACATATTACCAATGTCCCGCTGGTCCCTATGCTTCGATCCACTGTGCGGCGATCTATAGTGGGACATACATTTTTATGCAACCCTCCGCCTGATGGGCTCTCCGTCTGTCTCATTTTGGATTCAATAGGAATAAAGGTGCAAGATTTTAAAAAACTATGTTTAAACTAATTACGATTAAATAATACACATAAGATGTATTATACTATAAGGTATCTTAATTATTGAAACACGAAAGTATCAACATACAACTATATTAAATACTGCAAATCGTAAATTGCTGTAAATACATAATATTGATCAACACCGACATCGAATAATGCTATCAATAGACTGCTCTCTCCAAAGAATTGTCCTTTTCTCGACCCTTGCTTACGTAACTTCGTTAACAATGAGATGTGTCATCGTACGAATCATACGTCTACGAATTATCAAGATAGATTGAAGGTGCCTTCTTGGAATTACGTTACAGTCGACTAACCTGACACCATTTCATGTCCTCGTGAAACAAGACTAAACTTAAATAAAAAGAAAATTAATAAAACCGTATATACTACACAAGGATAAGAAAAATAATTATATTCATATAATTATTTTTGTCATCCTCCTCGTTCCTAGTCCCGCTCAGCGAAAATATTGTAACAAAAACTTTATCTCATCAGAAGGATATATGATCATATATATCATTTGGACCCTTGTAACAGTCCTACATCGCTTGGATCCTCGTAACTATACTATAAATATACTATAACTATACCTAACTCGTATAGATCGTTATCAATACTTCCGTTTTAATAATCGGTCCCTTGTCTCTCTCGTAACAAGAGCTTCATCTCATCAGAAGGGCATATACTCGTGTAAGCAGTCCTGCACCGTTTGGATCCTCATGCCACATATTTGAACCATTTAACCACATTTTAATTAAGTGAGAAACGTAGAACGCATACGTATACTTATATACATACATACATGTATGTATGTATATAAGTATATGTGACTGATGTAACCATTAATACGTCACAGCGTAACACACTTTTGTAATTGTCATCGATCCTGGCTCTTTTAACAATTTCGCCTCGTAACACTTCTAAGTCTTGCCCTTTATCTCATGTTACCTCGAGGGTAAGAAATGAGTCACTAATTCCTCAAGGGCGGTATCCAAAGACTACCTCGTAAGGTGTCTTTCTAGTGACGGAATTTACCTTAGAGTTAATTCCCCACTGCACCACTTTTACTGTTTTCAAATAAACACATTGAATGAAGGCGTTCATCAAGTTTTAGGTTAAAAGTAGATACAGTAGATTAGATTCTGTAACATTCCTAACGTCAATATTCTTTAAAAGAATCTATATTCGTAACGTTCATTCCTTCGGCAGGACCTCTGCTGAAAGCATTTACGTGTACCACCATTGTAATCTGGACGATACTCTACCTCAAAGTCAAATTCTTGTATGGGAACCACCATTAAGCAATTCGCGGATTAAGGTCTCCTCATCAATGTGTGACCTAACGAACCGTAATTCATAAGTAATTTAAATTTGTTTCTTAGCAAGTATATGCCGAAGACCTTTAATGCAGCAGTCGTTTTTAGTTCATGAGAGTTGATTTTGTTTTTCCCAGGTAGTTGCGTGACTGAAATATTGTATTGACTTTACGTGTTCTATTCTTGTATTTGAAATAAAACAGTTCCCTAACCTATTTTACTTCCGTCACATTGCGTTTCTATTGTAAACCATAAGTATATAGGCTAGGCCGTTTTACGAATTTCATTTTGAAGTCTCTTCCTAACTGTGCTCCCAACAGCTGGATTGTTTTCTTGTGAGTATCCATATCGGTCATGCTACAGAACCAATTATGAATTGCACAAAATGTTTGGTCAAACTCAAAAATCAGCGTTAATTTTATTGTTGATGCATTAGCTTGAGATCTCGCAACCTAGTTATTTAATATGTTCTTGGCGAAAATAACGCTTAGCCTCAGAATTCTTTTCAATTTCTTCGTCAAAATATGCCATGAAAAAAAATTCATAACGATGTAGTCCTAATATCTGATTCATAGTTGCTGAAATGTAGCAAGTACATTCACAGGAGTAACAAATGCCATTTTCGGTATAAATTCAGCGCCTATTGAAATCAATAGTAGCTTGAAATCAGATTTAAGCAACTAATTTGAGAGCCCAGAAAGTCAACAATATTCGGTAAGACCTATCTATTTTTAAAGCATTTTCGCTAAAAGCACGAAAATCTATACGCATGCGTGGCTCCCATTATCGAAATAATCGCTCACCATATATATATATATATATATATATATATATATATATATATATATATATAAGCCTAACTATTTCAGTGAAAATTATGCTGTACGGTCGATAAGCAACAAGTTTGTTATCTGTCAACGTATCGTCTTATTGTTTGTATTCGTTTTGCCAATTTCATTTATGTTTCTGGCAAAACAATCTCCAAATCCATTAAATAACTACAAAATATCATTTGATTCTGATTCGCTCAGACTAGGATTTAATTGGTCTTTAATTAATATCGCCAATTGTAAGATATACGAAATTCGTAACTTCTGTTCTAATAAGTGGTATAGATAATGTATCGACTTTGTGAAAAGTACTCCCCCATGAAACAACTTTGCACTTTTCGTAACAGTCGTTTTGATTACATAAATCTAAAACAGGTACGAAATTAGTTTTTCCCCCTCCCTGTATTGTAAACAACCTATTTTGACACTGCTTTGACAGACGTAAGTGAAAGCTGAAAGTGAAAACAAGGTATTGGTTGCCCTTAACGACAGGATGTAAGTCAACTTACATCCCTAGGGAAATAATAATCTAAAATTATTATAAGTAGCTTTAATTTTTGATTTCATCGATATATTACAAAAATCCGGTGATATTAATTGAAATGAATATTAATGGTACAATTATTACACTTATTCACATTATTAACAAAATTTGGAAACACGTTTTCTCGTTTCTTCTCGATGTGTATTACATTTTCTGACTCCACAGACCCTTCATTTCTAACCAATGTTTCTGTCACTGTCGAAGCACTGCAAGAGACTTCTGGCTGGGTCTTATTGTATAAAATTTTATTCGCTACTTCCTTTTTATTATTGAGGCACTCAGCTACGTAACTTTCCGCAATAGTAGCGGATTTCCTTCCACCATGTCGCTTGATTTGACGAAAACGTATTTTTCCTGACAAGCTGGTTTAAGCACTTTCCATTTTGATATCTCATAAAGAAGCGCGGATTAATAGTCGTCATGTGGGATCTTGTATCACTGTACTTTTGAATTATTTTGAAATGACAAACCTGAGTGTCGTCACTTTTTGTCACTAAAAATGTACCTGACATTCCATTTTTGGAGTTAGTAATGGTCACAATTATGACTTCTTGACTTATTTTAACATTTTAATTTCACAGGGTTCATTAGAACGGCACGCTCCAGCAACTCCCATTACAATTAAGGCTTTCATCGATAAGTATATATCATCGGGGGCTTCAAGCATGAATTTGTTCACATCTTCTCTGTTAACACATTCGATTTTTTGGGTCTATAACCATCATTTTTTTTGGATAGATATATTTTCCTCTATAAAAAGGGTGGACTTCAACATCGAATACTCACACCATAAGCTTGATGGGGACTTCAATATAGCACTTTTTTCGTGGAAATACGCCAAAAACAAGGTTTCTGAGACTGCAACAGCCGTCTTGCTTTGGCACCAATTCTTAAAGGATTTATATGCTGCTTCATACCTTTTTTCAACCTTTCCGGTAGTAGAGATAAATAAGCAATATTCGCTGATTCTTTTATATCCGAAACATCCATTTTGTCCACACCGAATCAAACAATTCGACATCTTCAAACTTTTCGCTATGAATTGTCAACTTTGCGTTGTTGATAAAATAAAAACTGCGTATGTTGCTCTGGCAACGGATCACGGCTGCCTTCATAAGTTAATGAGAATGCTGTCGAATGTAATGATAATGATAATCCAAAAATATATCCAGCATTTTCTTGTAAGCATACAATACAGGGAGAGGGCAAAATGTTATATATTATATGGGATGTAAGTACATTAACCAGTCTCGAACTTTTTTGCCAGCCCTCGCTATCGCTCAAACTCGTTATCGACTGGTAAATGTTACTTACATCCATTATAGTATAAATAACTATTATTTAACGTTATTACAAATCATAATTTAGCACGATGTTTTCCTGATAGTTTCCTCTGTTCTAACTCTATGTAGTTATTCCCTGACATTTCATGATTGAAAATCTCAATATAACTACATGATTTGAAACTTTCCATACCTAACGAAATGGTTTCATTTCTATTAAATACGCGTCCTCAACAACTAAGCGTGTCAAAACTAAAGCATTTAATACAACATTCCATCTACGAAACCACGTAACCAAACAGAATTTGACCCACCAGGTGAAGAAATTCTGTCAGCATTTGACTTCCTAACAGTTATTCTGACACAGCCAGAATCCACATAACCTCATGAATCAATCATGATTGTTGAAGGCACATCCTGATATTTTCTTAGACTTGATTGGCTATATTAAGAGAAATATTTTTCATACATATCCTCTGGGGTTACATAACACCCAGCTTTAAGAACGTTTATATTGCCATCAATCAAACAGGATACGGCATATCTACCAGAAATAGCCAGTTATCATTGTTTGACTTGTTTTGTTCGACTAAACATTTTCCAAGGACAGTTGGGTAATTCACATGGTCTGGAAAACTTTTGGTAACTAGTCTTTTCCGCTTGACTCAGGAGCTCGAATAATTGGATAAGCAATAATAACAATTATTAGCCATTCTCAAAAAGCAACTTTACTTGGTGAGGTTTATTAAGGCACTTCGCAACTGATAAATTTTCGTTTTCAGGGTTGCATCCACTTCTTAGCGTTATACGCCGATTATTCTACTGAAATCCTTAATTAACTTGACTTGACCCCCATCTAAAACTTCGTCAACTGTACGCCTATGACTTCTCGTTGAAGAAACCTTAGAAAAAATAATTTCTTATGCTTATTCTTACGTAACAACGAGTATAATAATAAAACAATAGACGTAAACAATAAACAGCTAACACTATATAAACCTAAAATTGCACCAAATCACTAATTTTGTTTCCTCAACACAAAATCATTAACGCTTATTTTGTTCAAAATAATTAGTAGAGAGGGACACTACGCCGTGACTTAATGCCTTCTTCTGAACTCACTAATACGAATAAACTCCAAAACATAACGTAAACGTAAAACAAAAATATAGGTTTCTACACAGGTGTTAATCTTCGTAAACAATCCCCCCAAACTTACATAATTAGTCACAACTTCGTAAATAAAAGTTAAATGAAGACATTACTTCGTAAAAGTAACGTAATTCAAAACAATAACTTTTTAACTGCACTCCGTAAGAGTAATGTGCAAAATACACTAAACGTTATTTAGTTTAAAACAACAACTGAAAACATATTTCGTAAAAACATTGTCTCACACTGACGTAATACAAGAAAATAGTCACACAAAAATAGACAGCACTGGTATTAGGGAAACGTAGCGATTGACCTCACACCTGTGATGTGAGGTACCTTAATTATTCAACACGGACGTATCAACATACAACTATATTAAATACTGTAAATCGTAAATTGTTGTTAATACATAATATTGGCCGACACCAACATCGAATAATGCTATCAATAGACTGCTCTCTCCAAAGAATTGTCCTTTCCTCGACCCCAGCTTACGTAACTTCGTTAACAATGAGATGTGTCATCGTACGAATCATACCTCTTCGAATTATCAAGATAGATTGAAGGTGCCTTCTTGGAATTACGTTACAATACTATAGACTATATACCGACAGATTTAACATTATTAGATAATAAACAGCTTTTTATATATTATTTGAAGTAATTTGGAAGAAGGTAATACAGCAATATCCTATAATAATCAATAACAAAATCTAATATTAACTGGAAATATAGATTTTTATGGTATTTTCGGGTGTGTAAGAAAAAAGATACAGCACAGTGTTTTATTTTAATAAAAATAAAAAAATTTTTCTTTTTCAACCAAACGGAAGGCCTGTAGATGTGTGAGAAAGTAAGAATAAAATACAGTGTAGATAAAGTGAATTTGAAATTTTCTTTTTATTACACTAGGAGGCTGAACTGCGCTTTTCCTTTTTTGCCGAGTTTTTTAACTAAATGAATTTTTAAAACAATTCATTCGTCAGTGGCTTTTGAAAAGTATTTTCTAAGAACTAATAAATAACCACCATACCATGTCTCCAAAACTATTTACAACCTTATTGGAGTCCGTATGCAAGGATATAGACTAGGAAAGAATGGGCATTAACATAGACGGTAAACTTTTAAATAACCTGAGGTCTGCTGACGATATAGTGCTTATCGCAGATAGCTTAGACCAGGCACAAACGATGTTGCAACGACTCTACACAGCTTCTTCGAAAGCAGGTCTCAAGATAAACTTCTCGAAAACCTAATTTATGACCAATCTTGTTCCGAGTAGAAACATTTCAATAGAAAACAAGAACATCGAACATGTCACATCCATAAATACTTAGGTCATGAGATCAAGATCTGCCGTGACAATCAAACCTGCGAATTATCAAGAAGGATCAGTCTAGCTTGGGTTGCATTTGGAAAGCTCAAAAACATTCTGAGATCCAATATCTGCCTTAAGAGAAAAGTGTTTGACCAGTGTGTTCTGTCATGACTTATGGTGTAGAAACGCTGACATTAACAAGAGCAACTGTGTCTAAGCTACAAGTTGCCTAGAGAGCGATGGAAAGAGCTATGCTAGGAATATCGCTACACTACCATCCGTAGAAGAACAAGAGTAGACATAGTTGTCAGAATAACCAGTCTCAAATGCAATTGCACGTCGCAAGAATAAGGGACGACCGTTGGACAAGACAGATCTTAGAGTGGAGACCCCGAATTCAAGCATATAGAAGCAGAGGACGACCACCAACAAGATGGACCGATGACATTAAAAGAGTAACAACAAATTGAATACAAGTGGCGAAAAACCGGACTACATGGAAAAACTTACGGGAGTCCTATGTCAAGCAGTGGACGCGAGAGGCTAGATGATGATGATGACCCTTAAGGGGATAAAGAGGGATGGATTGTGTTTTTCCATTTTGTTAACTTCCCACGGGAATCAAACCGACTAACACCACAGTTTTGTCAAATTTTTCAGCACACTCGAAAGCTTTAATGACTATTTTACCCGCACAAGGCACTTTTAACCAAAAATCAAACTAAAATACCTACAATTTAAGCCCAAAAAATGATGATGTAAACAAACCCATTTAATGATGTGGATGAAAGCGAGACGAAAGCATCGCCCGGTGCTATCTTTGTCACATTTACCCCTGGCCCACTTTTAGATCTCGACAATGATGGGGTCCAGAACATTTCCGTAGCATTGAGTTCACTGTGTAAGGAAATGTAACCATCTTGGTTAGTGGAACGGTTCATCCGAAGTTTGGGAAATTTATAATACACCAACAACAAATACATGTCCGGTTCCAATTTGGCATAAAGCAGCAAACTAAACCGTTATTTAAAGCAATAAACTAAAGCTTAATTTCCACTAAAAGCAAAGCATGAAGGTCTACTTCAACCAACGCGGAATCCCGGGATCGGTAGCGAAGCCTTCACGGAACATGGAGATTATACTGACACGTTTGCGGGAGCTGCAAAACTAATTTTCAAAACTAAGTCGTTAAACCTGAAGCATCGGAGAGGACGAATCGAAAATGAACGTAGAAATATCAGTAATAAACAGCCATCTTAACGCTTTTAACGCATTTCCGCAATACTACCGCAAAAAGGCGTTAAAGGATTTTTTTTCATTTCGGGTTTTAATTTTAATAATATTAAATAAAAATAAATTTAATATTTCGTTTGCTAAAGATACTTTATCCAAAAAAACGTATTTAAAAGTTTGCTGTTTCTAAAACTAGCATATGTCATCACTTCATTAAGTCAGGAGGAGGTAACTTACATATTTTAAAGAAAAATGCCGTAATGTACTCATGAATATCAAATATCTAATGTTAGTTTCCTGCACATTTTCAGTAGTAACAAGTGCAAACAAAATTTTCGGGAAAAATCGAAAAAATGTTGAGAACTTATTTTCTTAATAAAAGTAAGAGTGCACATGGTCAATAAGCCAAATTAGGGATTTATTTTGCAGAAGCGCCCTAATCTTTCGCAGCGTTTTTTGGTAAATATACTTTTAACCTAGTCTAACTTAAAACATAATTCGATATTTAAAACAGGATAGCCTAAAAAATGCGTTTTGGTTAGCCTAAGTAAGATTTTTCTCTATGACTTTTCAGATATTTACGTTTCAGGGTCCGTAGATGCCGAAAAACACGATTTCTCAATTGTGTAGGTCTGTTCGCGGTATAGCTAAAAAACTACTTACCCGATTGACTTAAAATTTCGGTCAAAAATTAAGGGCATATGGGGATGACCTGGTAACTCTTTGGTACGAATCCAAGATGACGGAACAAAATGGCGGCTTAACAAAATATTTAAAAATTCAGCCTGAAAAGACTGCTTAATAGATTGATTTAAAAATATGTGCCACAACTAATTGTGGTATAGGGGTCAACTAATAAAATTGTGGTACTAATTCAAGATAGCCGAACAAAATGACGGCCAAATAAGATGTTTGTACTCGTGAAAAAAATTACTCTCTCTGGCCTTACATATCTTCACGTTTTCGCGTCCCTAGATGTCAAAAAAAATGTTTTATCGATACCTTCGGTCCGTCTGTCGGTCTGGCTGTGTGTGTGTCAGTTCGTGCATGGCTTAAAAACTACTTACCAGATTGATTTCAAATTTTAGTCAAAAATTAAGGGTCATATGTGGATGTCTTGGTAATATTGTGTTAAAAATACAGTATGGTGGAACAATATTAAAAATCTATAACTAACAAAAACTAATTATCCAATTTACCTTAAATTTTGCACAAAAATCAAGTGTTACATAGGAATGGACTGGTAACATTTTAGGTATATATATAGAATATATATATATATATATATATATATATATATATATATATATATATATATTGAAAATTAATGGGTATTTCAAAAACAGAAATTTTAGAATGACTACCTAAGTTCTCTGACCTTGACTGATTTAGTGACTGATTACGAAACTAACCAGCTAAAGTATTCCATAATTACGGAATATGAGGACACTACGTAGCCCAATAAGCTTGAGCCCAGCCCTTCCTTCTCTTTAATGATTATCTAAAAATTTTTACACTTTATAGTCTAGCGTCCATTTAACAATAATGTTCATAATTCAGTACCTCTTATATTAAAACACAGTGAAGTGAAAACTGTTAAACGGGTACAATATATTACATAAACACAGTGTTAATTACATGGTTTAACTAAAACTATATCATTAAAATATTGAAAATGTCGTATTTTTTTATTTCTTGCAGATAGCGTAAAAAGGGTTTATTTTTATATCATACTCTGAAGCACTCACCGCAGGCAGGGTGCAATCTAATAACTTTCATTTCAATTAAAAGTTTTTAAACAAACTTCTCCGCTCAGCATAAAATCCTCCGCAGGTAAGTTAAACATTTTCGTAGACAAAGCTAATTCCGTTTTCCATTAACTAGTACAACAACCTTCTAAGTTGTTAAATACAGATCTCGTAGGCTTTAATAATAAAGATGCTTGCCTAATTAACTTCGACCTTATCAGCTAAGCTTGCTTAATTATTTTATTGACTCGAAAACTTGGATAAATGAAAAAAATTAGTTTTTTTTTGATCTCGCAAGAATTGGGAATGTGTGTTAATTGAAATAAAATGCATAGGTAGGTTTAGTTATTTTATCTATGAGTAAGAAACCATAAGTAGCTTGAAAGGAAATTGATAGAAGCAAGAGGGCAAGTCGCCACCTCTTCACCGAAAAAAAAACATTTGCTTATACACCCCCGCCAGCCCACACAATGTGGTGGGGCCTGACGCTAGGGGCCCGGC
Source organism: Kuschelorhynchus macadamiae (assembly GCA_030620095.1). Taxonomy (NCBI): domain Eukaryota; kingdom Metazoa; phylum Arthropoda; class Insecta; order Coleoptera; family Curculionidae; genus Kuschelorhynchus; species Kuschelorhynchus macadamiae. The sequence continues at coordinate 418,971 of JAUTXW010002438.1, read as the reverse complement.
GATAATGTGTATTGGAGCCTCAGGAAAACTATGGATCACCTTTTTTTTTAGTTATTATCCCGCCCTATTGGATTTGATTGCAAGGAGATTCTGCAAAACTATGAATGACCTTTTTTTGTTTTAGTCATCAGTTATTTTCTGTGGGCAAGTGCATATCGGAGGCTCTGTTCATAGCTGCGGGGGCCAAAAGTTTGTAGCTACACCACTGAAAAAAGACCTGTTTAAATATTATAAAATAAAATAAATAGTAAAATATAGTGGCTGAGGGAATTTTTTTGGAAGTTATACATTTTTTTGTCCTACAGCATCTATTGCACTTCTAAATAACAATTCCCATCCATCTCTAAGGCTAAGATGTATCAATCGTAAACATCTAGGTATGCCTGTTTAATAGATATATTCTAATTTAACACAGGGCTAAATACCAAAAGAGCACATTAGGAAAGTGTGTATGTTTTATATTTAGACTCTCCCTGTTTTTTTTTTCTAAATCCGTTTTGCCATTGGTTGAATAAATAACGTTCTTCAAGAAAATTGCATATTATATGCTTATAGAATAAGCAACCTCTAAAACCTTGACTATTGACTTGGTTGAAAACTGGAAAACACTTGAATTCTTTTAGTTGCAATGGAGCATACCAGTACTGATAGACTTATGGATTAGGTCGTTTTATATAGGTCAGATTATGCATGAAATTTGCTTAAAGATTTTGTCAGAGAAATCATTCAAGCCGACCGACGGTTTTCGACGTCCTGTTAATAAGACACTCTATTTCTAATGAATTTATCGGATATCAGGAAACAATTTTTCTAGTATACCTAAAATTCAGTTTTTCTGCAACAGTAGTAAGAATATTATTTGAAAGGATAGTAAGATAGAGTTTAAGAGAATTTCACACTACCTTCAGGTCGTTTAAGTATAATTCATTGTCATGTGTTATTATATCTTTCCTTGATATTTTTCAATATTTTTATTACAATATTATTATAGATTAGTATAGTAGGCTTCCCAATATTACAAATTATTACAATTACTAATTATTGGAGCTTTGTGTAATTCATTTATCATTCCATACGATTTTTCAAAATTGTTCATAACTATTTAGTATTATCTATCTAACCAAAACCTCAATAAAATAAACCGAAATAAAGATTCCAATAATACTTTTAGCTAGATCCTCCTGTAAGCAGCATTAAATTACTCTCAAGAGCAGTTTTCCTTGGTCGCACTTCGCTGGCTGACTCTAAACAATGTTAAGAAACCGGCGATGGCTAAATTGAAATTTATAGCGGATATAGAGCAGGGGCGTTTTTCTTTATTAATCCCAAACTTAATGTGTTGAACGCGAACTTTTTACGTTAGAATTCAGTGGTGTACTCTTCTAAAAAGGGTGATAGTTCCATTTATGCTTTGCTGTTACTTCTATTGGTTTCAACAGTAATATATGTTTTATTTCAAAATACAATGGAAGGGACTCTAATAGCATATAAAAAACCTGTTTATTTTTGATCGTATCACATTTTTTCGCACAATGTTTGACTCAATTGACACCATAAGATAAAATTTTGTATGTTATTCGGATCGGAAACGAACAAACAATATGAGACACACCGTGGTATCACCTGACGTCTCGAGTCTCATAATGATTTTTATTTAGATCCGCATAACAAAAATAACTCGTGCGGATGAATTTTTAAAATGGAAAAAATGGATATGCCGCAAAAAAAAATATATATATATATATATATATATATATATATATATATATATATATATATGTTGATTTTTACTCCAATATAGAACATTATAAGACCAGAATAATCCGAGAAGCCATAGAAATTGAAAAACAAGGTGATTTGAATAAAAGGGACGAATCATTAAAACTACCAACAATATGGAAGACAATAATCGACAAATCTAAAATCGCAAAAACTCAAGCGCAATTAGCGCAACACAATAGCACCATCCGGAAAACATAAATAACGACCAACGCCTGCGCAGAAATAACCTTCGGCCCCGAGTGGGGGTATAAAAGGAAGCGTCGCAGTCACCAACACTTCATCAGTTCGCTTTTTGCATCGAAACAGTACGGATCGATTCGGTTCACCCGGCTCCGTACAGTGAAAGTGTAAAAGTGGATAATTTTCCTTTACTGGAAATATCTTGTGAGGTCAATAGTGCAGTGAGTGCTAAAATAAGATGAAACCAAGTAAATTATCAAAAGTGAGCAAAGTTTCTTCGGAAATAAAATCCGAGAAAATCCTAAGATTGAAGGAAGAGAACTTTCGCCTGAGCGAAAACCTAAAGACCCTACGAGAAGAGAATCGAAGCCTTACAGACAGGCTCGATAGATTAGAAAGTCTTCTTGTTACACAACAAGAAGGTAAGACGACTCGGCATGCCCCGCAGAGCGAACTACCAACTACATCTGCCGAAACCAAAATCAAAAGAAAAAGGGTTAAATCCCCTCCCAGTGAGAACAGTGAAAACAGTAAAATCCCCAATAATGAAAACCCCAAAAATAAAAACAGTGTGCCAATGGAAACAACTGAAACCGCCAAAAGTGTAGTGTCCCAAGAACCTACCCCGAAAATTAGCCCCGTAGTAATTGAGGACGACGGGACCTGGACAGAAGTCCGTCGCAACATCAAAGGAGCAAACATAGGCTTCAATAAAGCAAAGGCCTCCGGCTCTAGGCTCCAAATTTTTCCAAAAACAGCCAATGACCATAGGGCCCTGACCCGCCACCTTAAAGAGGCCAATCGCCCTTACCACACCTATCAACTCCCGGAGGAAAAAAGGACACACGCGGTAATCCGCGGCTTACACATGAACACCCCGGTAGAGGATGTAGCTCAAGAACTACACGAACTCGGCGTTACTGATGCTAGCGTAGTCAGAATGACTTCAATGATTACAAAGAAACCCATGCCATTATTCCTGGTTAAAACCACGAACAACCAAATAATGAAAATAAGCACCCTCTTTGACCGGGTGGTCAAAGTGGAAAATAAGTAAAAGGACGACACTGTAAAACAGTGCTTCAAGTGCCAGCGATTCGGACACACCCAATCGCTATGCACCTACCCAGATAAGTGCGTTAAATGCGCAGGACTACACAGATCGGACGCATGCCGACTCCCGGAAAAGGAGGAAGATGGCTCCAAAAATGCAGTTTGTGCTAACTGCAATCAAAAAGGACATCCGGCCAGTTACAAGGGCTGCCCGAAATATCCTGCCCCTAAAAAGGCACCTGTAGCCCCATGGGCCAACTTCAAAAACACAGTGAAGCCTGCAGCCACAAAACCTGCAACTAAAGCCACCTATACGGAAGTGGCCAAAACTACCACTACTCCCCCAAAGGAAAAGAAGGAGAGCTCCCCTCCTCTTGACCTCCAGGCTGCAATCCTGCAAGCCGTCACCGGAATGATGCCCTCTATTGTGGAAACCATAATTCCCACAATAACAAAGCTGTGGAGGAACAGCTCCGTAGACTAAAATAAACAACAAAATGAAATCTTAAAACTCATTTCCTGGAACACCTGCGGTCTAAGGGCCAGGAAAACTGACGTCCTAGAACTCCTGGAAGAACATCGCCCCGATGTTCTAGCAATACAGGAGACTAAACTAACAGCTGAAATAAGAATGACCTTCCCAGGATATCACATCTACAGATACGAACCTCCTGGTCACCGAGCCATGAGAGGAGTCACGATCCTGGTTAGAAAAGGCGTTCCACATTCCTTCCTGGGGGTTGAGGACGTGGAACTAGACGCCATCTTCATAGAGGTCTACACGCGTAGAGTACCGATCAAAATTACCTCTGCGTATCGCGCCCCAACACAGGAGCTGTTGGATGAGGACATCGAGCATCTAGCCAGAGGACGAAGAGCCAAAATTATCATTGGTGACTTCAACTGCAAATCCGAAGAATGGCATTGCACCCATATCAACGCAAATGTTCGCAAACTATCCAGACTATGCGAGGACCATAGACTCGCCATAATAGGACCAGAACAACCAACACACCTCCCTCGTGGAAACGGGAGGCCAACCGTGTTGGATATAGCACTCCTGAAAAACATCAGGGAAAAGCTGGACATAAACACTCTGAATGAGGGTACATCCGACCACAACCCGGTACTCCTGCAATTAGGAGTAAACCTCAACAGAGTAAATCGCCACACCAAGAAGACGACCGACTGGAAGGCCTATCAAAGACAACTGAAAGCTGCAATCGAAATCCCTGAGATCCGCGCTCCTCAGGGACTAGATGAGGCCGTAAGACGTCTAGAGACAGCCATCCTGAATGCCTTCCATGAAAACACAGTAGTGGAAGACATAAGCAGGCATCGACAAACCGAGGAGCGTCCTGAAAATCTCAGAGATGAGATCAGGACCAACAGACGCCTCCGCAGGATCTACGCCAGATCCCTCGAGGAAGAGGACAGGAGTGCTCTAAACCGACACTCTCAAAATTTGAGAAACCGGTTACAAGAACACCGAAACAACAAGTGGCAGGAAAAGCTGAGATCCCTAGACACGCATCACCAAACAGCCTGGCAGATGCAACGTGCTCTTCGAATGGACAAACGTCCTATCCCTCCACTCCAAGGTGTAAATGGCCCAATCTACACCGACGAGGACAAAGCTGAAGCCTTAGCGGATGCCATAGTCCAACAAGGTCAGCTAAACCAACACCCAGAGGAAGACGAAGAGCTCACCGAAGAGGTCCACGACTCAGTTAGAGACCTGGATGCATGGATTTTACCTCAACAAAATCCACATCCTGTCTCACCCGGGGAAGTTCGAGACATTATAAGGAAACTGAAGGTCAAGAAAGCCCCTGGAGCCAACGGCATCACCAACAAGATGCTGAAATACTTCCGAGAAAGGATACAGTGCGATGGCCAACATCATAAACTCCATCATAAGAACATGCCACTTCCCCAGCACATGGAAAAAGGCAGAAGTCATCGTCATTGAAAAACCAGGAAAAGACAGGACATTACCACACAACTACAGGCCCATCAGTCTACTCCCTGCTTTAAGCAAAGTAGCTGAAAGAGCTATAGCCAGAAGACTAAAAGATGAGTCCCAAGAACTAGATGCCATCCCAGATGAACAATTCGGCTTCAGGGCAGGGCACTCATCTGAGCAGCAGGTACTCAGAACCACAGAGTATATCACCAAAGGATTCAACAACAGAGAGGCCACAGGAGCAGTTTTCCTGGACATCGAAAGAGCTTTCGACAGAATGTGGCACCAAGGCCTGATCCACAAAATGTCGGTGGCTGGATACGAGAGAAGAAACATAAAGCTTATCAGGAGCTACCTAAATGACAGATCATTCACAGTCAAAGTGAATGACTCTCATTCAGCTCCAAGAGGACTAGTAGCTGGAGTACCACAAGGGTCTGTGCTGGGACCCGTCTTATACTCCATCTTCTCTCACGATGTCCCAATCGGAGATGAGGGCTTAATGGCACTTTACGCTGATGACACGGCCATCCTACACCAAAGCAGAAGCACGCGGATAATGGGCAGGCGACTGCAAGAGGACATTGACAAGTCCCAAGCAATCCTATTCCAACGTAGGAGACTGGCTCCAAGAGCTAGAATCCGAGTTGGAGATGTCGAGATCCCTTGGTCACACGAGGCCAAGTACCTAGGGATGACCATGGATAGAAGCTTGACATGGAATAACCATATCAACGCAGCGAGGACAAAAACCAGACTAGCGATGGGTAAACTTTATCCACTGCTCTGTCGGAAAAGTGAAATGGGACTGAGGACCAAGCTACTACTGATCCAAACAGTAGCTAGGAGCCAACTCACATATGGCTCCACATCCTTCGGATATGCTTCTAAATCCCACCTTATGAAGCTAAAGAGGACAGAAAACAAACTCATTAGGATGGCAGCTAACGCCCCATGGTTTATCAGGAATGAGGACCTGCAGCGTGATCTTCAATGGACACCTATCGAAGACTTCATGCGGCAAAAGGCCACCTGAGCCTTCAGGGCAGCAGAAAATCACCCCAACGAAAACCTACGAGACCTGGTAGACTACGATCCGCTAGCTCCGAGACGCAATAACTGGACAAGGTACAGGAGACCTAGACACGGGCTCCAGCACTAATATACTCTAGGATAGAAGTGGGCAAATCGAAATTTCTGAGTCTCCGTGCTCCTCAGGAACTAGATCTTGCTCACCGAAACCCTAAGAGTATCAACAAGTGGCCATCAAATTCCAAGAAGAGGATTCCCAGGTACCTCAGCTGGCTCCGGCGTGAGTTGCAGCTGAACCTGAGGTAAAAGAAGAGGATCCCAGGTACCTCAACTGGCTCCGGCGTGAGCTGCAGTTGAACCTGAGGTAAAAGAACACCCCACCTCAGCCTCAACACTGCCGGATCACGCAACAGAAGTGTCGCTGAAGGCACAGAAGAGGACCAAAAACTCGAAGACCACCAGGCACACTGACGGAGGGACACTGACAACGGCAGACTGAACCACGAAACAGTAGGACGTAGGCAGCGGCAAACCGGACAGAAGAAAGGAGGACAATAGAGAAATATCCCCCCCTGGTAAGACGACACTTTTCCTACTAATAATATTTTTTATTTCAGATGACTACAAGTATCGAGAGGTGGCAAAAACATCCTGCCAAGTGAGGACCCCCCCCCTACGACAGCGAGGACCTTTCATAGGAGTTTCTCCCGGAAGAACGGCATCAACCCCATCGAAGGATCCTTGGCTAGCCCAATGATGGTCCATCTGATGGGGGCCCGTTGGGGTTTAGTGGGTATTGTTGACTCCGACAGGTAGAAACCTGTCAGAGCAACGAGTCCCACACTGTCTTCCCTTCTACTGGAAGGGAATTCGTGCGTAAAAGCATTCCCCATCGTCACAAAAAAAAAAACCAACACTTCAGTCTCTATTCGGACGCGAGAAAGAAAGCTTCGAAAATGCCAAATGTGATTTTGGCGAAACGTCAGCAAAACTGTTCTTTTCAGAACGACAGTAGTGAACGGATGTACACCCGGAATGAAAACATATTGTATTTTTCCATCCGTGAAGGAGTAAAAATCAACACTATACACCTCTACGGGGAGGAGATTTTCAAGACAATCAAGACGTATGAGAAACTGAGAGGTAAGAAAACTAATCTTTTATGTGATCTAACCTTTCAAATTAAGTGTCGTGACAGCGATTTACTTCCTACTTTTACGCGGTTGTCTTATCATACTGAAACTAGGAAAACTAACACCATACTTCAAAATGCTAGTAAAGAGTTATTAAAAGAACAAATCCATCAAACTAGAAACAGACAGATAAACTTTCGAAAAAGTATGACAATCTTCTAAGAAAGTCGAGTCGGCCACAAGGATCATCAGTAGACGTCGAGAAATTAGTACATAATATATCATCCTACAGTCTCTCAGAAAGTGAAAAATCCGTACTGAGTAAGGGTTTTAATTTTGCGATATCTCCTAAGGAAATCCCTAAAGAAGAAATAATAGCTGGAGTGGAAACTGTCCTTGACTCCTCTGAAGAAACAAAAGCAGAGGAGATTCGACAAGAGGTGGCAAGAATTTTAAGATCAAGCAAAACACCAAAACAAAACCTAAATGCCACTGAACAAAGGGCTCTAATAAACCTTCGAAAAAATAAAGACATCACAATCCTTCCAGCAGATAAAGGAAACGCAACTGCGGTTATGAATACTCAAAATTACGTACAAAAAATGCAGGATATCCTACAAGACAATTGTTATAGGCCTGTTCCAAGGGACCCGACAACGTACCTAGAAAAAACAACTTAAAATAAAATAAAAAGTTCACCAATAAACCCAGAAATTCAACAAAAAATCATACCACGGGAAAAGTCGAGCAGATGTCCTAAACTCTATGGTTTACCAAAAATACACAAACCAGGGACGCCCATCAGACCTATTGTTAGTGCCGCTACAAAAACTGGAGAAATACCTTTCTGAAATTATGCAACCAACTGTAGAAAAAGCTGATTCATTTGTAAAAAACTCGGAGCATTTCACTCGAATTATACGAGATATCGTCCTTAAAAAAAACGATATCATAGCAAGCCTAGATGTCAAATCGTTATATCCCAGTATTCCCATCGACGAAGCATTGGACAAGATTGCTATGAACGAGGTTTTCCAGGCACATATAATACAACTCTCGGAGCATTGCCTCAAAAATACTTATTTTTCATTCAACGGGCAAATGTATAAACAAATGGATGGTGCTCCAATGCGGTCCTCGCTAGCACCAGAAGTCGCGAATTTATTTATGATATACTTCGAGAAAGAAGCTCTTGAGAAAGCAAGTTTAAAGCACAAATTATGGATTCGTTATGTGAATGACATATTTATTATATGGCAACATGGTCATGCAGAGCTCGAAAAATTTCTGACTCACGTAAATTCTATCCACCCCAGAATACAATTTACTCTAGAGTTAGAGAGCCATAGAAATTGAAAAACAAGGTGATTTGAATAAAAGGGACGAATCATTAAAACTACCAACAGTATGAAAGACAATAATCGACAAATCTAAAATCGCAAAAACTCAAGCGCAACAACAACAGCACCATCCGGAAAACATAAATAACGACCAACGCCTGGGCAGATATAACCTTCGGCCCCGAGTGGGGATATAAAAGGAAGCGTCGCAGTCACCAACACTTCAGTCTCTATTCGGACGCGAGAAAGAAAGCTTCGAAAATACCAAATGTGATTTTGGCTAAACGTCAGCAAAACTGTTCTTTTCAGAGCGACAGTAGTGAACGGATGTACACAGTATATGAACGGATATATATAATATATATATATATATATATATATATATATATATATATATATATATATATATATATATATATATATATATATATATATATATATATATATATATATATATATATATATATATATATATATATATATATATATATATATATATATATATATATATATATATATATATATATATATATATATATATATATATATATATATATATATATATTATATATATATATATATATATATATATATATATATATATATATAGATACATACATACATAATCAAGATAAACATCAAACCTTTCAAAAGAAAGTTGGCAAAATATGTATGAAGCTGATCTAGTCGAGTTGAAATATATATCTTTTCCTAAATGAATGGTTGGGATACTTAAGAGGTTAGGGCAGTAAAGCAAAGCAGTGTTGCCAGGTCAAAAATTTTAATTTCTCTAGCATAATCTCAAAAAATTCCCTAGAATTTCCCTAGATCCTTCAGTTCCGAAATTCCCTAGAATTTCTCTAAAAAAACGGGATTTTCCCTAAAATTTCACAAAAAAGAATTGAAATGTTGTTTGCTTAATAATTTTTATATAATATTTATGAAATAATTTTGTTGGGACTTTGAATAAAACAGGGAATGATCTAACAAAGACAATGCAGTCTGTATGTTATGTTATGTATTATATTCTTCAATCAAACTAAAATACAGAGTATAATAAAAGATATAGATACAAAAATCTAAATCATAAAATATAAGTATAAACATTTAAATTATGGTTTAAAAATGCGAGAAAACTAAAGCCCAATATTATAGAGCACGCAAGAACAGAATTAATTATTGTAAATATTTTCATTTAGTTTTGCAACTAAATCCTGATCTATTTGAAAGTCAAAGCAATTACTACTTTTTGTTAAATTTTTTGTGTACATGATGCCACTTAGTTTTAATGCCACTTAATTTTTGTTTTATTTAAATTGATTTGCGAAAATATCCTTTCCACCGTTGCACTGGAATGTGGTAAACAAAACAGTTGGAACACAAAATCGCAAATATTTGGATATAGGAATGAGTCGTCACCTGCTTTTAATTTGCTCATTTTTATCCAAAATTCTGAAATATTTCTATCTTGAAATTCACTAAAATCAATGTTTTGTATTTCACGCCACTCTCGATCTACGTCGTTAAGTTTTTCTTGTTTTACCAAATTAGGAAATAGTATGGCCAAAGGTGCAATAGAATTGTGTTTCTTTTGTACAACTGAAGTAGGATCAAGTAAATTTATTTGTTTTAAAATTTTTTGCGACGAATCTTTAAAATTAAACCGTTTGCTAATTTGTAGACAGCCTTCGATAAAAAATTCTAAACATCGTTTCCGAAAGTCTAATAATTCGTCATTATTTAGGTTGTGCATGTTGTTTTAAATTTTCTCCTCCACTATTGCCCCTAGATAAATATTTTCAATTTGTAAGAAGTTACGTGGATTTTGAAATTCAATATTGTCAATAGCGGTTGAATCAATATAGTCCTCTTTCATATAACAACGCAACATGGTTTTCAAAATATTTATCACTCGTGCGTGAAGAATATGTATTTTTACATTTTCCGATTGCATTTCTAGGGTCAAGCTATTAAATAGCGGCAAAGAGAAATCTAAAAATTCTAAATAAAGGCGAAAAGATGGATCTACAAGTTTAGTAAGAATATTCTCAGCAGTTGGTATTTTATCAAGTAAGTGAGCGTTAGTGAAATATAAAACTAGCGCATTATATTGTTCTAACAATCTTTTTACTACAGCGAGTAGCGATAACCATCTAGTTTGGCTGGGATGTAAAATTTTGTGTGGTTTTATTTCAAGATAATTTTGAAATTCGGTTAAGTCGGACTGTCTTTTGCAGCTGTACTTTAAAAACGAATAAATATCCCTAGCAATGGTAGAGGGTAGTTTTTCGCAAGCATAACTTGCACATAAAGCAAACGAGTGGCATATGCACTTCATAACGAATAAATTTGGAATGTCTTTTTTTAGCAAAACGGATAAAGAATGGCGCACACCCATCATTACACTTGCTCCATCGGCCGCAAAACCAATCATATTATTTTTATAAGGAATATTATTTTCTGAAAAAAATGTTTGTATACCCGTGTAAGGAGCCTCAGCTGTTGCTGAAGGCACCTGTAATAAGCCTAGAAACAAATCTACAACCTTGTATGTTTCATTGTCAAATGTCCTAGCTACCATTGCCAAATGTTTAATATCCCCTTTATCTGTAGATTCATCCACTATAAGTGAAAATTTGCTTTTACGTAACAAAGTTAATACCTTTTCAAAGTTATATTTTCCGGTTACATTTTTGACAATTGCTGTGGCTTTAGTTCTCCCGCAAGTTACATTTTTGGCAATTTCAGAATCACTATAAATTTCTCTATTTAATTTTGACAGATGATCTAGACAACTAAATGAAATATTATGTTCTACTGCAAAAGTAGCTAATCGTATTTCTGCTTCTTTCACTTTTCGCTGAGTGGCTGCTCGTTGCTGCATTGTGGGCATATCAATTAATGTTTGTTGTCGACTTATTCCCTTTGCATTGGAAATATGCTTTTTTCCCTTGGAATGCTTTTCAATTTCAGACTTACCGCATAAGAAGTCCTTATTGCAAGCTTTACAATAACAGTAGGTTTCGCCTTTCTTGCTTTTTGTTAGCCATCTTTTAAATGTGATATCTTGCTCCCACTTTGAGTTGTACTTTTGAACATAGCTTCTTTTCCTTTTCCCCAAACTTTGCGGTTCTTCGGCCTCTTCAGAGCTTGATGATGACTGTGGTTTAGAAGACGTTGAACTTGAAGCCATGTTGTTTTATCTACAAAGATATATAATTTTAGTCTAGCAAATATCTAGTTAAATACTCCCGATAGATTCACAAAGTTTTCGAAAATAGGGAAAATTATTTCCGATAAAATAAAAATACATACCTACCTTTTTTAAGTTTCAGCCTATAAGATAATATGTAACTCTAGATGTCTTTAATACTTAATTGATAGGTAACTGTAACTAATAAAGCCAATTGCATCAGCGTACGGATCTTTTACACAACACCCTAATATCGACTAACGCCTCAACTAACGCCTAACGTAGCATCGAGTCGAAAACAACAGACCTGAAACTCTCTCGGTACTCTCTCGGTATTTTCTCCAAAACCATTTATGTCGACTTTCAATTACAAAAACCGGGGAATTACAGAACTTACAACATCCCATTAAAAGGAATCTACGGTAACTAATCCATTCTGTAAACAAAACTTTCGTGTGGTTATCATAGATGGCAGCATCTTAAAGGTAAATAGGTAAATGTACAGTGGCACAGAAAAACATAAATTTAAACAGTGGCTTAATATATTATATTAAGCGACTGTAGGTAACATTATAAATGCATGATCATTGATTATTTACTTGTGTTTAAAAAACGAACTATTGGCATTGATTTAAGTAAAGTGAATGAAGCTTTTACCTCAAAAATTATTCAAACAAGGTTTTCAAAAAATTCCCTAAATTACTAAAAAATTCCCTTTTTCCCTACAGGTTCCATTTTTTCCCTAGATATAGGGAAATTTCCCTGCCAATGGCAACACTGCAGTAGGTATTATGAAATCTTGCTTACTAGGAACAATTCCCCTCCCCTTCCCGTTTCCACCTCTTGATTCGGGTCGGCTTTCTTTGATACTGACCGACTTTTCGTGGTTCTCCGTGCGGCAATACCAATCGCCTTTTTTGTGCACAATTGGATCGGCAATGATTGACACTTTTCCACTGGTTCTGCTTTATGCGAATCGGCTCTACCTATCATTGGTCAAGCCGATTGCTGTGCAATATAATATGCGGCTTTAGACATAAGTAACAATTTTGTCCTTTAATTCAAATGTTAAATATTTCAGCGAAAGAACCCGTACATGATGTTCCCGTTCTGTCTATTTACACATATAATTTCTGGGATATAAGAGCTTCGATTAATGATATTACCGAACAATGCCAGATTTGTTTGTTTTCATCTTGTAGATCTAAATCGTCATGTTGTGCTCTTTTTCTTTTCATTATCAAAGAAAAAAAAATTGAGTAGAGAGATTCTTGCAGATCTTTGCGATGAAACCCGAAAAACATTTTCCCTCATTTTAACCGTCGGTCTGTGTCTCTGTACGCGGCATAGCTAAAAAAATAGTGCTTGGTCAAAATCAAGGGTCACATTTCCTTTAGATAGGATGTAATGGTTTAACCTTTTAATAAAAATCCCTTATGGCGCCATCACAAAATGTAAAAAAAACAATAAAAACTATTTACCGAATGACCTTCAAAATTTGCCTAAAAGTAAAGTGTGACTAAACTGGTAAAATTTTTGTGTAAATCCGTTTTAACGGAAAAAAATGTCGGTTTAATAAAATGTTAAAAAATTCAGTTACAAAAACTTGAAAAAAATATCAAGTGTTAAGCAGGATAGATTGGTAAATTTTAGTGCTAGTCTTGTATGGCAAAACAAAATGGCGGCCTAATAAAATGTGTAAATATTCGGAAAAATTTAATTGTCTGAAATAAAACTTTTTTTATGGGGAAAAATATTCATCATAATGATTTTTGAGAAAAATTTATAATAATAAATAAATGCCATTTTTGTATATTTATTTACGCAGCGAGGTTCGGGATATAACTCGGTGTGTGTCAATGTAAAAACTAGTATATAGAAGAAAAATATTTTTATGCAGGAAATCATGAAAGATAGAACGTTTGTGTTTATATTTCAGGCCTTTGAAATAAATAGTCTGGTGTACAACTGTGTAAAATGATAGACGAAACTAAGGTTTTAGGTAATAGATGTGTTCTTTGTGAATTTTTTTTTTGAATCTGTCGGATGCCATCGAAAATTTACAAGAAATTCGATAAGTATCACGTTAATTTTTGCGTAGCTGCAGTATATTTTATACACTGACCGGAATGAAAAACGGGCACCTTAAAATTTTGATGAATTTTAAAGTTCAATATATTTTTTTCTAGTGGGTCGATTTTAATGATTTTCTTACCAATTTGTAGCTAAACTATTTGACTTTTTAGTCTCTTTCTGAATTAAAAATGAAAGTTCCCATCTGTCTATTATACGAGGGAAGAAAACCAAATGTTGTTATCTCGGCGAAAATTTGAAACGGCCTGTAGAATCATTTAGCAATGTAAGGAATTTAAAACTCATTTTATTATCAAGGTACAACTTTTCTCGATAATTTGTTTTTGTGTTTCATCTCTATAACTTTATTTTTGTTGGAGATATGCGCTTTCAGGGCCGAGCCTAGGGTATCTGCCGCCCGGGTGCTAGAAGTAAATTTGCCGCCCCCACTAACGTAAAAAAATTAGGTTGTCGGTAGGGAAGGGTTCATAATTTATCATGTTCAATAAACAGATAACAAATTTAATAGTAAAGTAACAAAGTATTTATTAACAAATACATAAAAGAACAAAATAAAAATACATTCAGGAAAAAAAAACAAAAATAATTAAACTTGTTTAAATACTAAAATCTAGTTTTTTCGCTTTTTTTAGTAGCAAATTCCCTAATCAAATCACCTACATCCAAGTTGTTAGAAATATCTTCTTCAATACTTATAATTGCTAAATTTGAAAGTCTTAATTGACTCATGTTGGATCTTAAGTAGGTTTTGATTAGTTTTAATTTCGAAAATGACCGCTCTCCATGTGCAACAGTAACCGGCATTGTTAAAAATATTCTTAAAGCTACAAATAAATTCGGAAAGATGCCTTTTAAATCATTAACTACTAAATAAGTTAATACCTCTTTAGCCGACATATTATCTGTAGTAAGAATATAAATTGACAAAGTATCAATCTCATTGTAAAGGTCAATTGCATTTATGTCCATATTTTTTGTTGCCAGGTCAGTTAATTCAGTTTCCAATTTTTTACAATATTGCATTATTTCATCTTTATTAAACGCTCCTAAATTATTTAAAAAACCAAACGTTTTGTTATATTTGTTGAAATCTTGGAACCTTTCGTCTAGTTTTGAAATTGCGATGTCGAGAATGTAAAAATAAAAATTAACTTTGAAATTTCGCTCTGGAGATTGGCTAGGCTCAAACCTTTTTTTTCTTGGTCTAACTAACTCAACAGCTGGAAAACAAATTTCGCAGTCTATTTCTACCTCAATTTTTGTGGCTTCATTACGCATTTCGCTAAAATCATTTTCAGATCTAAGGTTGGTTAAAAATATTTTAATATCTTTTAACATTCGCACAGTTTCTGGCAAAACAATGGTAGATTTTTGCATTATTTTGTTTACAACGTTTATTTTTGATAAAATATTGTACCAGATAACTAAAGAACATATAAATTTAAAAGACGTTATTTTTTTAATTAGGGATATTGCAATATTTTTTGTGTCATCTCTAGATTCATCGCTATAAAGGGCAAAGGGAGCATCATAAATGTTTTCTAGTTCAAATCTGAGGGTTGTGATAGCATTAATTCGACTCTCCCAACGGGTATCAGATAGCGGCTTTACTGTTAGGTTGGGAAGTTCTTTCATAAGAATACCCCATCGGTAGGTTGAGGCCGAAAAAAACACATATATTTCCTGAATAATGTTAAAAACTATTCGGTTGGGACAGAGCTTGGGAGTTCTTCTGTTTGTGGTGGACAAATCTAAGCCACAGCATAGCGGTAGCGTAGTAGTCGAGATACTCAGGCAGAATAACCTTTGAGATCTGAGGGTCGTCTCTCAAAAGCTCAGCGTAGGTCTGGCGGCTGATTTCGATCAGAGCGGGTGCGGATGGTGTGAAGGTCTGGCGCTGAATAGTTTCTCTAACGCTGACCTGTGAAGCAAAGACGGACCCCTCGGCTGGGTTGACTGATGTCGCCTGTGGGTTGGTTGTCTCATTCTTCGCTTTGAGGGTGGGTTTGTTGAGCCCTCCCTGGGGGGGACCTCTTGGAGGTCGGTTGTTGGCGGGCCGCGCTTGGGTGTCTTTTGGTTGGAAGCGGTTGGGCGCTACTCTAACTGCGTTAGGATCGCGTTGGTTTTCCGGCTTTCCTCTGTAGACACGGGGTGGTGGTGGTTGGTCATTATTTTCGTTGCGATTCATAATGAAATAGTTGTTGGTTAGGTGGTTGCGAACTTCGCTCCTGCACTAATAAAATTAAGGGTATGTGCCGCACAAGGTACAAAAAGGTTCTAGGATTAATATCCAAGATCTTTTTTTGCCTTTCATATTGGCACCGCTATCATAGCCCTGATCTCTCATATCAGTAATATTGATATCAGCTTCTTCTAAATATTTTAATAAAAAATCAGTTAAACCCTGACCTGTAGTATTAGTAACTGGACAAAATCCTAAAAAATGCTCTGATTTCAACACTTTTTGAATGCTCATCAATAAACACAACCCTTACAATAATAAGTAATACCTAAACAGTTTCAAAATGTCCCTTACTTGTTTCGTGTCTTTCTAAGGTTCAAGACAAATGTCGCCAGTCACTATATCCGTTATCATCATTAAAAGTATTAACAGATATCCCAAATAATTTTCGACAAAAATAGTACACTGAGTTCTTGGATTTTGAATAAACAAGCCAAGTTCTAGGAACTTTTTCATTATTACTTAATATTTTTTTCAAAGTAGGTAGCGCTAAAAGATCTATTTGAATTATTTACAGGATATGTCATATTCTTTAACTGTACTGGTCCTATTTCAAGAATTGTTATCCTAATATTATCTGTTAATACTTGAGGCCAATTAGTTGGGTCTTTAAGAGTTCCTCATTCACCTTACCAACAGTTTCGGTTTGTATATTTGCTGGCGTGTTCGTCGTAGCTTTATTCGGCGTGTTCTTTTCCTTTACTTCGGTGTCTGAATCCGATTTACCTTCTTCGTGTAGCTTTTCCAATGGTTCTTCTGCATCCTCACTTGAATCAAAATGTGCAGCATCTAGGTGTTTGCTACTTGAAGGTTGTGGTTCTTTGCTGGTCGTAGACGTAAAAAACTTTTTCAATGACCCAGCTAATCGTTTTTTATCTTCCTCTTTCTCCAACTTTCTTTTTCGGTATTGTGAACCAGAAAGTCTCTTTCGACCATCAGCCATCTAAATCATACAATTAAATTTCCAAATTCAAGTCAAAATTTAAAACATCGTTTTTTTAATATCGGGAAGAACTCGTCTTTCTATTACTAAAGTTGAGTTAGGATTTTAATAATTATACTTAGATAAAAATAGTTCAGTGAATAAAATACCTAGCTTTGAAACACAGACGAGTTGCAAGACAAAAGACGCTTTATAATAATAATAATAATAATTTTAAAACTTACCATTCACTATTATTAATCACATTAATCACAATACTTAACACTATATCATAGAATAATAGAAATAAATCAAATAAATACAACTATTCAACAGGCAACTGAGGTGACTTGATTATAGTTTATTTTTTTTAGTTTTTTAACTTAAACGCATTAAAAAAATTAAAGAAACTAACTTGCCGACTGGCTGCCTGGCTGCTTAGCTGACGTTCAAATACGCAGCGACAATTCGGAAGAAATTATTATTCCAAGAAAATTGTACCTACCTACTCATTTTTTGTGGTGTTCGCGCGTTCGGATTATGTCTTTTTTATGTTTGCCGCCAGACTGCACGCACAATTTCGGCATTGTTTTTATATGTAGAATAAAAACGATGATTCCTTGAAACGCCGACATCAATAAAACGCAAGCGATTTTAGAAAGTTTCTTGCATTTTGCGAGGTGCCTTTTTATTCTTCATAATATAAAATTTTTTCGATGTTATTTTGCCGCCCTGTGTTAGTGCCGCCCGGGTGCCATGCACCCCTTGCACCCCCGGCACTGCTCGGCCCTGTGCGCTTTTGAAGAAGACGCTAACGATTTACAGTTATTTTAGCATTAAAACGGTGCTTTTGCTTTTGACCTCAACATACCTGAAGTGAAATAATGTTTATTGTTTTTGTAATGTCACTGTCACTAAAAAGTCATATTAATAGTGTTTGTTGGCAGTTACTATAGCAGAAATGGTTTTAAGTTTAGAAATTGCATCGGCTATTGTTGCTTTAATTGAAGATGGTACAGATCAAAGTTATATCGCTAACAGATTCAGGTGTGCACGAAGTACAGTGTGCCAACATATCACAAATGGATTGGCCACCGCACAGCCCAGATCTAAATCCTATCGACCATGTTCGGGATATGCTCGGTAAAAAATTCGAAGTTTAGTACCCGCCCCTGGAACATTTTATGAGTTGCGACGGGCACTGCTAGAACAATGGGCGGCTATTCCTCAGGAGGATAAACGACATTTATTGGAAAGTATGTCGAGACGAATAAACGCTGACATTGAAGCTCGAGGGGATAATACTCGGTATTAGTAATCATCTGGTTTAAATTTATGATTTAATAGGTCATTCTGTAAAAATTTATAATCAGAATAAAAGTTACGAAAACAATGTTAGTATCTTGATTAAAATTTTGTATCTCCAATAAAAATGTAATTATTGAGACGAAACAAAAAATAAATTATCGAGAAAAGTCATACCTTGATAATAAAATGTTTTAAGTTCCTTACTTTGCTAAATGATTCTACAGGGCGTTTCAAACTCTCGCCGAGATAACAACATTTTGTTTTCCCTCGTATAATAGACATATGGGAACTTTCATTTTTAATTTAGAAAGATACTAAAAAGTCAAATAACATGGCTACAAATTGCTAAAAAATCAATAAAATCGGCCCACTAGAAGAAAATATATTGAATATTAAAATTCATTAAAATTTTAAGGTGCCCGTTTTTCGTACCGGCTAGTGTAGATATATGGAAAACTTTTCATTTTTCAAATTTTTCTTAATGAGGTTGAATTTTTATATACGAATGTTCTGTGTGTATGTATATAAGATGGTATGATTATATAAAGCGCGCAAAAAACAGTTTAAATTTTTAATAGATTAATCTGTTTTTTATTTGACCATGAAATGGTCTTCTTTATGGTAGTTACAAATTTCGCGGATTTGATATCTTTCCTGATTTTTTTTTGTCTACTAAAATGAAAGAAAAGGTAATTTATATATGTTAATGGGTGAAAATACGATAACCGGCTATTTTGGCTTTTTTATTTTAAAAAAAAAAGTTAAAATTTTTCGGTTTTTCTTTCAAAAGCGTTAAGTTTTTTACTTACCTACATGAATAAAGCATGTGTCCGCGCACACTTTTAATTAAAAAAGGAATTACAAAAATGTATGGGACCGTCGTTACATTTTGAAAGGGACCGTTGTTACGAATTCGGGGACCGTCATTACTAACCAAGAGAACAAAAGTCAAAATTGTATTTAACGTTAATTTATTTAAAGATATATATCATTAGTATTTAATATTCATTTGCATACTAAACTAAAAAATTCCTTGTGGAATGTGGATAAATGGTAAATTTACACATAATACTATTTTCGTTGACTATTTGGCGATCTTCTTTTGTAGGCCAGATAAAATAATTTCGGTTTCGGGTTAAAAAATTTATGGTTAAATTTCCATTACTGGTATCTTTATCTTCAACTAGTCCTGCAAAAAATTACTTATAAATATCAATCGTTAAAAATTATCGGAGTGATTATTACCAGGGTACCAATTATCTTCCCAAGCGACAGCAACGAAGTTTCCAATTTCAATGCAGGTTTGAACATTTGCAATATTTGTATTCAATGAATTCGTTGATGCTATTAAGTAGTTAAGGCAAATTCATGAATGACATGTATTTATGTTTAAGTTCATAACTGATTATTAAATTAATAAGTAAAACGATACGTAATAATTTCATCTCTCCTTCTCCATAGTGCGAACAAGTAGAATTTAAGTCACAGGTAAAGCAGCTAAGCAGTCTAAGACTAAGGGAACCAGGATTTTCAACTGCCCATGAAACTTGATGCAGAGAAGTAATACGTTTAATAGGTGGTATAACTTGTGGTATTAGGGATTTTGTACGGGAAATTTCATCATCTGATATCTCAAATAGTTTAATTTTTTTGCAACTATCAGTTAGTTTGAGTACAAAATCAGTGGCTGAAATAATGTCATTTCCTTGAGATACCAACTTATCTGCGGTACGTTTTAGTGTCCCTCCTACTCCATCGGCAGGTCCTTTTCCATGGCCAGCAACTGAGTAATTCCAAGACACTTTTTTAATATTCTTGATAACTTGAGGCAAATAGCTTAAGAGGAGATACAAATGATTGAAAATGAAAAATATCGATGTCAGGAAATTTCTCGTGGATGTCTTTTAAAACTGGATATAGATGGGTCCAAATAGCGTGTGCCCCGTGATCCAGATTTTTTGAAACAGTGCAGAACGAGTAAGGTCTTGGATTACTTGCTCCTGCTGGTTTAATATAATATACGCCAGTATGCAATGAAATCTGTTTTTGTGAGGCACCAAAATGTGTAGCCTGCACTTCTTCCCCACTATACTTTAGGACATAGTTCTCAGAAAAATCGATGTTTATAATAATAACATTGGGACGCATATTCTCCTTTAATTTTTTAATAGTAGAGTGTTGATGGTAAATATTAAAAATGTGTTTCTTAATTTCGGGTAAATTTTCTTCAACTTTGTGGATTAGTTCTGTGATTGGTGTTTTTAATTCTTTTTTTGACGTAACTCTAACTTCGACTTTTTTTTCTTTGATAATCCTTTCTTCCTTTTCGGTTACCCACTGGTAATATTTTATGAAGCTGTCCTTCATTTCTTCGGTCAAGCAGTAGGTAATTTTTTTTGATCGGCAATGTTTGCAAATGTCATACATGCAATCTTTGTTTTGCAGGGAGCACACGGTAGAACCGATTAGATCGTTTAGGGAAGAAAAATGTATAGCACTATAATAATGTAGCTTATTTATCATAAAAGTTATATTGGCGTGTTTGATACAAGCATAGGTTTTTCGGTCGGACAATTTTGGTGGTACAATATAAAATGGTCTGCATTTTAAAAATAAGCTATAGGAAATCTTTTTTTCACTTGTTAAGTTAAATTTTGCATGAAGATTTTTTAACGAATCAAGCAATATACGTTTTTGTACTGTTTTTTTCTTAAACGTTACAAAATCTTTTTTACCAGGACACATGCGACTGTTGGTTTCTTCTTCTAGGAAGTCTTTAACTAAAGTGGCAAATTTATTCGAAATTAAGTCACGACGTGTTTTTCTAAAAGTCATTCCTTCGTTTTTTACATTTGTTACTTTTTGAAACATTTTGTACGAAATTAATCCTGACGCTTGTTTAATGACTCTTAATTTCTTAAATTTTTTTGAAGCAATCATGCTGGAAAAATGAGTATATTGTTCCTTTTTAGGCATAATGGCTCTCTTTTTTGTTTTGAGATGTTTCACCAACTCGTTTGTAAAAATAAGATGTTTTTTTACGGGCGTTGGTATTTTTGCATTTCCTGTTAATTTGCGAATTTCAGTATTTGGAGAAGGTGTTTTGTCTTTCTTAATTCTATGAAGCCTTTTTTTATAGCGTTGAACTCGGCGTTCCGCTGCCTGAAGTTTTAACTTCAATACCTTTAAATCTCTGTACGCCTTAGTTCTGTTTCTGTTCTTTTTTTTTTCTGCCGCTTAATCGCCTAGATTCTGTTAACCGATCCTCTCTTGCAGAATTGCCCTCTAAATCGGATTGAGGAGGAGTAGTTTGCTGCAAAAGGTTCTCTTCAATTTCACGAAGATTTAATTTCTGTCTGAATCTTCTTACCCTCTCCCGGCCCTGTCTTCTCATTTTTCGCTGTTCTCGCTCACTCATATCGTAAATTTTCTTTCGTCTATTTTTGTTGTAGTCGTTATCATTTTGTCTCTTTATCTGTTTTTGTTCCTCGGTCATTTTGGCTCTCTGGCGTCGTTTTTTTTCTATTTCATATTCTTTTATTTCCGCAGGCGTCTTCTTTTTAGGTTTGTTTCTTTTTTGCTTTAATTGGCTTGTTTCGCCCTCCTTCCCTTCATTCAATTTAATTTTCCACATCTTTAGGAATTCTAAATCCCATTTAGCATTGTTTCATACCTGAATAATAAGTGACACATTTAATTTAAACTATATGTAACGACGGTCCCACAGAAAGTAACCACGGTCCCTGTTTTATGGGACCGTCGTTACAGGGACCGACGTTACGTTTTTTATCTAAATCCGAATTATAAAATAAACGAATACACCATGGACTTCAAAAATTTTAGGTTATGTACTGCTACAAATTGTTGACTTTTTAGTAGAAATAAATCACTTATTAATAATGAAATGATCAATATATGTACGGGGACCGTTATTACTACATAAAAACATACTATATGAAATTTCAGCAAAAATAATTAACTATAATTTACAGAAAAGTAAACAGAGGTACTTACCATAAAACACGCGGACTAAAACTAATTGGCAATTGAGAACCCCAGTTAGCGGGGCGCTTGGCGAGCGGTGACATCTATAATTCCATGTCGGAAATAATATTGTATAGCAGGGTTTCAAACCAGGGGACACGGTAAAATAACATCGTTGTTCAAAGTTTATATAACATTTTTGAAAGGATGACTTGTTTTTAATTAATTTATGTTGTTATGATAAATATAAAATATATATTTATCAGATATATGCCACTTAATATTGTTTCACTTCATTTTGAATATTCGAAACCTCTGTTGGGGACAAGGGACCGTCGTTACACTTTCAAGGTATTGACGCATTTTTTTTAAGTTTCGGTAAAAGTACTGGATTCTTTGTGTTACTCTCATTAAGTACTAACATTAAACGATTTAATATGCATAAAAAAATATAATAAAGTTTGTTTTAACAGATCTACACAGCAAGGGACCCGAAATGACTATGTGTGTGGAACTAAATCGAGTCATACTTCACTACTCCTAATACAAAGAAATAATCTTAACGGGAGAAATTACCGATTTTTTTTCCTTTAGAAATGTTTGCATTTTTGTTTTCGGAGACCTGTTCGTGATTAATACAGATCACCTGCATTTCCATTAAAAGCCGGCCGGTTATCGGCGTCCGTGCGGAAATAAGGCCACTCTACCTTCGGAGATATTCTTAGGGGACGCCATTCATATATCCGGAGATTGACGATCTCTTCGGTCAATTTCAGCTTAATTTCCGTTTGCGATAATAAAGGTGTTAACAGGTTTATCCATAATCCCAATCTATTAAATAATTTGAATATCAATATTTAGTTGCTCTTGTCATTGTTAAAGTAGCGTTTTTTATTCCGTGTGCAACAAATAAATAACTCACCCTTATAACCTCTTTTGTGGTCAGTGTATTATAACTTATTTTATTTTTTTAATTGTTTTATTTTTTTTCTTTAATTATGTATATTTTTAAAGTTACATTTTAGAATTTTATTTAGGAGGCTTTAGGGTGTGAGATCAAATTATTTAAACAATTATGTGGTCGCTAGGCTTAGAGTGGCCAAAGAGGAAGATAGAAACTAAAACATAAACTAATACAAAATATTTTAAGATAATTTTCACTGCTGTCTCCTAACGCCTTTTTAGATCTCAAGGGAGAGATGTAAATAAAAAAGAGAAATTAAGGAGTTTCTCGGAAAAACATTAGTCCAAAATTAATTCCCATCTAGTAGAAGTAAAAATATGTAAATTACTTCGTCTAGAATATCTCATGAATTTTTTTGGAAAACATACACGAAAAAAACACATGGACATATGAGGTTTAAAAAAATAACAAGTGTCCTTAACACAAACACTAAAAAATAAAAGTCAACTCTGGCACAAAAAACAAGTTTTATAATAGAAGAAAATGAACAAGTGTTCTTAATACAAACACTAAAAATTAAAAATCAATTCTGATACAAAAAACAAATTTTAAATGAAAAAGGAATGAAAAGTGTTCCTAATACAAGCACTAAATAACTGAATATCAACTATAACAAAAAAATTCACTTCTACCATACTCAGTCTTTGCAGCCACTGTTGTTATCATGGTTTTCGATGGTGATATTTTCAGGCTATGGCGTTCTGGTTTGTTATCAAATCTTCATAACATTTTCTGTTGCTGTCGTTATGTAGAAGAGGTAGAATTTTTTTGCTAATGTATCCAACTTTATTTTCTTAATTGGTACTGACAGATCGTATGCACGTTTTAAGCTAATTTCGTTTCCCATGGTTACTTTTGTTGATGCTAGTGATGAACGGCATTCACCGTTTAACTATTTTTGAGAAAAATGCGTCTGTTAGCACTTTCAATTTTCAGCATTTTCACATTTTTTATTTTAATAACAAGTTTTGTGTTTTTTAAAGAAAACTTGTCGGTAGCACTTTTAATGTCAAAAATCATTGACTGATCTACTTTGACAAGTCGGAATGAAGACGACTTAGCTCTTGCTTGTAAAATGAGGTTATCCCATCCCTCTGGAACGTCAAATCGTTCAGTTTGTGGTTTCTTTCGTAAGATAAGGGAAAAATCCTGATCATTAGGTAAATATGAATATCCTCTTACAGGAAACAGATTAAGTTATGGAATCAAACATTTTTTATATATGAAATAACACATAAAAAATGTAATCGTATAGTTCTTGTTTTGGCTCGGACAGCCATCACTAATCAAATCCAAATTTCTACACAAGTCGTTTTTTTAGCTTGATCTTCTGTATAAGTATTTAATACATTGCTGCTTCATTACTCCCTAAATCATGGATCTTGAAAACGTAGTACCATATCTCTCTTGCAAAAAGTACTGGATTGGGCAGTATATGTGGCAGCGCCAAATTCTGTATAAAGTCAAATGTTATGAAAGAAATTTCTCCTGCTCCTACTTGTTCTTTATAGCTCTATTTTTGTTGTGGAAGCTTTCCTTAGATGAAGTTCTTTATGTATTTTGCAAGCATATGCATCGGCCTCAGAAATACACTTCTGGCTTAAGGGTATGTTCAAACTGATCACATTCTACACAAGGAAATCCAAATTTAAAAAAAATAAATTCTTTCCGATTCATTTTGTAGGCAACGTTAAGATAGTATTCTTGCAGAAAAGTTGTGTGCATATCTTTCACTGTTAACTCTTAAGGTAGGTACAGCTGATTTGGATTCTCTGTCTCAATGAGTAATGTGATTGCATAGGAGAAAATGTACGTATATTTATATTATGAGGGCTGTAGCTTCTTTATTGTAGTTCCTAGGGAGGCAATTATGTTTTTTTTCTTTTTTATCTCTAGGTGCACTACCTTTTTTCTACTAGTGATAACTGAATTCTTTTTAGACGAGGCAATGTAACTGCATGAATCCTGGCCAATGTTTTTACACAAACAGACTTTTCCATACCAAAACATCGCATTTTGTCGAATACGCAACACAATGTGGTTTATTGTTTCCCTGATCAGGGTTTCTACGTCGTTTTATATGGTTTATTGTTATTAGGCCAGTCAAATATGAGTTTGTTCGTTTTTGCATGCATTATTGTATAGGTAATCGATAAATATATGTTCACGTTCTTCAACAGAAACTTTTTGGAAACATTCACTTAAGGTTGTTTTGCTTTTGAACAAAAAAGAAGTTTCACAATGGTACACATGATTAAATAAATATTTTGTTTTTAAATCTTTTATTTTTATCAAATCAAAGAATGAAACTTAATTCATTCTTAATCTGAAGATAAATAAATTATTCTTATTAAACATGACCTAATTTCTCTAATTTAACCATACCAGGGGATATATAAATTTAGAAATCATAAAACGGACGAGAAATTTTTATTTTTTATCGAAAAGTCACTTTAGGTGGTTTTGCTTCTAAACAAAAAATCAGTTTCACACTGATGTGAAATTAAATCAATGTAATCCCCACATTCAAACTCTTCATCGCCTTCTTGGTAACCTGAAACTATACTAGTCAATTTTTTTTCTATGTTCTTTCTTTGCAGCATTATTTTCGTATAAAATCTAATAACTGTGGTAAGTTCTGCCATTGCTCATAATAAACTTTTAATTTTTCTTATAAACAGGTGCCAAGACAATATTGTTTCGTGGACGTCTAATGATTTTAGAGCACTCTTCTGATTCAGAAAATGGGTAATTTTCTTCTTGCAAAGAATTTTTAAAGTACAACTTGTATGGATTGTCTTTATTGTATGAAAATCACCTAATATCTCTCCATTTTATCAAACAATTTTCGGTATCCTTTTTTGGATCTTTAATAAACTGCAATATGTGCTTCTTGCAATGGATGGAGCAAATTATTTCCAAATGAAGGGGTTAGAAGAAGCAAAACAGCGTAGGTAGCAAAATATTCATTTTGAATAATTGAGCATCGAAGTTTTTATTTCCGAAAAAAATATTCACTTATAATCTTCTTAGTATTTGAATTATTACATTACCCAAAATTTTTTCGAGGTCACGAATTTTCAGCAAAAATTCGTGAGCGAGAAAAAATTTTCGGTTATTAATTCGAGTACATGAGAGATTCGCTAAGAACATTTCATACAAGATGAAAAAAAAAAGCATTAAAAGTGACGTTTTGGTAGTACATCAATCAAACACGTACCGAGTTTAGTACGTGTTTGATTGTACAATAACATTTATTTCATCATTCCAAGCTAATTCTAGGCCACTAAAATGATGGATCGTCCTATTAGGTCCTAATCTTTTCAAACATGTAAATTATAAAGTGCCAAATGATTATAATTAACTATTATTAATAAAAGTTACAACTACCAACTTTAGTACAATAATATCATGATAACTATTTTAAGGAAGCTGTATTTGTTGATAAAGTCAAAAGCAGTGTTATTGTGCGGGTCATACGATTTATCAACGACACACTTTTTAAGTTTGTTTTTCTGTTATTACGTGTAATCATATCCTCCGCATAAAATCCGGAAGATCAATTAGATAGACCTATGATATTTTCATATGAAAAAAGAGGATAAACATACAAATACCAGCAGTTGCAAAAATCTTTAAGAGATGTCACTTCAAAGTCAGATTGAGAAATCAGTGACAAAATGAGTAAAAGAAAACAATTTTCGGGTTTTTTTGCATCCACAAGCGAAAAAAATGGTATTAAGTCTAATAAAATATAATGAAAATTCACCGGCCAATATCCAAGAGACAGTAGCAAAAGCTGTGGGAATCGGTTTAAGGACTGTGCAGAAAATTGTGCATGAAAAAAAGCATAATTTACTACCGAAGAAGATTAAGAAATGTCCACGAAAAAAGCCAGAGACAGAAGACTTAAGTGACAATGTAAAAATGGATGTTCGTAATGCAATTTACGATTTATACACATCAAAAACTAATATAACCCTTCAAGTTTTAAAAGAAGCTTTAAAACACCGAGGCATATTGGAAATTGGACTAAAATCGTTGTCAAAATTAATAAAAATGTTGGGTTTTCGATATAAAAAGGACTGTAATCGGAGATTTTTGTGCGAGTTGCCACATATAGCAAGTCGTTAGCGTATCCAATTTTTAAAGAAATACACGGAAATTTAGAAAAGTGGTATTTTTAGATGAGACTTGGATATTTTCTGATGGAAGTTGTTCGAAATCTTGGCAGGGCGAGTCTGTAAAAAGTGTGAAGAGAAAAAAGGGATGTGGGACGGGAAAACGGTTCATCATTTTGCATGCAGGTTCTTCAACAGGATTTCTCCCACGTGGAAGATTACTGTTTTCTTCAACATCCAAAAGTATGGACTACCGTGATAACATGAACTGTGAACGGTTTAAAAAGTGGTTAAAAGAACAACTGATTCCAAATTTAGATGCTCCATCTTTAATCATTCTGGACAATGCATCTTATCATTTAAGAATCTTAAATAAACAACCTACTTCATCCTGGAAGAAAAGTGATATTTATGACAATAAATAGCTAATAAAACAAAAACAAAATACTTTACCCAGTGTGCTAAAACTAGAACTTCTTTTAATGGCAAAATTTATTAAAAAACCAAAAATATATGCCGTAGATGAAATATTACGGGAAAATTGACATGAGGTTTTACGATCATACCATTGCCAGTTTAACGCAATAGAATTAATATGGGGGGGAGCAAAATCATATTACGAAAAACACGTGAACGATGGTCTTACTTCAGATGAAGTGCAAATTATTTGGCAAGATTCATTAAACTATATTACCCCGGAGTTCTGGAAGAAATCTGTGGAACATACGGATAAATTAATATGGGATTGGTGGAATCGAGAACGAGTTCTAGATGTCGAAATAGCACCAATGATCATTTCGCCATTTGAGGACGATTCAGAAGATGAGGACTTTTTATGTGATGATGATATTTTTTAGTCTATAATATTAAAAAGTTTCTGAAGGATTATATTAGTCTTTGACGTATATAAATCATAAATTGCGTTATGAATATCCATTTTTGCATTTTAACTTAAGTCTTTTGCCTTTGGAGTTTTTCGTGTACATTTCTTAATCTTCTTCGGAAGTAAATTATGTTTTTTTTTCCAAGCACAAGTTTCTGTACATTCTTTATACCGATTCTGAGAGCTTTTGCCACTGGGTCCTGGATATTAGACAGTGAATTTTAAATTAAAATTTTTTTTTTCAGATTCGACACTATTTTTTGTTTAATTTTTTAGTACATTTGTAATTATGTAGGTAATAAATAAATAATTATAGAATACTTGTTCCAATTTTAAAGCGGGTTTAAAATAAGTAAATTTTTTTATTAATTATGAGACAAAATTTGATATATAAAAATCGGTAAAATCGCTTTATCAGAAACTCGGGACTAACGAAAAAAAAAGTATATATACATATATGTATATATACATATATGTATATATATATATATATATATATATATATATATATATATATATATATATATATATATATATATATATATATATATATATATATATATATATATATATATATATATATATATATATATATATATATATATATATATATATATATATATATATAATATATATATATATATATATATATATATATATATATATATATATATATATATATATATATATATATATATATATATATATATATATATATATATATATATATATATATATATATATATATATATATATATATATATATATATATATATATATATATATATATATATATATATATATATATATATATATATATATATATATATATATATATATATATATATATATATATATATATATATATATATATATATATATATATATATATATATATATATATATATATATATATATATATATATATATATATATATATATATATATATATATATATATATATATATATATATATATATATATATATACATATATATATATATATATATATATATATATATATATATATATATATATATATATATATATATATATATATATATATATATATATATATATATATATATATAATATATATATATATATATATATATATATATATATATATATATATATATATATATATATATATATATATATATATATATATATATATATATATATATATATATATATATATATATATATATATATATATATATATATATTTGTAAATAGCCCATCGAGATTTAATAGCTGGATAAAAGAATCACACATTTTGGTATTCACTGTGTTTTCTGATTTGATTCATAATCTTAGTAGATTTCAAATCACTAAAAGTAGTGGAAAATTATCTAAATCTCATTTTTTAGAAAATTTATACCTACCGGTAAAAGTTAGTTTTTCCCAAAGAAGAGATAAAATTCCGATTTTAGTAAAATAATTTAGTTAGAAATAAACAGAAAAAGCTTTCTTCTTTTATTTTTGATTCATTCGAAATTACTAAGATTGGTGGAATTGATATATTCTTAATTTTAATTATATATCTCGGCAAATGAAAGTATGTAACTTAAAACAAGAGGATAATTAATTCTAGAAGACTATGGAATTTTATGTGTATTTTGTGCCTGTCAAACTACTATAGAAAAATTTGAAAAATATGGTTTATATGCGTATTGCAAAGAAGAATCAAAATGTACCATCGTTATCTGAAATATCTTACTGATCCAATTGAAAATTGTCAAATTCAAATCACATAAGACAATTTTTTTAGAAGAATACAAAACTGGTTGCTGATGATTTCGCCGAAGTTCTCCAGAATGTCTAAGCGGAAAGTAAATCACTTTGTGGGAAAATATTATATCTACTTCATAAAACACTGATACCTATAAAGGGCGCAAATCTTAATTATTCACCATTACCAAGAGAAGAAGTCGAGGAGTTCATGGAATATTTCAATTCGCTTGTACAAAATATTATTTCTTAAGTACCTACTTAAATCAAATTCAAGTCTACCAACATAAGTATATCTTTTTGTTATTTTGAAAATCTGCTTAAAATAAATAAATAGGAGATAAATGTATTAATTTATTGTAAGGTATGTCACATATTCTCGCGATTATTATTACTAAAAAAAGTGGTGTCACACGGCGTTGCGTTTTATTGGTTGCTATAGTAACGAGTTAGAATTACAATATCCTATGGGTTACCAAATGGCGGTATGAAATTTTCTTAATTAAAAATTGTGGCAACTCTTTATAACACTGATTGTGTATGGGAGATATAGAATCTCATAGCTATTCTAAGTTCTGTCATTTCTCATAACAACTTCTAATTTTTCTGATTCAGAAAATGGATAATCTTCTTGCATAGTATTTTTAAAGTACAACGTTTATTAATTGTCTTAATAAACTGTAATATGTGCTTCTTGATGGGTTGAGTTGTATGGATTGGGTTGTTTTTATTGTAATATCACACGCTATTTGGTATCTTTTTTTCGATCTTTAATAAACGGCGTTTTGTTCTTGCAATTGATGTGGCAAATTATTTCCAATTGAAGGGTGAAGTAAAATAGCCTAATTTGCAAAACGTTCATTTTGAATAATTGAGCCTCAAAGTTTTTTATTCCCGAAAATTATTCTTATTAAAAATGACCTAATTTTTCAAATTTAACGACTTTAGGGGATATATAAAGTTAGAAATCATAAAACGGACATGAAAAAATGTTTTTTTTTTTGTTTTTTTATCGAAAAAATTTACTTAGGTTGTTTTGCTACCGTCTAAAAAGGAGTTTCACAGTGACACAAATAATTAAATACATATTTTCTTTCTAAATATATTATTATTTTAATCAAAAAACTTATCAAAACAAAGAATGAAACTCAATTCACTCATGATCTGGAGATAAATCAGTATAATCCCCACACATCCCAATCCTCCTCCTGCACTTCTTGGGACGATTTTAGAGTACTTTTCTGATTTAGAAAATAGGTAATCTTCTTGCAAAGTATTTTTAGAGTAGATACAACTTGTATAGATTGTCTTGTATGACACCCATTAAATATCTCTCCAGTTTATCACACGGTAATCCTTTTTGGACCTTTATAATAAACTCGTTCAAGTTTAAAATGGATATAAAATCGGCCATTTCATGGACATCAAATGTTTTGGAATTTTTTTTATTTCATTCCAATGATCAGGCACAAAAATCTGAGTATTATTCTTTTTTATTTTTTCAATTGGAACGAAACTCTGATCATACTCCATGTAGGAGTAACTGGATTTGAAAAATGTTCATCAATTTATTGGATACAATGAATTATATATATATAAACAAATGTAGCTCTGTTTTTATTTTTTCTGTTAAATGATTCGAAGTTCAAACAATCAAATAGAAATAACTTGCATGGACAAACAGGATTATATTTCCTGTGATCCTCTATAAGCCTAAGTTTCATCTCAAACATATATCTGAGATATGAGTCCTATAAAATCAAAACCTGACAAATCCATTTAGGTAAATTTTTGGGAAATCGCCCGGAAATGTTTAAATATTTTGTAGTGATTACTTATATTGGGTTTATGATTTGGAAAACGGCACTGTTTTTTCCAAAAACTCATTAAACAACCTAACATTTAGATAAATAAACTCACTTAATCGAACTTGGCCTCAAATCGTTGTTAAAAAAATAATAATACGGTGTTATTACTTTAATTTTATATTGTTCAAAATAAACTTTTACATATTTATTAGGTTTTGTATGAAAGTAACTTAGCAAGTTCTGCACTTAACCACTAAGTCGGGAATTTTGTCAACTGGTTCGAAAACATTGCTACCATTTTCAAGTTCTTCACTAACTACATCATCCTGGACTTTATAATATTTCTTTAAAACTTCATGGTAATACTTCAAGTTTTCCATTTTATGCTTCACCGAAATGTTTTAAAAACAATGTTTTAACATCTTTAAGTTTTGGTTGACTCGGACAAACGCCACCAGAAAGTCGACATTGCATAATGTCGCTTACTGACTTTCCTTTTTTAAACACCGACTTGTATTCCCCAAGATCTGACTTGTAAGATTGTTCACCTCGAATAGTGACTATATTGTTTCTTCCTTTTCTGAGTAAAAATCTTTTGCACATATTAAACCTAAAGCACCATTGGGCAGGCGGTTTAATTATATTCTGCGAGTCTTTTTTCCAGTCATAGACCTCCAGGTCACTACCTAATTTGAAAACAGTTCCATGGTCTTTAAATATTTCATGAAATTCATCTGAAGATACGATGGTATCTTTTTTCTTAATAATTTTCTCGATACGAGCAAAGACCCTATCAGGTGGAATAAAAGAGTGTTCAGCCACGGGGAATATGAGCTCCATATTTTTAACACATGAGGGTGCATTAACACTAAGCCATTTAATGCACATTGTAATCATAATAGAATTTTTGTTTTGTCCCTCGCAGCCATCGGCAATAAGACGAACAGTATCTATGGTATCTAGGTTGGTGTAGCAAAATTTGTGAAAAATTGCACTTGAATGTTGATCTTCTCTCCATAAATATAAAAATACGTTTTCCTCTGACAATGGTGCATGAGAAGACCCAGTTACGGCTGCAAAATTATATATAGCTGCCGACTATAATATACCCACTGATCTGGAATTTTTGGCTTGGCCTGATTTTTTTGACAGTCAAATGATATTGTCTTAAGGCCTAGTCTGTCTTTTCTAAGAGAATCGAAAAATGCATTTGCTCGTAATCTATGTATACGGTGCTCAATCTTCAGCGTATTTTTTAGTTTTTCAACTTTTTCTACTTTAATTTTTTCGATAAGCTGAAGGCAAGTTGAACAACCGTCTGTTCTAGGAGAACCAAAGCCAATATTGTAGCACGTGTTAAAAATATGACGAAAATAACTTTTTTTACCATAGTAAACGAATTATCAAATTCCACTTCCTTACAATAGTATCGATATATTTTTGATATATTTAAATCGGAGGTTAAGTAGGTGCGACAACTCCTATTTCTGCAGTAATGAGACTTGACTGTTCTAAATTTACTAATAAATCTCATTACAGAGACTTTTCTCTCCGCAAAATGAGCCGTCTTTCGATCGCCTCCTCTATTCTCACAAGCCATTTGTCGTTTTTCATAAAATCGCTTAAGAGTACCCAGCACTCGATCTTTCTTTATCTTAAGAATATCAATAAATGCTTTTTGACAAACAGCAACTTTCCTTACTGTTGAATTAACAAGGCCAACATAATACTTCACAGAAAAGTGTTTTCTATAGTTGTGATTTCCCGTACGACCTGGACGTTTGACATTCTTGGTTTGGCAATATTTAATAATAAAATTATCTTGACCTACCTTATCTTCATGGTCATAAAAACTTTTGTGGAACTCTCTTACATCATTCATCGATAGTGTACTGTATCTGTAAGATTTTGTACAATGCTGGCAACTTGGGTATGAAGGTAATTCTTTGGCTTTGTATCTAAAACAACTTAGAACGGATATAATATATAAAAGACATTAAAGCAAAATGTGTTCTAACCTTTCTTTTCTAATTCACGTTTCCAAGTTTCTCGTCTGGATATATGTTTACGCGCCAAATCCGGGGTCACTGGTTTCGGGAACTCACCATTACACTCTGCCATATTAATATTAATAACCAACGAATTATTTAATGATTAATATGATTATTATTATTATGTATTTCTTTATAATAATAACTACTAAAAGTGCGACTATATTGCAGCAATATCGAATAACGAATGGCGATAGTAAACAAAGCATGCTACAAATGCGATGGTGTGATTTTCAACGGAGTGTTGTGATTGGCTGATTTGGATGTGTCGGCGTTTGATTTTAACGTCGCTTGGATTTGCCGTCGTTTGAAAGTAACCGCGATTTTTAAACATAAATATCCTATGGAAATACTGCGTTTTGCAATATAACCGTTTTACTATGCTATAGACATTGACAAATGAAATCCAGTGCCGTATAAAACTTAATTTTCATCAAAAATGAATTTATCGTGTTTTGATTCTAGGGGACTCATATCTCATTAAAAAAAAAATACAAAAATTTATGTCCACTTCATAGTAAACTTAGTCAGAAGTGTGTTGGGAGCAAAATTTTTCTCAATTCCGTTGGTCTGTCCCTCTGTCTGTCGGTTCGCTTCATAGATAAAAAACAACTTCCCTTATTGACTTCAAATTTTAATAAAAAATTAAGCGTCATATAGAGATGACATGGTAACGTTCTGGTGAAAATATGGATTTACCATGATGGAACAAATTGGCGGTCTTCAAAAATCAGTGTTAAAACTCTGTGGAAAAAATGCAAAAGGGGATAAGTCCAAAAACTACTTTTTTCATGAGAGCCAAAAAACTAGTTTTTAAGGAATCAACTTTTTATTAAACATTATTTAAAAGGTTACTACATTATATTTAATGCTAGAAAAAGAAACAGGTATATACATTTGTTTTTCAATAATTAAAAAAAAAAGAATACTTATCCCTTTTTCCTTTAAAAAATAATCATCATGAAAATGGCAAAAGGTGATAAGTAGACATATACCTTTTTGTTTGTGAACAATAGTACAAAAACAAATTTCAAAAGCTAAATAATTTGGATAACCGTACTTATACTTTTAGATTAAATGAGTAGCCCATACGCAAAATCCGCTATACGCTCCATAACAAATTTTAGGCTATGAAAGAAAAACGTATACCTAATTAAACATTTGTTGTAGAAAATGTTTTAATTATTGAAAAAATTGGAAATAATTATTACAAATCATTGAGATAGATGCGCATAATCTCTTAAATACCGGAATTTAGTTATTTATGTTTATTTTTTTTAAATAGCGTGTTTTGCAAAAGTATTATGGTTATAGCAGGTTTTGCATGTCATCATGCCGCCATATTGATTTTTAATAAGTAGCAAAACCCGCTATTTTCTATTACTTCGGGCATGTTGAGATCCCGAAGTAGGAGGGAAGTGATGATACCGCAAAAAATATTAAAAACACGATTAAAGAAATAAATACTCCATAAAGTGAAGAACTATTAAGTTTAATAAAACAAGTAGAATATAAAATAAAGTCTTACTCTAAAATCAAATCTTACTCTAAAAATATTGATGTTTAAGTCTGGAACTCGGCGTCATCTTCGGGGAGTTGAAAGTCACTATTAATGGTGCTGTCATTGTCCACATCATTATTGTCAGATATAGAGGCTGTATCAGTTTCCTCCGTACCAGAAAATATGTCGTTATAGAACTGCAACTTTTCTTTCTCCTTCCAGTTGTCACCAAATTGTAGAATGATCAGTTTTTTAACGTCGGAAAGCTTCGCTGGTTTAACATCAACTCCTGTTTCACCAACTTCGACATGGTTGTTATTTTGAAAGTTTTTTCCTCTCTTGCATATAGTTTTAGGCTCACAGCAATCAATATTATAGAATGGATCTTCTTGTACTAACGCAGTCTTGCTTGATTTACTTCGGGTGATGAAGACTTTCTTTGCTTGTTGAAATTTAAAGTGCCATTGTCCTGGCTGCTTAATTGTATTTTCGGAGTACGATTTCCAGTTCTTTACAGGACAATCATTTTGTCCTAAGTATGTGACTTCCGAATATTTGCTTATTACATCAATGCAGTCTTTGGGGCCTTCGATGACACTGCGTGCCTTAAATTCTCTTTACAATGTACAAAATACCCGATCTGCCGGAAGAAATGAATGGCGGACAATAGGAAACCAAATCTCAATTTTTTCGATATTTTTAGGGGCTTCAAATAATAACCAAGAGCACAACATTCCTAACAAAGACCTGTTTTGGTTTTGTCCTCCACATCCATTGGAGAACAATCTTATGAGCGACAGATCATTTAAGTTTGAGTTGCACAGTCTGTGGTGTAAGGCTGATGCAATTTGGTTGCAGCCTTTTGCAAATTCGTTCTCGGTCCACACATAGCTTAATGTGTTTTCCTTGTTTTGGGAGGACAGTGATGAACCTTGACAGATTGTGAAGTTATATAAATATAACTGGCGAGAATAATACGCCGCCTGATCTGGAACTTTTGGGAGGACCAAATTTTTTTGACAATCGTAACATAACGTTAATGTATTTTCAACCTCTAGACGAAGCTTGTCGTAGAAAGCATCTGCACGCTTCTTGTGGTGTTTCATGTTGAATTTAAGTGTATCTCTTTTATTCTTGTCCTTCTCTAGCCTAATTTTATTTTCAAAGTTGCAACAGACGGAACACTTATCGGAACATGGACTGTCAAAACTTATATTGAAACATTCATTAAAAATGGTTCTGAAGTATTCGTAAGTAACAGAAAGGTCTTCAGTAGGATGCTTTTCATTATACCAAGTCCACATTTTTTTTGTTCTGAGCTCACTTGGCAGATATTGTCGTTTTGTATGTTTGCCACGAGTATAATGACTTTGAATGGGTTTGAATGTTTTAATAAATGCCTTAACTGCGTCTCGCCGTGCTTGGTACTTTAAACTTTTGCGATCGCCTCCTCTTGTTTCTGTAGGTGTCCTACCAAATTCCAAAAATTTTTGACACAATCTGTTTACCCTATCCCGCTTTTCTTGGAGAATGCTCAAAAATGCCGCTCGACAAACTCTAACATTATCAGTGACCCCACCTCTTTGTTTCGGAAGAACGAAACAGGTACTTATATTTCTTCTTCTATCTAAGTCTCTAGCAACGCATGTCTTTTTTGGTGATTTAATGTAAACATGTTGTAATATATAATTTTTTTCCACTCTAAACTCGGAACTTCATAATATTTTTGATAAATTTTTCGCACATCCTGCATTGACAATTCATTTCACTGGAAAGCAGATGCCTTATGTTCGCAATTCGGCTTCTTTGGCAGTCCTTTAGGTAGTTGCCTATAACAAAAAAATACCCTTAATAGAAATAAGAAATATAATATAATAAACTAGGAACCTACCTAGTTTTTTTTGCAATATTTCTCTTCCATGTTTCAGGGCACCTTTTTCTTTTTCTTGAACGTGTAGGCTGGGTTTCAACAATAACCTCAGACATTTTCCACACAGTTTTTCAGCAATTTTTGTAAACGTAAACAAATAGAAGCACCTCTGGATTCAACCAAAACATTTATTGCAATTTGCAATACGAAATAATCACAACGCCACGCTACGTTTAAAATAGTAACTACATACAAATTCCGCGAAACCATAAAGTAACTGGTTTTGCAGCAGTATTCTCGATAGATCTAGAGATCATTATCGAATATAACGCACTTTGCACGCGTTCGAACATTTAGCTGATTTTGCATCTGTTTACCTTGAGCATATAGCGGCTTTTGAAAATGTACGCATTCTTTTGACTCAATTTTAAATAGGATACAGCGCGTCTTGCAGCTTAAAATGTGATCAGATAGTTAGCTTCGACCTTTTAGAAGACCATGTTGCCAATAACTTCGTTTTAAATTTTTTGGCATATAGCGGTTTTTGCATATGGGCTACTCAAATAGTTCATTTTTTTATTTTTATTGGGTATATTGTCTAATACTTTACGACTTGGTATGGCGATTTAAATCAAACAATGATAATTACAAGTATTTTATATTATATTATACTGCAAACTACATCAATATAAAACTTAAACATAGGTATTACCCTGTATTGCAAAAGAAAAATAAATTTCAAAATAACATTAGGTATAACTTAAATATTTTAATCTTCAGCATCGCTTTCTAATCGATCAAGATCGGTGTCTATATCAACTTGTTCTTCTTTAGTTAAGAGTTGTTGATAAAATGCATGACAGTCAGAATCAATTTGAGTTAGTAGTTGTATCAAATCAGTCTTTTTTTTAGAGCTTATCGGTAAGGGTCCTGTATAGGCATTTTTTACAACTATATCAGTCATTTGGACCAATCTAGATTCTCTTCTTTTAAAGTTTATATTTTTAAAAGCATCATCGTTTCCATAGCTATTCTTATATTGCACTTCACCAAATAATTTACTAAACTTTAGCCATTTCACTTCCCTAAATTCAAATTTGTTTCCATCAGTATCGGTTTTTCTTTTGACTAGCGGGCCTTTTTTTTCAAGTAAAGCAGAAAAATTTAAAAAGTATTCCTGTTCCATTGGAACTACAGTAAATTGTTGCTTTCTGGAGGCAATTCTTACTAGTTGGAACCAGTCTCTGGGAAGGTAAATGGGAAAAGGATTTTTTTTTGCTTTGCGTTCAATGGCCGCGTGATCCGCA
Organism: Kuschelorhynchus macadamiae; assembly: GCA_030620095.1. Lineage (NCBI taxonomy): Eukaryota > Metazoa > Arthropoda > Insecta > Coleoptera > Curculionidae > Kuschelorhynchus > Kuschelorhynchus macadamiae. The sequence continues at coordinate 380,503 of JAUTXW010002438.1, read as the reverse complement.
TCGCACTCCATGTGCGTATGACCTGGTATTAAATATTTATGCTCCACTATTTGAAGTAAAGAATGGTTTCCCAGAGCGTAAGTCATCATGGCTATAACTGTGGAATTCTTATTCTGCCCACCGCATGTGTCAGAATAAAAGATAATGTGATTAATTTCTGGTGACAAATAATTATTAATAAAATTATATAAACATGAAGCAATTTCATTTGATCCTCTATTTCCATTGGCTTCATGCCACATAAAGTGGTTTGATAAGTTGGTTGTGCAGTTATGTATAGTTAAATTATAGGTACTAAATTGCCTTTTATAAAATACATTTCCGGATGATAATTTTGGTGTCGGTAGGACTTGTTGCAAATCAAAAGTTAATACCCAAATATTTTTTTCTCTTCTACTTCTTTCTATATCCTCTTTTTTCATCGAGTAAGCTTGGTCAGCCAATTCCTGGTGTCTTTTCAGTTTTAATTCTAGTTCCTGTTTCTGTTCTTCGTTCTGAACATTTTTTATAGACATGTGCAAACTGTCGCACGTTGTACAGGTATCTAAAGCAGGTTTTTTAAATCGTAAACCGGTCTCTTTAAAAACTCTGCTGTAGATAGGTTTTGATACAGGTTCTGAAACTTTTTCCTTGTATAAATCATACATAATATTTAGGTTAAGTTCTGAGCCTAAGTATTTTTTTTTGGTATGGCGTCTTGAATAGTGCGACTCGTACGCTGGAAACGATTCTATATGCGTTTTAATTTCATCCAGTTTTTCTGACGATATCTTGTTTTTCGGTTCATGTCTGCCCCTTTTGTCGCCGTGAAGTATACCAGAATTAGATAACCTTTTATTTTTAATTGTACATTCAATTATTTTAGGTGATTCATCAAAAGTTGCCAAAAAACAACACTTACAGACATTGATTATTTTTTCCTTAGAGTTTAGGAAATAGATGTAACTTACAGTTCTGTTTTTATGCATTTTTCCTTCTTGCTTTGTCTTTTCTAATTTTTTTGCTTTTACTTGGATTAGGCTTGCCAAATAGGCTATTCTCTTTTCATAAGATCCCAAATTCCAGTATTCTTGAAAAATGATTTTTCTCTCGTCATCTTCTATTTTCGCTTTACACCTCATTCTACAATCCTTTAATGGCTGTAATTCTTTCCGCTTAATTTGTTTTCCTTTTTTTGTTTTGTAGCTAAGTCCCGCATTTTTTGCTGTTTTTCTCATTCTTTTTAATAATTTGCTTGAAATTTTATTATTTTTTACCTCTTCTTCTTCATCATTATTTGATTCTTCATCTAAGGAATGCTCTTGATAATCAGGATCGTCGCCTACCTCATTATTTTCCAAGCTTTCCTCTACCTCAACACATTCCATAGTTTCCAAAAGTTCGTCTGCTAGTTCTTTTTGAATTGCATGCTCCATACTTCCATCAGTATTCGGATATGTTATCAGTACTACTTGGTCATTGTCAGTTTGTATTGTTTGAAGTTCCTCCATAGGTGTTGAATAAAGGATTGAAGTTTCTAAAAATATTAATTATTATTTTGCTGCGATAGAAATTTTTACAAAAAAGTTTATTTGGCTTAACGCAGCACGATATAAAAATTACATAAAAATTATTAAGAATTTCAAAAATATGTTATGGGTTGCAGTGGATTATTGAGTTAATAATTAATAATGTAATTTTTATATCGTGCTGCGTAATGCCAAATAAACTTTTTTTTAAATCTGACCTGTCTTAGCTTTTTTTTTTAATGGCGGTTTCGGCTGGTAGCACTGGCACGCACTGAGTGTATTTCCATCCTTTATTAAACAACGTAAAAAAATAAAAACAACAATACACTGACTGCGCACTGGGTGCAACAATGAAACAGAGACGAAACCGCTATAAAACTTTACCTAACGTAAATAATTTAATGTTTCCAACCCAAATGCCTCTATAGGCATAAACAAAAAAAAATATTTTTTAATTACCTACCTTGATTCACCGACATATTGTCATACTTTCCTTCTATTTCAGGTATGCTACTGATTTCGCATTCGGCTATCTCACTATCTCCAGTAGTTGTTTCTATTACTACCTCTTCCATTATAACGCCATTTTCTTCTACATGTAGGTCTTCTAAAAATAATAATAACCGATATCAGATAATATTATTTATGAGCTGTCTAAAACTAAAATCGTTGCAGGTCTTAATGTCACCACCAGCAAAATGCATAAGACGACAATGGTGTCATTAGTCACGGACAACGGTTTTAGTTTTAGACCAAGAATATGGTGCGTAATCCAAATTTAGCGGCTAATCAATTATTAAAAAAAGCAGTTTATTTACACAAGGAAAACAAGAAAATTAATTAGTTGGTTATTATTTTTATATTTTAAGCAGTGCCGGTTTATCCAGGGGTCTTTTGGGTGCTGTAGCACCGGGCGGTAAAATTTTAGGGGCGGTAGGCGCAGCGTAACGCTTCTAAAATTTCAATGCTTCTGCTTATGTTTATTTTTTAAATTTACATACTGTAATGAAAAAAAAGCTATACATCTTAGATTGAGATTACTACCCTTGCGTAAGTAAATCCATCCGTCTCTATTACTTAAACTATTTCATGATTATGTGAAATAAAAAATAAATGTTTCTAAAAAATGGTTTTGTTTTAATTTTTTTTTCAACCTGGGGGCGGGGAAAGGGGGGGGGGGCGTAGCACCTGGCGGCAAAATTCCTTAAACCGGCACTGATTTTAAGCATACATCAAACAAAATATATTTAAATAATAACTTATTATTTGAGGTTATGAAACCCGCGTTTATTATATGAAGAATTAAAATAAAAAATAATATGAATAGAATATATGGATATTTCACTTACCGTTATTTGTAGTATCACTGCCGATATTAATACATTCAGCTAATATTCTATATCCACGGGATTGTTTATTAGAACCATTATTTTTGCCACCCGACATTTTTAAAATACTCGCTTTTACGTTATTGCAGTTAAACTAATAATACCAGAAGTGATAAGTGCATTTATCCTTTTGTCCGTGTAAACACACTTTTAAATTAGTATAAGGCAAAAGGGGATAAGTCACCATATCCCTTTATGCCATTACGCTAAAATATTATTTTTGAATTCGGGCTTAGTTAAGTCGACTTATTCCCTTTTGGCTAATTTAATAATTTAAATTTGTTTAAAAATCTTTAAAATGTAAGGGATAAGTTTACTTATCGCTTTTGAATGATGGATGGAAAATATCCATGCAGTTTTTATAAGTATACTTATCATTTTTTTGCTGGAAAGGATGCCTATGGCATCTAGGAGCTTGATGGTGCAATAAAAACAGTTATGGGATAAGTTGACTTATCCCCTTTTGCATTTTTTCCACAGAACTATACTAACAATTTATTTTAAATTATGCCCAAAAATCAAGTGTGGCATAAGTAGAAACTGGTAAAATTTTGATACGAATCCAATATGGTGGAACAAAATGGCGCCCAATAAAACTCTTTGAAAAGATAGTTACTAAATGACTATATGCGGCACTAAATTGGGTCGTACTTCATCGTTCCTAATAAAAGGAAAGATTTTTAACGAGGAAAGGAAATTTGTCGTTTTTTTATGTATTTTATGCGAGGTGCAACCACTAGCCTAAATTTTGTACACTTACTTACTCGTTGTGCAAATAATTCTTCATACATCCCTGATACTTCCCGTACATCCTCATTACTTCCTTGTACACTATTAATATTTCTTCTACATCCCCAATACTTCCCCTAACATCCCCAATATTTCCTCATACATCCTCAATATATCACCATACATCCTTAATACCTCCCCATGAAACCCTGATTATTCATAATACATCCTTAATATTTCACTCTAGGTATTAGTCAGATTTGGTTACTTGTACCTAAAATTTTGTCTCTCAAAAAAAAGCCCTAAATGATAGTAAATGCTCAGTATTATCACGGATAATGGAGCTGGTAATGTGCAATTCGCTCGGCAATTAGTAGGTAAATATTTCCGTGTTCGAATTTAAATAAGTTTAAAAGAAATATTTAAATAAAACGCATACAGTGAGAGCAATTCTGAACAAAGTAGATATATTCTTTAAGTACAAATAACAACTTATAAATACAAAAATGGTACCCAATAGAAATGTGTGATTCTTCTTCTTCTTCGGATGCGTATCCACTAATGGATGTTCGCGATCACATTTTCCATCTCCTCTCTATTCCTTGCAGTGTATACCAAGGTCTGTATGTTGGTTAATCCAGTCCACTGTCGTATGTTGCGAAGCCAGGACATTTTTTTTCTGCCAATACCTCTACGGCCCTCGATTTTTCCCTCGATTATTAGTTGTAAAAGGCGGTATTTATCGTTTCTCATGATATGTCCCAAGTATGCGGTCTTCCTTTTCTTAATAACAGTAAACAGTTCGCGTTCCCTGTTAACTCGAGCTAGAACCTCCTCATTCGTGACCCTCGCTGTCCAAGGTATTTTTAATAATCTGCGGTATGTCCACATCTCAAAGGCCTCCAATCTGTTAATTGCGCTTGCTTTTAAGGTCCAACTCTCCACCCCATACAGTAATACCGACCACACATAGCATTTTATGAATCTCAGTCGCAATTCCAAGTTTTGAAATGCCTGTCTAGCTTGTTCTATGCGACATTTTATTTCGTTATCCGATGTCCAGTCTTCATATAGCCAAGTGCCCAAATACTTGAATCTATTTACTTTTTCTATAGGTATTGTGTTAAAAGTCAGTTCTGCATCGTCAACGGCTTCTGGATTTCTCGTTATGGTCATGAATTTTGTCTTCCTTACATTTAGATTCATGCCCATTGATGCGCTATGTTCCCCCACTAAATTGACCAGTCGTTGTAAGTCTTCCAACTTATCGGCGATTAAGACCGTGTCATCGGCGTATCTAATGTTGTTAATCCATACTCCATTGACTTTAATGCCCATCTTGACATCATCCAGTGCTTCTTGGCAGATGGCTTCCGAGTACAGGTTAAATAAGAGTGGAGACAAGACGCATCCCTGTCTTACTCCTCTTCGGATCCAGATGTTGTTTGAAAGACCATTTTCCCATTCAACACGTGCGGTCTGATGCCAGTATAAATTTTCAATACAAGTAATATCTTTCTGATCTATGTCAAGAGTCCTTAGTATTTGCATGAGCTTGTGGTGTTCTACTCGGTCAAATGCCTTTTCATAATCAATGAAGCATAAGAATATGTCTTTTCTTTGGTCGTAGCAATTCTGGACTAGTATATGTGTAGCTGTTATTGCTTCTCTTGTGCCCATCCCCTGCCTGAAACCAAACTGGGAGTCAGCTATGTCTCTTTCACATTTTTTATATATTCGTTGGTGGATTATTTTAAGAAAGATCTTCAGGGTGTGGCTCATGAGACTTATTAGTCGATAGTCGCCGCATGCTTTGGCCCTATTTACTTTAGGCAGAGGGATAAAATGTGTGATTAACTCTTTGTAAACATTTCGTATTTTTACTTTGTCGTGTCTACTAATTTGAAATAAGTTGTTACCAAGGTTATCAAGTAAATTTACAGGACAGTAAAAAATATATTTTCCATCGACTATTGCAACATCTTCGTTTTTTGGCCATTTAAATGCGCCCAAGTCTTTAATTTCATCTTGTTGCAAAAACTGGAATTTGCATTTTTTATTCACAAGATTATCAATTATCCTGCCTATATACCAGCCTTCATCGTAAAAAACTGCATAATATTTGCCAACCTACAATTAGCGAATATAAATATTAGTTTATTAGTCGACGGATTTACGTAAAAAATACTGTACCTGTAGATGTTTCGACTCGAATTTTATTTCGCTATGAGTCATAATATATTTATCTCGATCTTCAGTATCTGTCTCCGTATCTGTCGAGTCATCAAGTAAAATATCATTCTCTTCATCCGAAGTCTCGTCGGAACACTGTCCCTCCTTCTTCTTTCTTTTTATCTTTTTAGGGTTGGTCTGTTACTAGTAATTTTTCCTGATCTTTTTGATCCCATAAATCTTCTGAGACGGTCCGTACTCACTCTTCCCTTTTCTTCTTCTAACAACCAACAAAATGATGATTTTTTTATAACAGCAGTTTTTCCATTTTCTAAATCTATCTGTACATATTAACTGTCCTCGGTTACTTCCTTCACCGTGTCAGAGTAATCTTTTAAATTTGATCCACCCACATTTCGAGCTGTATCATTTCTTGCAGAAGTCGATTCGACGTCATTTTTATGGACTGGCTCATCGAATACAAAGTTTTGAAACATTTTTTGCTGAATTTGGTTTTTCGTATCGTCAGCTTGGTTGTTTTCATCCAAATATGTGTCACTTGTAAAGAGGTTATCATGGAGGTGGTCAATGTCATCATTTTCTAAGTTTTCTATAATTTTGATCGAAAGTTGATTCCAACTGCCTGCTTCTACTGATATTCCCAAATCTTGTACAGTCTTACAAACATCCTGCAATGCTTCTTCTACAATTTGTCCAATATACCCATTGCTAAAATTATTGACATTAGTAGATTTCTCTTCATCAATAACAATTTTCTTCGCTCTTGGGAAAATAACGGTATCTTTTAAGTCTTCAATTATATTATTTACGGTTTTAATTCTCCCAATACGTTCTATAATATCCTTAATACTAAAATTTACCACTGTTGACATTGTTGTTGTCATTGATCGTGTCGCTCTGAAAAGGTTTTCACAACATTGGCTGCTGAACAGCCAGGGACAAAACTTATCAGAATTTAAATTATTATCCCGAAACATACATACAAGTTTTATCAGATTGTGTGCATTTAGTTCTACACACAGGTAAGCATTATCAGTAACGAAATTATCCTTTAGTTTATAATTTTTGTGATTTTTTATCCACTGTCTCCAAATGCGGAAATAGAAGACAGCGTACCAAATATAATACAACCTTTTTTCTAGCGTTATATTTTGGGCCAAGAATGCTTTTAAGGTGTAAGACAAAACGGTCAAGTATGATATTGTTCCTTCTGAACCAGGTATTTCTTTTAGCCATTATAATACCTCCAAAGTTGTTATTCTTGTATAACTTTTGACGACTTGGCAAGATATGCATCTTTGACAGGTACGCCATTCTTAAGGGGCAGGGCAAATCCCATAATAGTGTTGTTTCTTGAATTATATTCAATTTTGCCTGTTATCCTTATGGTGTCTTCGGCAATCCAAATAACGAAAGGGAGATTTCTTTCTTCTAAGAAAACTTTCAGATTTTTAAAGTAAGAACTACTTTCATCAAAATATTTATTCTGACTACTGACAAATCGGTTTAGTGTCGAAATTGATGGAAATACGTTGTTTAGGTTTGAATAAAGCACTTCATACAGAAGTCTACCACCAATGTGATATATATAAAGACATAACTTTTTAATAACATCATCATAAGTGTGCCTATGTTTTGATTGTTGTACATTTTTTAATGAAATTTCACAGAGCATTTGTAACAAGCCGCTCACACCTTTTGTTGAAGAACTGCCTTGTCTCGTGCCTTGTATATCAATTTCAAGATTGCTTTCTTCGATAATTTTCTGATTCCACTTTGATATAGAATTTTGGGGTGAAATCTGAGAAACAGTTGGTGTCTCGCTTGATATCAGGAGCGTTACATCTTGAACTTGATTAATGGTTTTCTCGAAAGTTTCGCTTATTTCGTCATAAGGCAAACTTGTGTCCTCAGAATTAAGCTGCTTGTCGTGATCATCGAGGCGATCACCATTGGAAATGTCCTCCGAGAAGTCAGTACAAGTGTTAATTTGGCTAAGTGTGGGTGGCATTATGGAAATATTTTGTAATACATGTATCTTATTGGGTTGTGGCGAGGGTTGTGAAAATCTGTGATTTGTTTATCTCCTTGTTTAATCTCAGTAGAGATTGAGCTCGTAATAGAGGTAGCAGTTGTAGAGGCATTAATACGTTTATTTAAAAGATGTTTATGGATATTACTATATATCCATCTTGTTTGGCAAGTGTCTTTTTTGGAAACCTTCTGAATTTTGCAACTATGACCACAAAAACAAATTACAGTGCAGAGAAATTGTCGGTCTGGTCCTTTCTCAACTTTGAATTTAATATTATCAAACTTGCTTTCAAAAAATGTCCATCGTTCAACTTTAACTTTTGTTCTAAACCAGGTTCTTAGAGCCTTTAGGATAACACCTGCTTCTTCCTTATTACTAGAACACAAAAGTGCCGTCTTGCTGGTTGCTTCCTTAGTTTGGGAGAGAGTTTGGGTCAAGGTTTGGGTATTTGCTGGTTGCTGTGTGTGATCAGGGATGAACCCACAAAAATCTGTTTGTGTAGACTGACTCAACTTTTTGGTACAATATTTCATTTTCTAATAGTTGGCAATTAGACCGATTTGTTTTTTTGTACCCGATAACATTTTAAAACGGTCGGGGTTCTTCTTGTACAGTCCATAAAGTTCATTTTTTTGCTCCTCGGACAAAAAATGATGATAGTCGTTTCTAACAAATACTTCGATGTCGTGTGTTTCATCAAGATTACCCAGAAGCACCTTACTGTCAAATCCATTTATTAAAAAAACTTCCTTAATGTTGTTTTTCAATGTAAAATTCAAAAAACATTCTGCTCCTTCAAAACAACTGTTACGGCTTCCCATATTCGATATCACCTAAGAAATAAAAGCATTATGAAAAGTACGCTTCAGTTAGTTTTATACTTGGTTTTATACGAGATTTTAAAATAAACAACAGTTTATAAAATAACATAATCGGAAGTACAACCCGAAATACAAGCAATATAAAATTTTTAGGCAGCCATATTGGATACATCATATTAAATCATTAACAACCTAGTACATGAGACGAGCGAGCAATATAATATTTTTATGCCATATTTGGCTTACAAATTGGCTCAGTAGTTTTGTAATAATTGGTATTCATACACAGAAAAAAAAATACATATCGATTTGAGATCCACTTTCTTTTTTGAGGTCGGTTAAGAATAAATAATATATTAAAAAATACAATAAAATATGCTCGAAAATATGCAAAATGGACAAATTAAAAATTAAATAGGAAATTTGTAACAATATGGCAACGTCTCATCGTTCTCGCCGGCTGGGATTTTGTCCAAGATAACCTTGCCTATTGCTGGAGTGGGTAATCGGTGTGGCAATATTTATGCAACAAAAATTAAAACGAGTAATATGTTGTGTAACCTTACCTTTTTGTTTTCCTTGTACTTATGTGCTCTTTTAAACTTTAGAGTTCCCTAAAATATTCACTTTCAAAATATAACTGGATGACGCAACGTGGAACAAATATTTTGTCGTAGAAACAGCAATGTTGCCAAAAGTAAAAAAATATTTCCTCGACAATTTCATACATAAATAGTTGTTATGTTGTATTTTCTTCATGAAGTAGTGCGGAAAAATGCTAGATGAGTTGAAGCAGTTATTGGATCCTTTAGACTTTTGTATATTCTGTATAAGTAAGTCCTCATATTCTCCTAAACTTCTTTTATATTTCCTAATAATTGCCCAAGCTTCACCGTATTTCCTTGATACTTCCTCATACTTCCTCATATTTCCTCGATACTTCCTCTATACTTCCCGTACTTCCTCCATATTTCTCGTACATCCTCGACACTTCTTCGCATACTTCCTCCCTGTGTACACTAACTTCCTCAGTGGTTTGCCCCTCGATTTTATGTAAATCGTCTTATTCAGTATGGGCATACATATATCCGTTATGACCAGTTAAGAGGTTGAAAAGGAAACATTTTTGGCACCCTATGTATAGAATACTCTTTTTAAAAATAACAAAAAAAATTAATGGGACTATCCGATTTTTATTATTTTGAAAAATTCCTGAGATTTTCTAATAGATCGCTCGTTGTGAATAACCCTGTAGGATATGAATAGTTATTTTCTTTATTCCATTATTATCGTAACGAAATAAAGAGATATGCATCGATTTAAATTTGCACAAGAGCTTTGTTATACTCGGATGTAATTTTAATCTTTTACAATAATTTGTCACAGTAATAAAACTGCACAAAAACTTTAATTTTAAGGAAAACCGAAGAAAAGCTTATGACACTTTCTTGTTGAAAAATGTTTGATGATCCACATTTTTATGAAAGGAGGGAGACCATCCTGTGATTTATATTCTTTCGAATTTTGGTAGTAAAAAGGAGAAGAAAAAGCGTAATATAGAATGAGAAAAGACGACCCTAAAATGCAACGTATTGTTATGAGAGAAAAAGCTGTTAGGTTATCAGGAAGTTGTAAAAGAAAAGACGTAATTTCGGATATTTTAAATTAATCAATCTTAATCAGATTATAGGCTACGTCAAAATTGTGCTTCGTAATATAAGTGAAAAGTTTCAACACGTTCGTTTTTGTTTAGAATTAGATCTTAAAATGATAATAATTGTCAAAATCATACACGTACTCTATTTGTTTGGAAACATTTTTTTTGCAACATAATATTAAATAAAAAATTAATTAAAAAATAACATAACTGATGAACATGCAGCCCATTGCACAAAACTTAATTGCTGTTTAGAATATTAACCCGACCATTCGGATTTGACAAGTTCCTTATAGAAATCTAGGAACTCGCTGTCAAATTTGACGTTCCTTTAAACATTCTATGCTTTAATTGAGCTTTCTGCAACCGGCCGTAATTTTAAGTATCATGGCAACGAGACCTGGTAAATCTTAAACTTTTTTAGTGAATACAGTGGTTAGAGTTTTGGGGGTATCTAACTACAAATGTGAAAAATTTACATTTACGTGTTTCTCCAATATACGCCTTCGTCATGTAATGATACAAGTGTATATGGGTCAAAATTATAGACGTCGAACATTTTAAAGTATAAAAATTTTAAAAATGTAATTTATATTAGCAGCCTGAATTAGGTATAGCCTATGTTAACTATTTGGTTATCGAGAGTTCGCATTTTTACTTAGCGCGCAAAATTTTATTATTTATTAAAAATCCCAAATATACTTTTTTAGATATTGTAAACTAATTTTTATTAACTTATTTTACTTTACACATAGTTAATTATTCCAAGGTACCTGAAGATCTTATAATTTATAGAAACTTTTAGTAACAAAAAAATGATCATTTGCTGTAGCGTAACTTTTGTTTTTTTTTCTAACGTTAGTTACTTTGGAAACTGAATTATTTTTGTACTAAATAAAACTGATGTTTCATTGATATATTTTAAAAATGAAAACGAACAAATCCATTGTAATGATCGCAGCACACATATAAACCTATCTTGACAGTTTCAGTCATTTTGATTACTAAAATTACTGCTGAAACTATTTACACTTAGATACATGGTTTTGTAAGACACCAAGAAGGTAGAACTTACGTAGATTTAAGGTACTAAACGTACATTCAATTTATTTTAATTATACCTCCAGCTATAATATAAAAAAACGCTTTCTTGACAGAGTTGGGAAGTTACGTTACAAAAGGGGTGCTTAATCATTTGAGGGGTTGCCATGGTTAGAATATAAAACATAACGTCATCAGATTAAATAACATTTTGTTGGAATTGTATCCAACATGGTGGGGTCCTAAGAGTTCAATTCTTAAAGCTGTCAAAAATTAAAACTAAATATGACAAATCCAGCCCCAAAGGGAATGTTTATTAAATATCTAAGTAATACACACAAAGTATAATGCTTGGCATAGACTTAAATTATATCTTATACTACTGAATTTTAGTACATAATTTATCAACTTAAGTTGGGAAAATTGTGAAGTTACAGTTGCATCAAGTTGGAAATGACACTGGAAAGCTAGTTACAGGAACTCCAATAAAAAAAGTTAAATAAGAAATATCTGAGGGATCTTTAGAAAGTTGTGGTAATGGTCTTGAATTTAAAATTCCTTCGATCTGAATAATCAATTACGTTATTGAGCAATTTGAGAATTACCAACAACTCTTTTAAGGAGGTATTTTACATTTTTTACTCCTGCTTCTCAAAGTTCCCCAAAACACACGGAAATAACTTGAAAAATATATATATTATATATATATTTTTTGTCTCTTGTTTTGAAAAGTTGAAGTGTTTTCAATTGTAATTTGTAACAAAATAATAAGAAACCTGTTCAATTTGTTTTTGTCTTTTCTTTGCATAGCTTTGTCTAGAAGATATTAGTAGCATTCATTTAATTGTGGTACTATAAATATACAACTCATTCCTATGCAAACGTGTTTGAGAATATTTTTTTATGGCAACAAGGTTGCTCAAGAAATAGGAAGATATAGCGATCATGGAATTGCTGGATAGACCTAGTACGGACGTCTACGTTCAACTTTCTCTGATAATGAGCGTTACTAAACAAATACAGAGGACCTTTGTAAACAGTAAAGGGTTAATAATACTATTCAGTAAAGTTATCGTAGATAGCTTTTTTGAGCATTTGGGTTTTTCATTGCAATTTTCTAAAACTTTTGTATTTAGTTCTGAAAATGTTGATTAATTTAAAATAACATAAATTCGCAGATTACTTCGTATAACATAACATTAATATTCTCAGACAAAAAATATTTTAGGCACGAAATGCCTAATTTATAGGGGTTTCACGTATAAGTTAACCGGTATAAAAGTTTTTTTAGAACGTTAGTTTTGTTTTATTGCCCTTTCGCACGCATATTGAAATATAAGACACTTTCGATTTATTTGACGAGATAATTTGGGTCTGTAGGCAATTTTTGGCTCGCCATAATAATAGCCATAGTTTATACAATACGATAAGATTAAAAAATATTATGCAGTTTCGTGTCTAGCAGTAGTAGAAGTTTTGAATTAATTTTAGGAGAAAAATTGAGGTGTTCATTATGATGATCAGTAACTGAGTGTATGCATACAAGGTGTACAAAACAAGCGTTGATTATTGCTTGACATCGCCATCTCATACTTATTATGAGATTTCTTATTTCATGTTGATAAAGAACCTTTCCAATGTCGACCACTGTCTCGCAGCTTATTTAAGGTAACTGCCCGTTTTTGCCAAACCCTTATTTATCTTCCCATACAGTTCCATAAATGTTCAATAGAGCTTAAGTCAGTTGCTGTCCAGTTCCAATATTCTGGGCAAAGATAACATGTGGTTCAATGCAATGGCTGCCTGAAGCTGCTCATTCTCTCTCTGTGCCTCTGGAGCGGGTGCTTCTGCTGTGGATGGTCTTTGAAAACAGAGAAATATTCAAAATCCACTCATATCTAAAAAACGGTGGGAGATGGGTATATGAACATGTATAGACATTTTGTAGGTAAGTTATTGGTCTATTCTGTTCTAAGCATAAAACACAGGGTGTTGTATTAAAAAAAGAGTTCTTACTATTATTAAAGAATGACTGGTCGAAGAACTCGATGCAATAAATAGAATAGAAAGTCCTGGAGGTACGGCGCTTTAAGCTTAGACGTTGGTTTAGAAGACATGCATTTTTCTATGGCTTAAAAACTAAAAATGGAAATCCATAACAGATCAATGCAAATGAAACTATTAGGAGGTGCAATAATATTTGGTGATAATACTGGTATGTTGTTAATACATTATTTCTTTGAAAACCACTCAATCTATAGAAAAGTGTGTGGCAGTTTATATGAAAATAGTGGAATTACTGAAAAATTAAAATCAGAAACGTGGCTCATAGAATATGTCAACATTGAATTTTTCCAGGTATTTAGAACGGAAAATAGCATCATCCAACTCTTACCTAATATTCTGGGAAAAATAGGTAAAAAGGGGATTTTGAAGATGAACTATATAGGAGGATTTTCCCCTTGAACGTCGCATCAGCTTATGCAAGTAATCCGGCAATTTTAAATATTCATAGGATGAAGTTTATATATTGTCAAAAAAAGTAAAATAGTTGGTAGTGAATATTGCTTTTTTTTTGGAAAATAATAAAGTTAACTGATCTTCTGCCAAATTTAATACAACATATTGTCAGACTTATTGTCATCGTCTTCTAAATCACCTAATGTCTTTTCTATCATCTTACCTGCCTTTTATATATAAAAAGAACTATCAACTGAGAAGTTAAATTGGTACCTAGACAACACATTTTCTAACTGAGACCATCTTGTTAACTTACAGTCAAGAGGTAAAATCCATTTTAAATCTTTTCGGGACAGCATTTATGACATCTTCATGTTAGAAATGTGCATCATTAATGTTTAACAAATAAAAGCACACACATTCATTTAAAACTTGGTATTTCCACTTGCCAAAGGAGAGCTTGGCGTGAATGTTATGAATTATTGTCTTAAAATATATCACTAAATCCTGTGATATGAACTCGTTGACCACTGCTTGCTGACGTTCTTGAATTTGACTGAGTCGTTTTTAGGATCTTGCCTGGGTGTGGGCTTTGGTTTCGACAGGTACGAAGATTAATTCTCAAAAAGTCCTGGTAGTAATTTAGGGCAACTTAGTTGCTTTTCACGTTGAACTCCATTTTTACAAGTAAATTAATAAACTAAATATTGATTGTATACAAAATTGACACTAACAACGGCGCCGGCAGTCATATTGTTATAAAAAAAACAACACTTACCATGAGCGATTTGACTAGGGATATTCCGAGGTATATTCTGCCGTGAAAATGTAAAGGCAGCAAGTCAAAAAAAGTTCATTATCATAAATATCAGAATTTTCACAATCATAAATAGCAAAAAATACTTTTTTTTGCTCTACTGGGCCTCGTAAACCTATTTTTTTTTTTTTTTTTTTTTTTTTTGTGTCGATGGGGAATGCTTTTACGCACGAATTCCCTTCCGGAAGAAGGGAAGACAGTGTGGGACTCGTTGCTCTGACAGGTTTCCACCTGTCGGAGTCAACAATACCCACTAAACCCCAACGGGCCCCCATCAGATGGACCATCATTGGGCTAGCCAAGGATCCTTCGATGGGGTTGGTGCCGTCCTTTCGGGAGAAACTCCTATGAAGGACATGGTCCTCGCTGTCGTAGGGGGGGGAGGCCCTCGCTTGGCAGGATGTTTTTGCCACCTCTCGTTACTTGTAGTCATCTGAAATAAAAGAAATTATTAGTAATGAAAATGTCGTCTTACCAGGTGGGATATTTCTCTGCTGTCCTCCTTTTTCTGTCCGGATTGCCGCTGCCTTCGTCCTACTGTCCCGTGGTCCAGTCTGCCGCTGCCAGTGTCCCTCCGTCAGTGTACCTGGTGGTCTTCGTGTCTTTGGTCCTCTTCTGTGCCCTCAGCGACACTGCTGTTCCGTGATCCGGCAGTGTTGAGGCTGAGGTGGGGTGTTCTTTTACCTCAGGTTCAACTGCAGCTCACGCCGGAGCCAGTTGAGGTACCTGGGATCCTCTTCTTTTACCTCAGGTTCAGCTGCAACTCACGCCGGAGCCAGCTGAGGTACCTGGGAATCCTCTTCTTGGAGTTTGATGGCCTCTTGTTGATACTCTTGGGGTTTCGGTGAGCAGAATCTAGTTCCTGAGGAGCACGGAGACTCAGAAATTTCGATTTGCCCACTTCCATCCTAGAGTATATTAGCGCAGGAGCCCGTGTCTAGGTCTCCTGTGCCTTGTCCAATTGTTGCGTCTTGGAGCTAGCGGATCGTAATCTACCAGGTCCCGTAAGTTTTCGTTGGGGTGATTTTCTGCTGCCCTGAAGGCTCGGGTAGCCTTTTGCCGCATGAATTCTTCAATAGGTGTCCATTGAAGATCACGCTGCAGGTCCTCGTTCCTGATAAACCATGGGGCGTCAGCTGCCATCCTAATGAGTTTGTTTTCTGTCCTCTTTAGCTTCATAAGGTTGGTCTTAGAAGCATATCCGAAGGATGTGGAGCCGTAGGTGAGTTGGCTCCTAGCTACTGTTTGGATCAATAGCAGTTTGGTCCTCAATCCCATTTCACTTTTTCGACAGAGCAGTGGATAGAGTTTACCCATTGCTTGTCTAGTTTTTCTCCTCGCTGCGTTGATATGGTTGCTCCATGTCAAGCTTCTGTCCATGGTCATCCCTAGGTACTTGGCCTCGTTTGTCCAAGGGATCTCGACATCTCCAATTCGGATTCTAGCTGTTGGAACCAGTCTCCGTCGTTGGAATAGGATTGCTTGGGACTTCTGGGGGTTGATTTTAACCTTCCATTTGACACACCAGTCATGAAGGTTATCAATGTCCTCTTGCAGTCGTCTGCCCATTATCCGGGTGCTTCTGCTTTGGTGTAGGATGGCTGTGTCGTCCGCGTAGAGTGCTGTTAAGCCCTCTTCACCGATTGGGATATCGTGAGAGAAGATGGAGTAAAGAATGGGTCCCAGCACTGACCCTTGTGGTACTCCAGCTATTAGTCCTCTTGGAGCTGAATGAGAGTCATTCACCTTGACTGTGAATGATCTGTCATTTAGGTAGCTTCTGATAAGCTTTATATTTCTTCTCTCGTATCCAGCCACCGACATTTTGTGGATCAGGCCTTGGTGCCACATTCTGTCGAAAGCTCTTTCGGTGTCCAGGAAAACTGCTCCTGTGGCCTCTCTATTGTTGAATCCTTTGGTGATATACTCTGTGGTTCTGAGTACCTGCTGCTCAGATGAGTGCCCTGCCCTGAAGCCGAATTGTTCATCTGGGATGGCATCTAGTTCTTGGGATTCATCTTTTAGTCTTCTGGCTATAGCTCTTTCAGCTACTTTGCTTAAAGCAGGGAGTAGGCTGATGGGCCTGTAGTTGTGTGGTACTGTCCTGTCTTTTCCTGGTTTTTCAATGACGATGACTTCTGCCTTTTTCCATGTGCTGGGGAAGTGGCATGTTCTTATGATGGAGTTTATGATGTTGGCCATCGCACTGTATCCTTTCCTGGGGAAGTTTTTCAGCATTTTGTTGGTGATGCCGTCGGCTCCAGGGGCTTTCTTGACCTTCAGTTTCCTGATGATGTCTCGAACTTCCCCGGGTGAGACAGGATGTGGATTTTGTTGGGGTAAAATCCAGGCATCCAGGTCTCTATGAGTCGTGGACCTCTTCGGTGAGGTCTTCGTCCTCCTCTGGATGTTGGTTAAGCTGACCTTGTTGGACTATGGCGTCCGCTAAGGCTTCGGCTTTGTCCTCGTCGGTGTAGATTGGGCCATTTACACCTTGGAGAGGAGGGATAGGACGTTTGTCCATTCGAAGAGCTCGTTGCATCTGCCAGGCTGTTTGGTGATACGTATCTAGGGATCTCAGTTTTTCCCGCCACTTGTTGTTTCGGTGCTCTTGTAACCGACTTCTCAAGTTTTGAGAGTGTCGGTTTAGAGCAATCCTGTCCTCGTCCTCGTGGGATCTAGCGTAGATCCTGCGGAGACGTCTGTTGGTCCTAATCTCGTCTCTGAGATTTTCAGGAAGCTCCTCGGTTTGTCGATGCCTGCTTATGTCTTCCACTACTGTGTTTTCGTGGAAGGCATTCAGGATGGCTGTCTCTAGACATCTTACGGCCTCATCTAGTCCCTGAGGAGCGCGGATCTCAGGGATTTCGATTGCGGCTTTCAGATGTCTTTGATAGGCCTTCCAGTCGGTCGTCTTCTTGGTGTTGTGATTTACTCTGTTGAGGTTTACTCCTAGTTGCAGGAGTACCGGGTTGTGGTCGGATGTTCCCTCGTTCAGAGTGTTGATGTCTAGCTCTTCCCTGATGTTTTTCAGGAGCGCAATGTCCAACACGTTTGGTCTCCCGTTTCCACGGGGGAGGTATGTTGGTTGTTCTGGTCCTATTATGGCGAGTCTGTGGTCCTCGCATAGTCTGGTTAGTTTGCGACCATTTTGGTTGGAATGGGTGCAATGCCATTCTTCGGATTTGCAATTGAAGTCGCCAATGATGATTTTGGCTCTTCGTCCTCTTGCTAAGTGTTCGATGTCCTCATCCAACAGCTCCTGTGTTGGGGAGCGATACGCAGAGGTGATTTTGATCGGGCCTCTACGAGTGTTGACCTCTATGGAGATGGCGTCTAGCTCCACATCCTCAACCCCCAGGAAGGAATGTGGAACGCCTCTTCTGACCAGGATTGCGACTCCTCTCGTGGCTTGGGGTCCGGGAGGGTCGTATCTGTAGATGTGATATCCTGGGAAGGTCATCCTTATTTCTGCTTTTAGTTTAGTCTCCTGTATTGCTAGAACGTCTGGGCGATGTTCTTCCAGGAGTTCTATGACGTCTGTTTTCCTGGCCCTTAGACCGCAGGTATTCCAGGAAATGAGTCTTAGGCTTTCATTTTGGTGTACTGGCATTGTTTATTTGAGTCTGCGAAGCTGTTCCTCCACAGCTTTTGTTATTGTGGGAATTATGTTTTCCACAATAGAGGGCATCATTCCGGTGACGGCTTGCAGGATTGCTGCCTGGAGATCTAGTGGTGGGGAGTTCTCCTTCTTCTCCTTTGGGGGAGTAGAAACAGTTTTGACCGCTTCTGAGTAGGTGGGTTTGGCTGCAGGTTTTGTGGCTGCAGGCTTGGCGGTGTTTTTGAAGTTGGCCCATGGGGCTACGGGTGCCTTTTTAGGGGCAGGAAATTTTGGGCAGCCCTTGTAGCTGGCCGGGTGTCCTTTCTGGTTGCAGTTAGCGCAAACTGCATTTTTGCAACCATCTTCGTCCTTCTCAGGAAGTCGGCATGCGTCGGCTCTGTGTTGTCCTGCGCATTTTACGCACTTTTCCGGGTAAGTGCATAGGGATTGGATATGGCCAAATCTCTGGCATTTGTAACACTGTTTCCTGGTTTTTCAATGACGATGACTTCTGCCTTTTTCCATGTGCTGGGGAAGTGGCATGTTCTTATGATGGAGTTTATGATGTTGGCCATCGCACTGTATCCTTTCCTGGGGAAGTTTTTCAGCATTTTGTTGGTGATGCCGTCGGCTCCAGGGGCTTTCTTGACCTTCAGTTTCCTGATGATGTCTCGAACTTCCCCGGGTGAGACAGGATGTGGATTTTGTTGGGGTAAAATCCAGGCATCCAGGTCTCTAACTGAGTCGTGGACCTCTTCGGTGAGGTCTTCGTCCTCCTCTGGATGTTGGTTAAGCTGACCTTGTTGGACTATGGCGTCCGCTAAGGCTTCGGCTTTGTCCTCGTCGGTGTAGATTGGGCCATTTACACCTTGGAGAGGAGGGATAGGACGTTTGTCCATTCGAAGAGCTCGTTGCATCTGCCAGGCTGTTTGGTGATACGCATCTAGGGATCTCAGTTTTTCCCGCCACTTGTTGTTTCGGTGCTCTTGTAACCGACTTCTCAAGTTTTGAGAGTGTCGGTTTAGAGCAATCCTGTCCTCGTCCTCGTGGGATCTAGAGTAGATCCTGCGGAGACGTCTGTTGGTCCTAATCTCGTCTCTGAGATTTTCAGGAAGCTCCTCGGTTTGTCGATGCCTGCTTATGTCTTCCACTACTGTGTTTTCGTGGAAGGCATTCAGGATGGCTGTCTCTAGACATCTTACGGCCTCATCTAGTCCCTGAGGAGCGCGGATCTCAGGGATTTCGATTGCGGCTTTCAGATGTCTTTGATAGGCCTTCCAGTCGGTCGTCTTCTTGGTGTTGTGATTTACTCTGTTGAGGTTTACTCCTAGTTGCAGGAGTACCGGGTTGTGGTCGGATGTTCCCTCGTTCAGAGTGTTGATGTCTAGCTCTTCCCTGATGTTTTTCAGGAGCGCAATGTCCAACACGTTTGGTCTCCCGTTTCCACGGGGGAGGTATGTTGGTTGTTCTGGTCCTATTATGGCGAGTCTGTGGTCCTCGCATAGTCTGGTTAGTTTGCGACCATTTTGGTTGGAATGGGTGCAATGCCATTCTTCGGATTTGCAATTGAAGTCGCCAATGATGATTTTGGCTCTTCGTCCTCTTGCTAAGTGTTCGATGTCCTCATCCAACAGCTCCTGTGTTGGGGAGCGATACGCAGAGGTGATTTTGATCGGGCCTCTACGAGTGTTGACCTCTATGGAGATGGCGTCTAGCTCCACATCCTCAACCCCCAGGAAGGAATGTGGAACGCCTCTTCTGACCAGGATTGCGACTCCTCTCGTGGCTTGGGGTCCGGGAGGGTCGTATCTGTAGATGTGATATCCTGGGAAGGTCATCCTTATTTCTGCTTTTAGTTTAGTCTCCTGTATTGCTAGAACGTCTGGGCGATGTTCTTCCAGGAGTTCTATGACGTCTGTTTTCCTGGCCCTTAGACCGCAGGTATTCCAGGAAATGAGTCTTAGGCTTTCATTTTGGTGTACTGGCATTGTTTATTTGAGTCTGCGAAGCTGTTCCTCCACAGCTTTTGTTATTGTGGGAATTATGTTTTCCACAATAGAGGGCATCATTCCGGTGACGGCTTGCAGGATTGCTGCCTGGAGATCTAGTGGTGGGGAGTTCTCCTTCTTCTCCTTTGGGGGAGTAGAAACAGTTTTGACCGCTTCTGAGTAGGTGGGTTTGGCTGCAGGTTTTGTGGCTGCAGGCTTGGCGGTGTTTTTGAAGTTGGCCCATGGGGCTACGGGTGCCTTTTTAGGGGCAGGAAATTTTGGGCAGCCCTTGTAGCTGGCCGGGTGTCCTTTCTGGTTGCAGTTAGCGCAAACTGCATTTTTGCAACCATCTTCGTCCTTCTCAGGAAGTCGGCATGCGTCGGCTCTGTGTTGTCCTGCGCATTTTACGCACTTTTCCGGGTAAGTGCATAGGGATTGGATATGGCCAAATCTCTGGCATTTGTAACACTGTTTCACTGTGCCGTCCTTTCTCTTATTTTCAATCTTGACAACGCGATCGAAGAGGGTGCTTATTGTCATTATCTTGTTGTTTGTGGTTTTCACCAGAAACAATGGCATAGGTTTTTTGGTGACTCTTGATGTCATCCTGACTACGCTGACATCGGTAATGCCGAGTTCCCTTAGTTCTTGGGCTATATCTTCGCTGTGTTCATATGTAATCCTCTGATTACTACATGTGTCCTTTTCTCCTCCGGGAGTTGGTAAGTGTGGTAAGGGCGGTTTGTCTCTTGAAGATGGCGGGTGAGGGCCCTATGGTCGCTGGCCGTTTTCGGGAATATTTGGAGCCTCGATCCGGAGGCCTTGGCTTTATTGAAGTCTATGTTGGCTCCTTTTATATTCCTACGGACTTCTGTCCAGGTCCCGTCGTCTTCAATCACTACCGGAGGGATTTTAGGCGCTGGGGGCACTACACCTATAGCTGCTTCGGTTGTTTCCATTGCACTGGGGGTTTCACTATTGGGGGATTCAATTTGGGGGGTTACACTAATCTCACTGTTTTCACTGGGGGGAGATTTAACCCTTTTCCTCTTGGGCTTGGTTTCGGCAGTATTTTGTTGTTCGCCTTGCGTGGGCTGCCTGGTTTTCTTCCCTTCTTCTTGTGTAAGGAGAAGGCTTTCAAGCCTGTCGAGCCTGTCTGTAAGGCTTCGGTTTTCTTCTTTTAGTGTTTTCAGATTTTCAGTTAATCTGAGATTTTCTTCCTTTAGCCGGTGGATTTTCTTCTCCGACTTAACTTCAGTAGAAATTCTGCCAATTTTTGTTGTTTTTCCTGGCTTCATCGTGATTAGCACTTATGGTTGCACTAAAACACAAGGTGATAATTCCAGTAAGGAAAAATATCCACTTTAACACTTTAACTGTACGGAGCCGGGTGAACCGAATCGATCCGTACTGTCTCAATGCAAAAAGCGAACTGACGCACGTAAACTTAGCCAGATTGAATATACATATATATATTTTTTTGCTTTCTGTCAAAAGATTATTTTTTTAACATTTTCGTAGCTGTAATATTTTAAAAGCTAATATTTTTGTTTTTAAAGCGCCAAAAGAATATGATTTTTTGAATAACGTCAATATATGTATTCTATAGATCAATAAGTTTTTAGGACGCCATGTACAAATGTTTTATTTGACAAACCTGTTAATTGGATTTTAGAGGTAGGGATTGCCAGGACACTTTTACTTAGAAAATATTTGCACTTATTTTCTGGCTCACTCTGTATATTGGCATCTTTAGTAAAAAAATGCTTAATTCTATAAGCATGTTTTATGTTATTGGAATTGATTTTTTTGCCTGAAAAGATCAGTTTTTATTATTTTATTCGCGAAAATTAAATAAATATGCTAAGATTTCCTGAATAAGATAAATATTTATTCCATTTTTGGGACGCCCTATATACTTCTGTATTTTATAAAAGCCTTATACTTAGTTTTATTATTAGTTTTGTCAAAGAAATTATTTATTTTAATTAGAATTTTGGATATTAAAAATATCAGGACAGTCATTATTGTTATGAAATATTTGACCTTATTTTCTGGCTCACCCTGTAAATTCACAGCTTTGGCATAGTGGTAAAAAATGCTTACTTTTGCAAGCCTAATAACATATTAAAATATCATTGAATTCTACTGGTCCCCGATTTTCCATTAAAAGTGTGCCATGTCGTTTCAAAATAAATGATATATTGACAAACATAAAAATATTTTTATTGTATTGGATCATAAAATATAACATAATAAGTAGTATTAAAGTTTGTGAAAAAACGACACAACATTAACGCGAAGTGACCTAATTTCGCGATACCCTAGCATGAAACAATAATAATAAAATTAATTAATAATATCAAAATATTAAAAAATATCAAAATAAGAAAAAATGGGACAAATATTAAAAGTTTATAATAAAAATAACAATAATAATAATAATAAAAACATAACAAAATAAAATGGACTGCCTAAACGTATTTTTCGTTTGCTTTCGCCGCTTTCATGATTTTTTTACACATTTTGTTTTCAAATAATCATAGAAAGCACTGCATGACAGTAAAATTGAATTTAACTAAGAGTTCAGCTTCAAGAGTTTTCATTAATAGCGAGCTTCTTTCTCTTCTTCATACTTTGACCATAAAACTAAATATACGTTCCGCAGAAGCATTGGAATGAGGTAAAGGAAACGCAAAATTGCAAATTCTTTCCAGATTTGGACACTCTTCGTTATTAAAAAACTGCACCCATTTTTGATCGCAAGCAAGTTGCTCAAAATTTTCATTGATGCCTGCCAGAAAAGATTTTAATTTTGAATATTCTTCAAATAATAAATCTTCATTTATTCCTGATACCTCAAAAGCCTGAATAAATTCTACAATGTTCTCACAATTAAAATCATTCTCCAAAGTCATAAACTCCAAAGATTTTAATTTAAAATCACCATAATTAAACCACTTTTGTAAATAAAGTATCATCGTTTCAAGAACTGCATCTGCCTGCTTTACAAATATTGTTTTCTCATTTTCATTCTCACTGCGCAGTAAAATGCTCCTAGCAGTTGATCCATAAAGCTTCTCCCGTCGTCTTTGTTCCAATCCATTTTTTAATTCGGCCATTACCGAATGCAGTTTAGCCACAAATAAGGATTCTTTTTTCAAGTATTTCGATAGTTTTGTTAAGTAGACTTCCTACATTGCAAATAAAACCTAAATAAGCTTCAGATATATCACTCTCAAAATTTTTTTTTAGGAGAGGAGGCGTGTTCTCTTTGGATTGAAAATAAGTTTAAATAGACTGATAGTTTAAAGTTAGTCTATGTGCATCTTATTTAAGCCATGCTTCATAGGATTATGAATAATGTGACAATTGCATCCCATTGGCACAATTTTACTATTTGTTTTCTTTAACTCAGTAAAGATGCTTTGATTTATACCAAAGTTCACCGACGCATTATTTGCAGAAAAAGCTGTTGTGTTACTTACAGATAAACAGTTTTCCTTGAGCAAATTAAGTAGTTTGGAAGCGATACTAGCCGAAGATTCGTCAGACAATTCAAAAAAAGAAATAAGTTTTGTATGAACACCAGCGTCCTTTTTGAAATACTTGACAACTAATGGAAATGTTTTAATATTTGCTAAAAGAAAAAAGAATACTTTAGTATCACAAAACATCTTTGAGAATAGTGTTCCATGACAATCCCCGGAAACATAACCTAGACTATGATTAATGGTGTGAAAAACTTCAATAACCTCGGCGGCTGTAATCAAATCTTTCTCTTCTCCGCTGTCCTTACTTTTTATATAAAACTATGTTATGCTTCGACTACATGACGGTTTCGAAACATTTTTTTATGTGTTTATCGGTTTTCATATGTTTTTGAACATCATTTTCGCCGCCCTGATTTATTGAAAACTCGTTCTCACATAATCGGCACTTTGCGCTACTTATATTTTTTCCTCCTGCCAACCAATCGTAAGTTGTTTTCCATTTTTCATTAAAACTTACCTCACGTTTTCCTTTTTAGGCACTACTTTAAAACTTGCTGCCTCTGATGAATCAGATAAATCTGAATCTGATTGTGCATCTACTTTTCGCCTATGCGTTATTTGCAATAACTAATGATATCCGCAGTTCTAAACAGTAACAACGATATAGTATACACGCACACAACACAACTACCAACAGGGAAATACCATGAAAATAACCAAACTTATCTTGCAAGCTAACAGGGAACACCGGTGATAGAAATGACACTCATCCAAATTAAGAAATTAAGTTCAATTCGTATTGACTTGCACTGCCATCTATTATACAATATTGCGTTTACCTGCACTGCCATCTATTATATAATTGCTAGACCTTGGCTATATAAATGCAGCAAATGCTGTGCTAATCCAATTTCTTTCGCGTATAAAAGTATCGAGTTTCAAAAATCGGGAATTTGGCGTCCCGCTTGAGGACCTGGCGGGATGCGGGACAAATCAAATAGATTCGGGACAATCCCGCCAAAATCGGGACGCCTGACAGCTCTAGGTTTGCTCTGTTGTCAAAAGGCACTATATGCTCCGCTCAGAAATCTTGTTCGTACGCTAGGATTGGTTAAATGCAAGTCAATAACGGAACCGTGGGCTTGATGTATTTATGCGAGAATCATAGCCCTTTATGTTATCACCACTGGCCTATTTAAATGTCGAGCCGGTCTCATACATCGTGCGCGATCATTGGAAGATTAAGTAATATCGTTTTTGTTTTTGGCAATATATGTTTGATGGTTTCAAATTTAGCTTTTCTTTTTTATATGCAGGTAGGCGGATCAAACATAAAAGCTGATATTGATAAATGAAACTAGTGATATAAACCTATGAACTACAGCTCATTTAAGCTTTCCTGCAGGCTGTCAAAGTACTGGTCGTCCTTCGATTAATTATTTAATGTACTGCAGTAAAATTAATATTTATTGCATTCTCTAATATCACATAATTTCTCAGGACAGTCTGGCTCCATCACTGGGTAAATCCAATCTACCGATGTTTTTAAAGAGTATTGATTACAAAACGTAAGCGGATAATCCGATATACGAGATAAAAATCAACTGCTCCATGGCGCAGCCAAATTGCCAATCAAAAAAATACTTTAATTCACTCCGGTCTTCGAAAACCGACTCTCCATACGTAATCAGGAAACAAAAACCTAATTTAGGATCAAATCCCGCAAGTTTTATTTACAGCAAAGCGAACCCGGCCCCCGATCAATTTCAAACTCAATATAACTTTCCGTAGGGAGATATTTGCGTCGGGCAAGTTTCATATTTTAAAATCGGGTTATGCCGTTGACAGTATGGAAATAAACATATCGTTCAGAATTCGGAGTTGCTCTCTCAATATGCGATTATATGTAGACAGAGTGAAAATTAATCCATGTGCAAAACTCTGTGAGCCAGTTCTCATAGATATGAAATATTACACAATTCGAAATAGAGATGTCTATGGATTAATGGTTTCATTTATTAAAAGTAATATTTTCACTTTTGGCCCTATATCTCCAAAGCTAAACAAAGAAAAATCGCTATTTAACAGCAAAATAATGGTTGGTCGAAGAACTCGATGCAATAAATAGTCTTGAACTTTTTTTATTTATGTATGTTGTTAGAGCAATTGTTTCCAGTGCCTCGGGTGAGAAAAACGTACAGAACATTATTGAAAGTAGGCTTTAGAACGAAAAAAAAAGCAACTTCACTGAACTTTCTAATAGGACCCGAGATATGAAGTCGTAAACTCCTCTCATTAGTAATCGGACTCCTGCCTCATGCATTTTTATACCATAATAGTTCATTGTCTTGCAGATTTGCAACGAAAATAACGCACTGACATTTTGGGTTCTACTCTTTTCCAGATTTATTATATTATAAGACATTTTTATGTCTTTTTCGCAACTCAATAAAAATACTTAACTTTAAACTGACTATAATAAGTATTTAAAGCTTAACTGGAGACGCTTTTTTTAATTACATAGATGGTGACTCCTATGTAAAAAAGCTATTTTTTTTAATTAAAATAAATAATATCTAGATATTTTTTGAATTAATAACAAAATATTGTTAGTTTTTAAAATTTTATTAAAAAAGAAGATAAAAAAAATGTACTCTTAGGTTCTAAGTCAGAATATACAACATTAATTGTCATATTTTGGCATATCAGATTATAACAAAAGACATATTCTAAAAAAACTCGTTTTCTTTAAGGCATATTTTATGCAAAAAAAAAATAATTTAAAAAGTTAAAATAAATAAAGTAACATTTGTAAAAATCTGTTTCCACTCGACCGTGGTACAATTTTGACATATTTTTCGAGAACACTCCAAGCATATGGGTTTTTGGCATTTAGTACACAAATACGCGGTCTTTCTTCTTAACCTGGATGGGCAAATAAAACAGCATTTTCTTATTTCAAGTTTTGGTGTCTCATTTTTAGGCTGTTTCCGAAATATCGAGATTGCTTCCGAAAAATAAAAATAAAATAGGCCTTTTTCTTAAAACATTTTTCGATGAAAACCGTAACGCAATATGTATCATCCCTAAAATGTTACACAGCAGTTTAGTTATTTAAAACTTAAATAAATATTGTACTTTGCGAGCCTTATTTTTGAAAATTGATCAGTTAGCATAACAATGTCTAGCTGCTGCAATAAATTAGATCCAATTGAAATTAGAGCAAGATTTCCTAGTCGTTCCTTAGCCGTAGTGGATCGTAAATTGTTTTTAATGATTTTTAATTTTAAAAATAACCGCTCAGCTGGGGATCGGTATAAATATCAAAATGCGTAATGCAATGCTAACGTTTGTAAAATGAATGAGTTAAATTATTAGTTCTGATATAATTAAGCTCTTCGAGTAGAGAAGCAGCAATTCCCTCAAAATTTTGTAAAAACTTTATCTACCAGAAAAAATATATGCACACCACTGGATTCTACACAAAAAACACTACCGGAATCAGTTTTCACCTTCGAGATTCGTTACAGAATAATCAAGCTACGAGGGGTGCCTGAAAATTGAAAATTTTCGAAATCATTCTGCATCTCAAAAACGAAGGGAGACCGACCACCTCGTGAGAACCGCAAATCTCTATCTTTAAAAATAACCGAGATACTATAAAATATATATATAAAAATGAAACGCACGTATTGACAAAAAGCTTAGGTAGATATATTTCGAATATCGGAATACAAGTGCCTGCCGAGATAAAGACCAACTAACTATTACAAATTATATAACACCCGAGTAGCCTGGCTTACGCATTCCTTTTTTCTATCCTTTTCGTCGTAGACGCACTTTTGGGCCTATATAAACAAACAGGCACCGATATCAGCCATATGGTTAACCTTTGAACGTGAAATATCGATTTTCATATTCGTCGTTGTTTTGGGTTCCAATCTTATTCCTTTACAGGGTGTCGCGTTACAATACCTTATCCGGATATAGGGCCGAGCCTAGGGTATCTGCCGCCCGGGTGCATGAAGTAAATTTGCCGCCCCCACTAATGTAAAAAAATTAGATTATCGGTAGGGAAGGAGCTAATTTATCATGCTCAATAAACAGATAATAAATTTAATAGTAAAATAACAAAGTATTTATTAACAAATACATAAAAGAACAAAATAAAAATACATTCAGAAAAAAAAACAAAAATAATTAAACTTGTTTAAATACTAAAATCTACTTATCTCGCTTTTTTAGTAGCAAATTCCCTAACCAAGTCGCCTACATCCAAGTTGTTAGAAATATCTTCTTCAATACTTATAATTGCTAAATTTGAAAGCCTGAATTGATTCATGTTGGATCTTAAGTAGGTTTTGATTAGTTTTAATTTCGAAAATGACCGCTCTCCATGGGCATTGTTAAAAATATTCTTAAAGCTACAAATAAATTCGGAGAGATGCCTTTTAAATCATTAACTACTAAATAAGTTAATACCTCTTTAGCCGACATATTATCTGTAGTAAGAATATAAATTGACAAAGTATCAGTCTCATTGTAAAGGTCAATCGCATTTATGTCCATATTTTTTGTTACCAGGTCAGTTAATTCAGCTTCTATTTTTTTACAATATTTCATTATTTCATCTTTATTAAACGCTCCTAAATTATTTAAAAAACCAAACGTTTTGTTATATTTGTGAATCTTGGAACCTTTCGTCTAGTTTTGAAATTGCAATGTTGAGAGTGTAAAAATTAAAATTAACTTTGAAATTTCGCTCTGGAGATTGGATAGGCTCATCTTTGTGTTCATAATCAAAAAAACCTTTTTTTTTTTTGGTCTAACTCAACAGCTGGAAAACAAATTTCGCAGTCTATTTCTTCCGCAATTTTTGTGGCTTCATTACGCATTTCGGTAAAACCATTTTCAGATCTAAAGTTGGTTCAAAAAATATATTTTAACATTCCCACAGCTTCTGGCAAAACAATGGTAGATTTTTGCATTATTTTGCTTACAACATTTATTTTTGATAAAATATTGTACCAGATAACTAATGAAGATATAAATTTAAATGACTTTATTTTTTTAATTAGGGATATTGCAATATTTTTTGTGTCATTATCTCTAGATTCATCGCTATAAAGGGCAAAGAGAGCATCATAAATGTTTTCTAGTTCAAATCTGAGGGTTTTGATAGCATCAATTCGACTCTTCCAACGGGTATCAGATAGCGCCTTTACTGTTAGGTTGGGAAGTTCTTTCATAAGAATACCCCATCGGTAGGTTGAGGCCGAAAAAAACACATATATTTCCTGAATAATGTTAAAAAAGTTTGTTACTTCAAGAAAGCATTTTGCAGCGTCATTTACGACTAAATTAAGGCTGTGTGCCGCACAAGGTACAAAAAAGGCTCTAGGATTAATATCCAAGATCTTTTTTTACAGACCATTATGTTTGCCTTTCATATTGGCACCGTTATCACAGCCCTGACCTCTCATATCAGCAATATTGATATCAGCTTCTTCTAAATATTTTAATAAAAAGTCAGTTAAACCCTGACCAGTAGTATTAGTAACTGGACAAAATCCTAAAAAATGCTCCCTGATTTCAACACTTTGAATGCTCATCAATATCTGTTCTTGGTGACTAATATCGGGTGTACAATCAAGAATTATAGAAAAATATTTACATAATTTTAAGCTGTCAATAATATTTCTTTTTATTTTTTCTCCTATGAGAAAGATTAATTCATTTTGTATTTTATCACCCAAATAATTGGTCATTTGTTTGGTATTTTTTTGAACCTTATCTATGTGTTCGGCCATTACGTTATCAATATTGGCAATTGTCTCAATAGGTTTGATAATTTTTAAACTTACCATTCACTATTATTAATCACATTAATCACAGTACTCAACACTATATCATAGAATAATAGAAATAAATCAAATAAATACTAATATTCAACAGGCAACTGAGGTGACTTGATTATAGTTTATTTGTTTTTAGTTTTTAACTTAAACGCATTAAAAAAATTAAAGAAACTAACTTGCCGACCCAAATAATGTTTGCATACTATTTGTCGCACGTAAATAGAAAAACAAAAAATGGCTGATTTGCTGACGTTCAAATACACAGCCACAATTCGAAAGAAATTATTATTCCAAGAAAATTGTACCTACCTACTCATTTTTTGTGGTGTTCGCGCGTTCGGATTAGGTCTTTTTTATCTTTGCCGCCCGACCGCACGCACAATTTCGGCATTGTTTTTATATGTAGAATAAAAACGATGATTCCTTGAAACGCCGACATCAATAAAAGGCAAGTCATTTTAGAAAGTTTTTTTCATTTTGCGAGGTGCCTTTTTTATTCTTGATAATATAAAATTTTTTTGATGTTATTTTGCCTCCCTGTGTTAGTGCCGCTCGGGTGCTATGCACCCCTTGCACTCGCGGCACGGCTCGGCCCTGTCCGGACATCCTGAACATTTAAACTATTTTGTCACACATTATAAATATATCCCTTTTTTGTTTCAGGTTGCATGGAACAAATCACCATGGGAACACCATATCTCCATAAATACCTATAGCCAAGAATAGAAGCGTTTTAAGTATTCGTTAGATTATTACGTTAATTCAGTCGCAGTCAAATGCAAAATCAGAGATGCTGTCAGTCACGGTAGCACGGAATTGAATGAATGTCTCAATCAATGGATTCGTTACAAACGAAAGTAAAACAACCCAACCTTATACAACTTCTCTTCTATTATAAGGTCATTGGCCATGCATTAGTAACCAAAGATGTCTG
Source organism: Kuschelorhynchus macadamiae (assembly GCA_030620095.1). Classification (NCBI taxonomy): domain Eukaryota; kingdom Metazoa; phylum Arthropoda; class Insecta; order Coleoptera; family Curculionidae; genus Kuschelorhynchus; species Kuschelorhynchus macadamiae. Next base: position 349,979 of record JAUTXW010002438.1, on the reverse strand, counting down.
CATATGAGCTCCTTAATAAATTACGCCGTTGCATTCAAAGAGCCATTTAAGATTCTAAAGATATTCACGTCGTCGTGCGGTTTTTTCTTCCTGTCAGTACTTCTTTTTTCAATAGGCTAGTAAACGTGATTGTGATATATTCCGGTGCCATCCATTTTTCATCGTAGAACAAAATTGTTACGTAGGAATTCAGTGTTTAAAAAAATGTTAATTGTGTTGTTTATATCAAAGTTTGGGCGTATGAAGATTCTGAAAATGATATCCGTGTGTAGTAAACTGTCAAATTAAATTTAGATTTAACGATGTGGAAACGGCTAGAGCGCTCGCGAGTGCGAATTCGTGAATGTTGCATCTTTTGTTGTCAGTAATAAATGTAACGCTTAAAAGTAATAGGGAGATATGGCACAGGACCAGAAAAACAAGAGGCACAGTGGTGGGTTTGATCATTTGGCACGTTTGGGAGAAATAACTAGGTAAGTAATTATTAATTATATAGATGGAAATTAAAATTTTTGTTTACTTCCTAGAGGGTAGTATTGATCTTTACGTTTCAGGGTCCCTAAATGCCTAAAAACATGTTTTCTCCATTTCGTCGGTCTGTTCGCGGCATAGCTAAAAAAACTAGTATTTCGATTGACTTCAAATTGTGGTCAAAACTTAAGGGTCATATGGGGACGACCTGGTAACATTTTGGTAAAAATCCAATATGGCGGCCTAGTGGAGTGTTAAAAAAATGATTACTAAAGAAGTACTTATCTAATTTACCTCAAATTTTGCACTGGCAAAATTTTGGTGCGAATCCAAGGTGGCGAAACAAAATGGTGGCTTAATAAAATATTTAAAAATTCAGCCTCGAAAAAAAACTTAATAGATTAATTTTAAATTAATCTCTATAGTAAAGTTGTTGCATGGGTTCAAGTGACCGAATAAAATGTTGGCCAAATAAAATGTATTGAATCGTGAAAAAATCCCCACGTCTTACATATTTTAACGTTTTAGGGACCCTAGATGCCAATAAATATATGTTTATCACACTTAATGACTGCGCAAAATTTAAAATTAATCTAATAAGTAGTTTTTCAGACTGATTTTTTTAAATCATTTGAGGTAAATTGGATAATTTATTTTATAAAAATAATTTTTATATGGTTTAAACTTGTCTTTTTACTTCCCTCGTTAAAGGGAAGTATTGCAATCGTGAAAAAATCACTCTTCGAGATTTTTCATATCTTCACGTTTCAGAGTTCCTAGATGATGACAAACACGTTTTCTCAATTTCGTCGGTCTGTCTGTCTGTTCGCGTCGTAGCTAAAAAGCTACTTATCCAATTGACAAAAGTCATATGGATATGACCTGGTAATATTTTGGTAAAAATCCAATATGGCGAAACAAAATGGCGGCCTAGTGAATTGCTGCTCATCCAATTTATCTCAAATTTTGCAAAAACATCAAGTATTATGTTGAAATCAGGTAGTAACATTTTAGGACGAATCGAAGATGGCGGAACAAAATGGCGGCATAATAAAATATTTAAACATTCAGCCTAAAAAAACTGCTTGATGGTTTGATTTCGAATTGTGTGCTATAACTACTTGTGTTATAGGGATCAATTAGTAAAATAGTGGTACTAATTCAAGATGGCCAAACGAAATGGCGGCCAAATAAAATATTTAAATCGTGAAAAAACCACCCCCTCAAGTTTTAGTGTCGCTACATGCCAAAAAATATGTTTTATCAATTCCGTCGGTCCATCTGTCGGTCTGTCTGTCTGTCATTTCGTGGCATAGCTTAAAGACTACTTACCCGATTTACTTCAAATTTGAGTCAAAAATTAAGGCTCATATGGAATGACCTGGTAACATTTTGGTAAAAATCCAATATGGCGAAACAAGATGGCGACCTAGTGAAATGTTAAAAAGATTATTATGAAAAAACTACTTATCCACATTATTTCAAATTTTGCATAAACATCAAGTATTATGTTGGAATCAACTGGTAGAATCCAAGTTGGGGGTATAATAAAATATTTAAAAATTCAGCCTGAAAAACTACTTAATGGATTGATTTCAAATTGTGTGCCATAACTAATTGTGGTATTGGGCTTAACGAGTAAAACAGTGTTACTAATTCAAGACGGCGGAACAAAATTGCGGCCAAAAAAAAATTGTGAAGAAAATCAACCTCTCAGAATTTGCAAATCTTTACTTTTTAGTGTCCCTAGATGCCAAAAAGCATGTTTTATCAATTCCGTCCGTTTGTCGGTCTGTCTGTCAGTTCGCGATATAACTTAAAGAATTTCTATCCGATTGACTTCAGATTTTGACCAAAAATTAAGGATCGTATGGGGATGGCCTGATAACATTTTGATAAAAATCGAATATGGTGGAAAAATGTTAAAAACATTTTGTTAGATTGGTGTATTATTTGGGGCTAATAACAAGTAAAAAGAACAAGCTTTTTTTTAAATTGTCAACGTTTCGCAACTTAATTGATGCATCCTCAGACTCCTCATCCTGCATGACACCCATATTATCAGTACTGTTACTCTAAACAAAAGTCTATTTTTAAATAGTCGACGTTTCGCAACTTTATTCTTGCATCTTCAGAACACATGTAGATTCTTTATCCAGCATGAAACTCATATTATCAGTCTTTATGTATTCTGTTTGCCCGCAGATATTTTTCAAATATTAATTTCTAAATGGTTTTCGCTAACGATCCTCTTGTTGTGATGTTAGAGTGGTGTATTATTTGGGGTTAGGGTCCAGTAAAAAATAAAAGATTTTTTCTTAAATTGTCGACGTTTCCTGAGGACGCAACAATAAATTGGCGAAACGTCGGCGATTTTAAAAAAGACCTTTGTTTTTTTTTACTGGTCTTATCCCCAACTAATACACCACTCTAACATAACAACAAGAGGAACGATAATGAAAACCATTCAGAAACTTAATATCTGGGATATCTGCCGACCAACGGAGTAGGTAAAGACTGAATATGGGTTTCAATTTAAGATTTTTAAAAAAATTAACGTAAAATAATCTTGTTTGTGAAAATGGGATACTTATTGAATTTATTTTAAATTATGCCTAAGTCAAGTGTAGGTGGAAAGAAAATGGTAGACAGAAATTGGTAGGAATCCAATATGTTGGAACAAAATGGCACCCATTAAAAATAAAGAGACAGTATATGTAATGCATATATACTGTGACTAGGTACTGAACTAACTTAGATCACCCTTCACTCCTCCTAATAAAAGTAATAATTCATAACGAAGGAAGTTTCGGATAAAGGAATTTACCGATTTTTTAAAAATTGTTTGAATCCTGGATTTAACAACGTCGATAGATGCCTCAATTTTTCGACAAGAATTAGTCGGAACTGCCTCGAACGAAGCCAACACATTCCATTGCGTTGTTTGCTATAGTTGAGAAGTTTAATATTATTAAAAAGTTTTAACGTAAATCGAGAAAAAATACGGCAAAAAGGTTTGCTATTCTGACATAAACTACTTTTGTTATTACAAAAGTCCACCTTGGCCTTCTAAGATTTTTTAATTAAAAAAAGTGCTAGTATTGGGCTTATTATTGAAAATAAACATATAGTGTTATATATTTTTGAAAAGTTTGTAGAAACGAAAACAATATCTGAAAATATATAGGGTGTACCATTTAAAAAAACCGAACTTTGGGTCATATCATAAAAATGACTACCCACAGCAAAAATCAAAATACACCACTAGATTCTACATAAAAACTAGCTTAGAATCACTTTTTACTTTTCTGATTCTTTTTCAATTTCACCGTGTATCTCTTCAAAGCGGGCTATGAAAATTTTAATTACGGCATCTTTAGTTTCACAAAAAAGTAGCATAGTGATGTGAAAACCACAACCCTGTACCTTTCCAAATAACCGGGATACCCCGTAAAACCATCGAAATCTGGACAGCCTGTTCATTTGTTTTTTATTAAAAGCCAAAACATTGGCCAAAACGTATAAGTCACGACGAATAATGACCCATTCACATTTAAACACTAATAAAACGCTTTTCTAATGCTGCTAACCAATTATAGAGATATATATGTTACCTTTCCTAGCATTAAAATTTCGCAAATGCTCATACCATTAACATCTATTTCTTACTTAATATATTGTAACTACTGCAACTCGTAAATTCATATTAATTTATATGTAGGTAGTTTACAAATGAATGAACTTTAAAATGTATGGTCTACAAAAATAGTACACACTAGGTATAAAATAAACGTGTTTCACCTCATACCGTTCTTTTATATTGACAACCAAATTCGTATCTGAAACGCTGTCGGTACCTGGAATTTGCTTACATAATCTTGCAGGGAACGTGGTTTTATGTGAAATAAAAGTTAACGTCCGACTCACAGTCCGCATTTTTTATAAATCATAATAAAATATTAAAACCTAAAAAAAGTCGGCAAATTTCCTTTACCCGGACCTTTTTACCAGTTTTTTTTCAACCTATACCACACTTGAATTTTGGGCATATTTTAAAATAAATTCAATAATTAGCTTTTACACTGACACATACCGGCATTTTGTTACGTCATGTTGAATTCTCACCATTTTAACATTTAATTTTTCTGCAAAGTTTCTTTTAAGTTGTTTTTTAAAAAATATTTGGCCGCCATTTTGTTTCGCCATTTTACATTCGTTCTACATCTTTACCAGTTTATCTCTATATCAGACTTAATTATTGCATACAAATTGAAATTAATTTAATAAGTAATATTTTCAGGCCGATTTTTATTAGGCCGCTATTTTGCTTTGCCATTTTGGATTCATACCAAAATTTTACCAGTTCATTCCTATGTAACAATGAGATTTTTATGCAAAAGTTGAGGTAAACTGGATAACTGGTTTTTTAGTAATAATTTTTTTAACATTATTCGGCCACGTTGGATTTTTACGAAAATATTACCAAGTCATCTCCATATTACGCTTAATTTTTAACTAAACTTTCAAATCAATCTGATAAGTAGTTTTTAAGCTATGCCGCGAACTGACAGACCAACAGGTATTGATAAAACGTATTTATAGACGCTAAAACGTGAAGCTATCTGAAACCTGAGAGGGTGATTAATTCACATTTAGTTATAGTAAACAATTTGAAATAATTCCTTAAGTAGTTTTTCAGGCTGAATTTTTAAATACTTTGTTAAGCCGCCAGTTTGTTCCGCCATCTTGGATTCGTACCAGAAGTTTACCAGTTAATTCCAACATAATACTTTGATGTTCCAAATTTGAGATAAATTGGATAAATAGTTTTTAATAATATTTTTTTTACATTTCATTAGGCTTTTTGTTTCGCTATATTGGATTTTTTCCAAAATATTTCCTGGTAATCCCCTGGTAATTTTTTATCAAAATTTGAAGTCAATCGGGTAAGTAAGTCTTTGAGCTCTGCCGCGAACTGACACAGATACAACAGATCTAGAGACGCTAAAACGTGAAGATAGGTAAAACTTGAGAGGGCGATTTTTTCACGATTACAAATCTTTTATTTGGCCGCTATTTTGTTCTGTAATCTTGAATTCGTACTACAATTTTACTGGTTGATCCCTGTACACAAATAGTTATGGCACACAATTTAAATACAATCCATTAAGCAGTTTTTTCAGGCTGAATTTTTAAATATTTTTTTAAACCACCATTTTGTTCCGCCATCTTGGATTCGTATCAAAATATTATCAGTTGATTTCAACATGATACTTGATGTTGACAGACAGACAGGCCGATCTAATTGAGAAAGCTTGCATCCTGAAATGTGAAGATCTGAAAAAATCTCGGAGGTGATTTTTTCACGACTACAATACTTAAGTAAAAACAAAAGTAGTTAATAAACATATAAGGTACCTTTGGGTAATAAGGCCTACTTTCAAGTTTTTTGGGTATAAAGAGTAATTTTTAAGCACTAAAAAAACGTTTTGATAAGAATACTTTTTTCTAATAACATAAAAACATGGTTAAAATATATATATTTTTTGGATAAAAACTGATAACTTAAAAAACGTAAAAAATGGGCCAGTGAAAAATACATTGGCGGAAATATGGCCCTTTATATTTGATCAACATTCAGGACAGATAAATTCTTCTGTGTCATGGGCGGTAAGTCCAACACATTCTTCGTGCACCCACAACAACTCTTGCTTCTTTACATATTAAACACATCCAGTTACTGATATCCTCTTCTTCCTTGTTACAACTTTGAGTTTCCTTATTATTTTTAGCCCGCAAAGGAGATGCCTTTGGTGAAAATAGGTCTCTCTGTAATACTTGAGCTTTATAGTTTATCGCTTTTCGTCTAGGAGTTGTTTGACGCTTTACAATAAAATCGGGAGTAGGTAGAAGTTCCACTATAGTTTTAGGATCTGTGTTTTCTTTGGAGGCAGGCTTAATGATAGTTACGTTTAAAATGTTAATTTTTTGATGATTTTTTATGGCTTTCATCTTTCAAATAACCCAGTTTTTCTACAAGAGATTCATTTTTTTGTTTTAAAAGAATGTTTGTTGCTTTTTTGTCGTCTTTTGTTGTTTATTGTTGAACGCTAAGTTTTGGTTTTGTTACTGAAACACTTTCATCATTCCAAAAAGAGCAACCTGGCTTTTGGTTATTTGCTATCTTAACTTTTTTAGCTAAAATACTTAAAGGTATCTCATCTTCATCATCAGACCACTTATTTTCATCTTGGTCTGGTTCCTTCATCTCTCTAAATGTGAACTCTGAGGGTACAAACGCTGTTTCTGGTATTACAGATGGATCAAATGGAAAGATTCCCGGTGATCTGAAACCACTCTGTATGTTTGAAATGTTCATGCATTGTTTCCAACCGGATTTAAAATTTGTCCAAATTTTTCTCTCTTTAAAGCTCTTCGAGCTGTAGGATTATCGTTCCAATAACGTAAGAGTTCGACGTCCCAATAATGTTCAAACGCTCTAAATACCGCCTTATCTAGGGGCTGAAACTCATGCGTCGTGTTAGAAAGCAAGCAGTAGAGAAAAATTTCATATTGTTCCGCAGTATCTACAACCGAAATATCTAAGTGGCATGACGCACCGTCTAGAATTAACAAAATTGGTCCAGCTGGTTTAAACTTGGAAAAATGGTGCAGCCAGCGTACAAAAATCTCTCTAGTAATGCTGCCTTTTTCAGCCATTGCAACCACTGAGCCATGAGGAAGATTTTCCTTGAATGCTTCTTTTAATCTAGATCCCTTAAAAATTACCATCGGCGGTATTGCATGACCCAAGGCATTGACACATGCAACTATCGTACAATTTTCAGCATGTTCGTTTGAAATTAAATGTTCTCGACGTGACCCCTTTTGAGCCAATACGGATTGATTATGATGTAATGTCAACCGGCACCCCTTTTCATCGATGTTAAAAATTCTTTCTGGAGAATTTTTGATTTCTAATTCATCCATAATGTTTTCCAGTTTGTTAAAATGATCTTTTGCTAATATGGGATTTAACTTTTGCTCCCGGGCTGGATTTAAATTTTGCGCTTTCCTCTGAGAGATGTTTCTGTGTCTTCTTAAAAAAGATTTGTACCAATCATATCCTGCCATTTCTCTGTCGCTGGAAAATTTATGTGGAATATCATTGTCAACGCAATAACTAAACACAATTCTTTTTAGAGTCTTTGGAACTAAAGGTTCCCCCATGTTTGCTAACCTTAGAATCCTTGCCACTAGCGCTTGTTCTTTATCCTCAGATAAATGCTTTTTCGTCCAAGTTTTCCTGTCTTCAAATGGTTGCGAAGAGTTATTCGTGGAATTCCACATTTCATTTCTACTTTTTTTTGATTGAATATTATATTTATTGGTAGTTTAAAAAAGAAACAAAATTTTATTTTCATTTTTTGAAAAAATTCACCCTTTGGGACATACCTTTCTTTAGCAATATTAGAGCTTTACTCATCATATCCTCCGTCCAGTTTGCGCGAATTCCTCTGTTTATCTTCCCCATAATCTAAAAGTTTTAGTTTAAAAAAGTATGACACAAATAAAGTTCAAGTCGAAGATATGGTCTATTACAAAAATAAAAGCTGGGACATATTTTCGCTTAAAGTTTTTAATTTAGGTTTATGTGTCTATATTATGTAAAAAATAAAGTCTTTTTACAATACAAAATTGTAAATTATTTGACTTAATAAGAATAAACCGATTTTTTATACAACTCCACAACATAATGTACTCACCTTAAAAATTACAAATTACAGAATAAAACTAGTATTCCTGTACTATTATGTAGAAATGCCTGCTTGCAACAATAATATACTTATTTGGTTTTACCTTTAGGCTACTAATCTAAAAACAAAAAAAAAACATGTTTGAAAATAATGACGAAAATACAGCTGGCGCAACGTTACAGGTAAACAAAAACAGCGCGTGAAAATATGCACCGCCCGCTTTACCTAAAAATATTTCGGGCCATATCGTTTCTATTGGTTTGATGACGCCCGACAGCCTTTATTTCAAATTTAAGGTTATGTAACTAAATTATAAATTCTTACAAAAATTGTAATACTAAGAAACAATATTAAAAACCATACAGTTATTGAGAAAATAAATACTTACAGACTTTTTTTAACACAACTCGAACTGAACGTAGTTTAAAATGGCAAAATTTTATAAGAAATAAGCAGCAAATAAAACACGTGGTCATTTATCGTTACACAAGCAAACAACTGTTCACTGAATCACGAAAATGTTTTCTACTTCTGGCCGGCTTCATAGTTTTTAGGCAGTAGGGGATAGATGGCGCTGCATATCCCTAAAACTCAGGATGGGCCTTATTTTCGCCTGGGCCATATTACCCAAAGGTACCTTATAAGTAATACCATCGAGACATATTTTGACTATTAGTTTCGACGTAAATTTTAGGTAATTGTAAATATTGTAATCGTATTGTAATCACCCTCCGAGATTTTTTAGATCTTTATGTTTCAGGGTGGGTCCATAGATGCCGAAAAACATGTTTTCTCAATTCCGTATCCAATTGATTTCAGATTTTGGTCAAAAATTAAGGGTCATATGGTAAAATTTTGGTAAAAATGTAATATGGCAAAACAAAATGGCGGCCTAGTGAATTGTTAAAAACTATTACTTAAAAGGTGTTTATCCAATTTTTCAAACTGTTTAGTTCACGAACCGCATCCAGGTTTTGATTTTCAGACAGGAGGAAGATGATTTCACTATTATTAAAATGGTTAAATTTGCAAAAAGTACTTTTATATAATTAATTTATGCTGAGATATTGTATATTGTGTTCGTCCCTTTCGTGCCTTGAAAAATAATACTCATTGTTAAATTGTTTTCCACCCATAAACGTTTTGTCTGGTTCTCAAACTATATTTTCCAAATATAGAGGATGGCTTTCTTTATGTTGTAAAGATTTCATGGATTCGTATTATTTTGGACACTTTTTGTATTGCTAAATTAATATTTAAATTTACATTAGCATAATTAAATTTTTAGGTTATTATACTACCTGAAATCTTCTTTCAAGCCATGTTAGATAACTTCCGTCGACGATTGTTCGCAACATTCTTGTACTTTACACGAACCATTTATTAGTAAAAGTCAAAAGGAGCTTTATTGGAACGAAAGAAAAATCTCATTTGCAAAGCAATTAAAACTAGAACTAAACTAAAATAATACAAATTAACTGAAATCAGTCACTACATAGATAAAAATCGGTAAATTTCCTTTACCCGGAACTTCCCCCGTTATGTTATATTCGTACCAGTTTATCGCTATATCACATTTAATTTTTCTGTAAAATTTAAAGTCAGTTGGATAAGAATTTTCACAAAATTTGAATTTAATCTAGTAAGCAGGTTTTTAATTCATTAGGCCGCTATTTTGTTTTGCTATCTTGTCTTCATACCAAACTGTTATCAGTTCATTCCTATGCTAACACTTGATTTATTTTTGAGCAAAATTGGAGGTAAACTGGATAATTAAATATCACCAGGTCATCCCCATATGATCCTCAATTTTTGACTAACATTTTAAGTCGGTCTGGTGAGTACTTTTTAGGCTATGTCGCTAACTGACAGACAGACGGACGGACGCAACTGATAAAACATATTTTTTAGCATCTACGGTCGTTAAAACTAAAAGATTTAAAAAACCTGAGAGGGTGATTTTTTCACGGTTAACAACATTTTATTTTGCCGCTATGTTGTACCGCCATTTTGAATTCAATTCAATTCAATTCAAAACATTTTATTTGCCAAGTTTACATCTCTGTTTACATTTATAATTACTATACGATTTACAAACTTTATTTACTCTAATCGAGAGACTCTAACCTAGCAAAATGGATTGCGCCGCGTTTATAAAAAACCGATGTACTGTGTGCATAAGTGTACACACACTATGACACAACCCAGTTACTAGTAATAAAAGAAGAAAAAGAATTTTTTATTTTTATTTTGCACAACCAATCGCAAGGGTAAGGGCACTAGAGAACCAGACGAAAGCGAGCGGACGCATGACAGGCGACGACAAGCAGTGACAGCGACAAAGTGTAACAGGCAGCTTAAATATTATTTTTAAGAGCACATTCGGAATAGCATAGAACGCGTTACAACTCAAAAATACTAGTTTATAAGCATCATGCAAAAGACAAAAAAATTATATATACATATATCCACTTACACACACATACATACACACACATACAAACACCCACACTCTACACACCATTCAAGACGGGTTCAGGTTTATTTGTTTTTGCATGAGAGCATCTTTGATATAATTGGAAAAAAGCCCCGGTGACAAGCTCTTGACACTATTTGGAAGTTTATTCCATAGGGATGGAGCAACAAAGGATATTGATTTTTGAAAGTTGGCTGTCCGGTGTGGTGGTATTTAGAATATATGCGAGTTTCTCGTGCTATGTGTATGCGTAAATGGAATAAAAATATTTTTTAAGTATAGTGGTTTGCCGCTTTTAATAATTTTATAGACAAAGATGATGTGATAGAGCTTTCGGTTTTTCATATTTAGTAGCTTATTATTGTTTAAATATTACGCCAGTGCAGATAGTGTTTGAAATTGCAAAAAATCCTAATAAGATGCGACCTTTAAAATTAGTTAGTGTTTACCCACCTATTTAACATACTAAAAGTGCCCACTCGTCCGAGAGTGGCAACATTAAAAAAACACGGCCGCCATCTTGAAATTTGGTAGTTTTTTGCTATTTTCCCTAATGACTTGAAAACGGCTAAATATATATATATATATATATATATATATATATATATATATATATATATATATATATATATATATATATATATATATATATATATATATATATATATATATATATACTTAAAACTAATATCTTTGTTGATCTACTCTCATTCGTTTATTTACAATAAACAAATACACTCTGGTCAGTGTTGATTTTATGCAAAATCTTTACTTAATTGAACCTTATTTACATTTATTACACATTACACATTTAGTAGGTAGATAAGATAAATAATTCTTAATAATAATAAAAACTAAAACTAATTATTTATAGTAATTTAAAATAATTATTCATTATCAGAGTCATCAAAAGCCTTATTTGAACAAGAAACTCCGTTACAATTGGAACATAAATTGGAGCAATAAATATTAGCCTTTTTACAACTGCATAATTTATTACAGCCAGATTTACAGTTGCAATATATCATCTGCAATACATTTCCCCCGCTTTTATTATACTATCTTTGCTGGCATTTGGATTTAAAAAAATTGAAATATCTTCTTTTAGACTAGGATCTGTTTGTAATAACTTAAAACAAGCAATTTTTCCCTTTTTATAAAGACACGATGTAGTATCGCAACCTGAAATGGCATGTGCAAATAGGATTGAACTTTTCATATTTCCAATATGATTTTGCATTTGGGTGATATCTGTTACTTTGTCAGGAGAACTACCTTTTCCTGGTCGTAACATGAGTATGTGTTCCCTTTCAGTATGATGGAGTAGTAAAATAATTAAGTTGGTATCTTCTCCAACTAAAGTTATAGAACTCTCGCTCATCTGCAAAACCGTATTGATCATGACTACATCTGCATCGCCATTTGCCTGAATTACCTGTATATAGTTTTCCATCAATAACATAAACCGTAGGGGAGACCGGGGCTAGTTGGCGCACATTTCACTTTTAAATTTTTTACAAAGTTTGAGATAATTAAAAAAAAATTTTTTTTGCGTATTCTGATAATATAGAGTCTTGTCTACAACATTTCTATCTTAATTAATGAGTTTGCTTACTGAATGTGTTTAAAAATACATCCATCATTGCATACGTTAGCTGCGCCAATTCACCCCGTAGTTGAGGTTAATTAGCGCATCATGCGGGGTAAATTGGCGCATTATCAAAATATAGTAAAAAATCGAAATTGAGAACTAAAATTATAATTTATTTGAAATGGTAACTTGAACAAGCTGTCAAAGCATCTTATCAAGATGTTAAACAAAACAAAACACAACATTATATACCTAAAAACAAAAACAATTTGAATAATAAGACGCAACAAAACTAAAACTTAAGTAGAAATTAAGAAACATTAAGGAAAGATTATAAATCGTCATCAGAATCACAATTGATACACTGGTAAAATAAAATGTTTTCAGGAGAAGCGCAGATCTCGTGAGCCCATCTTGAACAGGCAGTGCATCGTATCCATTTTTCCTTCGGCTTGCTATGTTTAAAGTCTTCTCCACACATTAAACAAAAGCAATAATCTGAATCATCCTCTTCTTCAATCTTGTTATTTTTCTTAACCTTATTCTTTTTCTTATTTAAAGACTTTTTTGTTTCCAGAGTTAAGTTTCTTTTTATGTTTTTAGTGCTCACCTTCTTGTTACGTTGTTCTTCCTCAAGTGCCTCTTTTTCTGGAGTATCGGTTATAATTGCTGATTTTCTTTTTCGGTGAGACGTGGCTCTAGCAGAGGTGTCTTCAGATAACTGAACTCTGGGTAGAGGTCTAATTTTTTCTAAAATATCAGTTTTCAAATCCGGTGGTTTTAAAATAATGTTTTGAATAATTTTAAGTTTCTTTGGACTATCGCGTTTCATCTTTTCATTACCGGTGTCACTCCAGTGGGAACAGCCTGGAAGAGAATCTTGAACATTATTATTTTGCAGTGTTTGCGACAGTACACTTTCGTTGTTAATCTTTTTGTTTGTCACATTAGGTTGTTTTAAGCTTACATTTTCTGTGGTGTTTTTGATGGCTATAGACATTGGCTTATCCAAAGAGTATCCGGCCATAAATTCAGATTCATCAAATACATCTTTGCTAAATGGGCTTATGCCGCTTACTTTAAAGCCAGCCATTATGTTTTTAGGGCTTATTGCCTGCGGCCAAGCCTCTTTAACAATTCCTGGAATGTCGTAAATTGTCATACTTTTACCCGGATTGTTGGTGATCCATGAAGCAGAATTAAGATATTTTTTAAAGGAGCCAAACACCCCTCTGTCTAAGGGCTGAAGTTTGTGAGAGGTATGAGGCGGGAATGTCAACATTGTTATTCCATTGTCTTTACATAAATTTAATGCCGCAATGGATAAATGAGAGCTATGGTTATCTAGCAGCAATAAGACCGGCTTGTCTTTTGAACACTTTGTAAACTTAATAAAGTGATTTATAAAGTCTACGAAGTTGGGTTCTTTCATCCACCCTGAAGGGTTACAACAGCCTGCACTTCCAATGGGAGCGTTATTTATAAAATATTCTCTGTAGTTCATCCTGGGGAATATAAAAAAGGGTGGGATACTGTTTCCCTGCGCAGAAACAGCCGCAGCCAACGTTACCAATGTGCCACGCTCCTGCGAAGTTATTCTTCCGATTTGCTTGTAGCCTTTTCGTGCAACAACCTTGTTTGGCTTTTGCGTAGTCGTAACTCCGGTCTCGTCCATATTCCACACATCTGCAGCACCTATTCCTAATCGATCGAGAACTATTTTTAAATTGTCAAAAAAGGCTGAGACAGTATTCTTATTAAAATTTACACAACGAGCAATACTAGTGGCTTCAGGGCAACGAATTGATAGTGCAGAGTTCCTTTTAAGATAAGCGGAAAACCAATCCGGTCCTGCTATTTTATTTTTATGCCAGGAAGGGGGACAATTAATACGTTAACTGATAATCCGTGATAAATGTCAGATGATTTTGTAATGTAGTTTTCTAATTGCTGTTCTTGTTCTGTTGAAAATACTTTGCGATTTTTGACATATCCAACTTGTATCTGTTGAGCATTATTGTTAGTTTCGAGTTCAGCTACACTAGTTTTGGCGCAAAATCGGATAAGCAATCTCGAAGGCATCCCGAAATCTTTGGCAACGCTTCTTCTAGAGCGTCCATTGAGCAAAACCTAAAAAATCATTTAACTGATTTACTTATTGTTTATAAACATTAATGTTGTAAAGTGTGTACCTCTTTGGCTGCTCTTTTCTCTCTCCGTTTTTCTTTTATAATTTCTCATTGGTAAACTAAAACAAATAAGGGATTATTCTAACAATCTGGCAACGGGGCAAGCTGGCGCAGCGCCAACCTGCCCCATTTGTTTTGAGACAACCTGCCCCAAACCACGCCTTTATTTATTTTGCGCCAAAAATGCATAACCTCAAAAGATTTTGTGAATGTAAATATGGTATATAATTCTACATAAATTGTAGTTTAATTTGCAATATTTATTGTTTAGCTGGCTCTACTTACCTTTATGATACAAACAAGATTTTAAAACATATACAAGTTACTCAAATGATTAAAAAATAAACACCATGACGTGGCACTCGTACCGCATGAGATACAGACGCGAACTCTCGTATGTAATGTTGATTATGCGCAACAAGTGTAAAGGGCTCAAACAGCGTTGCCAATGTTTATGATAAAGTGGTGAAAACTACGTTGCGCCAACTAACCCGTGCGCCAACTAGCCCCGGTCTCCCCTACTTTCCGGTACTTTGTCGATAGGTCGGCACAATTTGTCTAAATGGCTTATTAATGCTGACTTATTAGTTTTTTTTTAATAACCTGTTATCGAACAAAGAGAGTGGGAAAGGAGAAAGCTCATGGGAAAAACACTCTTTTAAGGTTTCTTCAGAAGTATAGCTGCACAGTATCCGATTAAATAGCTAATTAGGATTTATAGGTGTGATTTGATCATGAATTTTTACGGTTTTTTGTAAAAATGCTAATATTTTCACTTTATCATTTCTTTTAAATTTAATATCGCCAAATAGTTGTCCGATAGTTTTTGATAATATTTTTTCCCCAATTTCTTTTGCTGAATCACAATTTATATTTTCCGATGCGGCAGCACGATTACTTATAGAGATTAGGGAAGAAATATCTTCATTAAAGGGGTTATGGACAGCCAACCAATCAGTTAATTTTTCGAGGTCACTGGAGTCTCGCTTTTCTCTTGAAATTCGCATTTCAACATGTTGTTCTGAATATGTTGGCCTAAAATTGGCAAAATGCTCTAATGCATCCGACACTAAAACGCACTGAGGCATTGACAAGACCCATTTTGTTAAAGTACTATTTGTCAGGCCTCTACCGTGGGTTAGTCCACCCTCTGATTTTAGACTTCTCATTAAGACCTGTTCTATAGTCATATCTGTCCATATGCCGGACCAAAATCTGTTATCAGTTCTTCGAACCGTAAAAGATGTTTTAAATTTTAAATATTCTTCGCTACTCATGGTGTCTTTTAATTTGATCATTGATTGAAGATACAACTGTATTGTCTTAGCATACGGCAAATGTGCAGCTGCGTGGAAATATAGATGCATTTGCTTAATACAATATAAATGTAAATCGAAATCTCCGGTTCTCTCAGCTTTTATAAATAGTTTTACGAGGTCAACTAACTCTAGATACTGGCACCATAATTTTGCAGTCCTACTATTATTTGATTTCGATTTAATTTTAGTTTCAAGTTCAGTTAAAAGTAATTTAGCACAAGGTATATCTAATTGAGGATTAGCTGTCAGATAACTAGAACTCAAAAGATGTTGGTCCTCCTCAGAAAGTTTGATTGACTTTAAAAGTTGTAACATAAGAGCTAGTTGAACTAAAAAATGGGCTCTTATAGCTCTAGAATACGAATACACTATTTTTAGCATATATCTTATTCAAGAGCTCTTCAAGTCAACTATCATCCATAATATATCCTATGGCCCCTAAAAATGACATGAGGAGGTGAAAACCACCCAATCTTACAACAACATTTTTTCAAATATCATTTTCGGTAGCTTCAGCCACAATTTGAAAGGCTTTATAGTAAAGGGGTTGGTCAAATGTTACAAAACATATATTTTGCCCTTGTTTTTTACACATATTTCCAGCAAAATGAAGAGCGGAATGAATAGTGGTTAGATTACTAGGGTCTAAATTAATGAAAGGAAGAGGCATGACTTGACTAGTTTTAAATTGTCCCGTAACAGTTTCAGACATATAACCATTCCAAGAAGGCTTCCTTACAAAATCAAAAAGAAATGCGGAAAACCATAGACAATTTTTAAGTTTATGTTCGTCTAAAATCTCCTCATGCAAAGTTATTTCCGGTTCAATAATTTTTATAGATTTCCACGCACATAAATTATTTTTAAACGGTTTAATGGGTATTGTTCCAAACTTCCCAATTTCTTCGGCTTTTGGTATTTTTTTTGGTCTTATGACATTTTCTGATAAAGAGATTGAATCGCTAGGTGAAATACAAATTACACTTCCCATGGAATCGAAAGTCCCATAACCATCTAAGCTTTTTGATATTACAGTCAGCATTATCAAAAACAAATTGCTGAAATGCTGATTTTGAAAAATTTAAGTCAATTTTTGAAGATGATGATGCCTCAAAATTTAAAACTTCCTTATAGGAATCTGAAAAACCCAGCGAATGTAATAATTCTAATATGTTTTTGGAACCAAATTTTCTATGCAGGTATATTGCAACGCTAAATAAAACCGGAGATATAAATGACCTTGGCCGGACGGAAGAAATTATGGCATTAGCAATGGATATGACTTTTTTATCTGACTCTGATTTTCTAAACAGTAGAGACAAGAATTTAAGTAAGCTCTCTGGTATATCGCGAACACCTCCGTTTGATACATCATTTGGGGAAGGAAAATTGTTAAGATTATATGACTTAGATCTAATGTCTTCTTTTAAAATTTTTGCAGAGAGTTCGACAATATTCTTACGCTGTTCTTCAAGAGTTAAAGCACTATTTTTAAATGCATTCCTCACTATGTTTGGTGCTGCCCTTAAAACACAAGGTTGAAGGAGTGCCATATTTTTCAATAAAAATTACTTTGTCTTTGTAATGTTCGCTAATTTTTTGACGAAAATATCTCTTGTTCCAAACCAATTCATCATTAGCCGATTCTACGAATTTTTGATAAAGTGTATCCACTGAAAACTGGCATGTCTTCTTTATTTGTATCTAAATATAGGCAAATACTGTTAAAAGCGGATAAAATATTTTCGCTTGTTGGCCTTCCTTTATCTATATTAGTAGAACTCGAGGACGAAAAAATGAAGGACACACTGAATGGTATGGCGCTTCACAAGCAACCAGATCACATTCAAGTGATACTCTATATAAAACGTCTTCAGCCCATTTATCTTTTCTTTGTTGACAGTATGAAATAATTTTGGATTTAAATTCAAGCGTTGTTACGCAGCTATATTTTTTCTTACAAGCTCTCTTTTTTTCGCAAATTTCTTGACAAAATAAACATTGAGTTTGAAAATCGAACTCTTTTTGACTACTTCTTAATTGTATATTATTTAAAGTATTTTTATTTAATTGCGATTTATTTTTGTCGGACTCTATACTTGTCTTTCTTGTATAATCTCTTCTGCACATTTTATGAAGTGTTATATGATTGTTATTAAAGCCGTCAAATTTTTTGTCATTACGAGCCTGGCTTGCTTCGATTAAAGTTTTTATACCCTTTTCTTTAACAACAACATTTTCTAAGAGAGAAAGCGGTTTATTGCAGATCATACAATCCTCCATATCTACAAGTAAAAAACATACATGTAAACCAAATTTACTTTTAAAGTACGTTTTAGAATGTTAAGGGTGTATTTAAACAATAAACAGAATAATTTCTGGCCGCGAAAGAGCTATAAGAGGCCATTAGTGCGATTTTCTCCATAATCGGAGGTTGGAAGAATTAATTTTATGAGCAAAATACACACACACAGGGGCGCCGGCAGAAAATATTTCAGGGGCGGGGCAAAAATATTTTAGGTGAAGGAGCAAATGATACATCTTTTTTTATTTATATGAATATTATATTAACATAAAAATACAAACCAACGCTAAAAATGTCTAAGAAAAAACTAATTTTAACCTTCTTCGGTCTTGAGCAAATTTATCAAGTACTGTCTCGATAAATTTGGTTTTATCGCTTTCAATTTTTTTTCTATATACACTAAGTAGACATAAACCGGCTAAACGATTCTCTCCCATTGTTGACCGTAGCCAAGTTTTGACTCTTCTTAGAGTACTGAACGATCGTTCAACTGAACAAGTCGTAGGTGGCAAAGAAAGAAATATTTGTATTGCATTAGCAATTACGGGGAAGAATTGGCATTCCTCTGTGAGTAATGTAAAAAAGTTTATGTCATCGGGAATGTTTTTATTTTTCCACATATCCTTCCATGTAAGACATTCTGCCTCAAAATTTTCAATATTGTACTGCTCTATTATATTTTTTATGATTTCATCATTTAAATTTAAAATATTTGATGGATGCAAATTTACCAACGAAAAAGCAGTTGTATCTTCGGAAAATCTTGTTGTTAATAAGCTGATCAGGGAATCTAAATACGGATTAAAAATAGATATTCTAAAATATGCCTCAGATGAATCCGCTAAGACATTTGTTCTCATCGTTTGACGCAGTGTTATTCTGGGCATTTTAAATTCTATGTCAAATATATTTTTGAAATCATGACATTTTTTAAATATTTCTGAAAAAACTACATTTGAATTTTCCCGGTCTCTTTGAAAAATGCCTAATAAAACGTCAATATGTTTTTTTACAGAAAGAAGATTTATAGACACTCCTTGCAAACTATTTGTAATTGGTTCCAATTGTGAAGAATATTTTGAAATTATCGTCAGGCATATCAAAAAAACTGGTTCTGATGTAGAAATAAATAACTGGTGGGCTTTTTGTCTAGTTTGGGTATTGAAATTTAGATCCAAAGAAATATTTTCTAAAGTGTCCTTTATAGTAATAAAATTTTCAGAAAATATTCTTATTGATTTATATTGGCTGACCACTTAGTCTCTGATAGAAGAGGAATATTGGTAACAAGTGACCTTCGCTTTGGACTTTCTCTAAAAAATTTAATTACGTCTTTAATTGAGGCGCTTAGAAGAGAAAGGGCGAACTCATCAAATGCAAGTTTTGAGCAAAAACGATTTTAATGGTTTTGCTATGGACGAACTCAACAAAAATGACCTTACTAATCATTTTACGTAGATACATTGCCTTTCTCCTATTATTTTAATGTTTTGAAGAAAAAATAAACAAAATGTTTTTATTTTTTTATTGTCATTAACAAAGTTAAGCATTAAATACAAAAATAATTATATAAAAATTATTCGTAATCTACAATTTCTTCGTCATTGTTATTATCGGGTTCTTCAACTACCTGCGCATTTTGTTGATTTTCTATCAGACCAATAAAAAACCTACTCCACGGCAGGGGAACAAATGGCAGCAAATCTTGAATATCCTGTAGTTTGGCTGGAGCTATGACTATAGGGCTGTTGTATAATTTTTTAAGATTTGCATGTCTTAGATTAAATTTTTCCTGGTTATAATTGGGTGACTTTCCTTTTTGAAGCTTTACTGCAGTTTTTACTTCCAGATTGTATCCGTGATGAATTTAGAACCCTTGCTTAAAATCATCTCTGAACTCAAATGTTTTTCCATCCTTAAATTTCGCTCCTGTCAACTGCGCTTTTGTGATACTTGCTTGAAGTTCATTGAAGTTCATTATTAAATCGTCTGTTAGATGGACAACTTGAAAAGGATTTTTCCTACGACACTTTTCTATTAAATAGACGTAATGATCTGGAGCATAAACACAAGCATTTCTAACTTCTTTTTCAATATGGCCGAAATCGCGATCACATGGTAGAAATGAGTGTCCAGGTACCATAAAATAATGCTGTATTTGAGTAAATCTTCTTGCATGAATGAAAGCCATGTTGGAGAGAACCAGGTTGATATTTTTATTTTGCCCAAGGCAGTTATCACTGAACATTGCAACTTTGGTTATGTTGTTTTCAATATTAGAAAGGTAATGTAATAAACAGCTTGCTATTTCACATGATCCACGCTTAGCAGTACCTTCATCCCACACGTACATTGTAGATCGCCCTATTTTAACATTGTGCACACAAAAGTTATAGGTCCACAATTTTCGTTTGTAGAACTGGATCCCAGTTGTAAGTTTTGGAGTGGGCAGAGCTTGTTGAAGATCGAAAGCTATTACCAATAAGTTGTTATCTGCATTTTCTTTGTAGGTCTTTAGTAGAGTGTGAGGAACTTTAGCCCTCGTGACATGAATTTTCTTTTCTCGTTCAAGTTTATTGATTTCTGTAATGTTTTGCGGGTCGTTCGTCTTCAGATTTTTAACAGTAATATCAATTTTGTCACAAAGATTGCAAGTGTCGCTTGAAATCCGATATTAAACTCTTTATTAAATACACAACGGTAATACGACTCTTTAACGGGTTGAAGTCCTGGATAGTTTTCATCAAGCCAGGTTACGTACAGTAAATAAAGAGAATGTATGTTGAGCCCTTCAGGAAGATACTTTCGGTGCGGACTTTTTGCACGGCTGTAATGGCTGGAAACTGTCGGCAAAGATTTGATGTGCTGAAATACTTTTGCTCGACTATCTGCATTAGTTTTATTTCCTGGTTCCTTTTTCCCTCTTAAATCACAACGAAGACTTCCAGTTGATGTTACCTTGTCCAAAACAACACGAACACGCTTTTCAGTTATACCATGAATACTATAAAATGCTTTTCGACACACTTCGTATGTATGGTTTTCGTGTATTACACTATAATAAATGCGTCTCAGCGTTCTGCTTGGCCGATTCTTCACATAGGATCTCTTAACTTCCGTGCTTTTAACAACCTTTGACACGTAAGCATTTTGCAAATTATAATCTCCTATTTTCCAAAACTCTTCAAAAATTTTGCGAACATTTTCAAGTCCCACTTTATCAAAACATCCACAATCACACGCGGGTCCGAGCTGTCGGGCAGGAATATGTGTTTTTGTACGCCTTGACGTATAAGCGTGACCTTCATTTCGGTTCTTCTTGTTACTATTTGCCAACCAATTTTCTGTATTGGTAGATCTCTTGCGAGGGTGACCAACTACTACTTCTTCTGGCTCCATTAAGTTTAAGTAGGATCAACTGTCAAGTTTACAATAATTAACAGACCACTAAAAACACCACCAAAAAACGAATTTGCGTTTAGTAGCACTTGGCTATTAATACTAAATACGCACAAAATAAAGTAATAAAATCACCTGATGTGGTGTTCGCCGTTTATCCTCTCAAATCGACTTGCGCAACCAGTTAGTGGGGACGGAATAGGTTGAGTTCGCCGTTTCTCCTCGAATCTGTATCGTCCTTTATGCTTCTATATCGAACAATATTTTATGTTTACAGGGGCGAACTCAACAAATTAGTCAGGAAATATCGTTTGTTGTGATATATAGATATCGAAAGAAGCATAAAAAAAAATTCGACCCTTGTTGAGTTCGCCCTTGCTCTTCTAAGCGCCTCAATTACAGCTATACTGTTTTGAATTTGTGGTACTGCATTAAGGTCATTTACAACAAGATTTAGCCGATGAGATGCGCAATGAAAAAATGTTGCCTTAGGATATATATTTCTTATTAGGTTTTGAACACCATTTTCCTTCCCCGCCATAGTAGAACAACCATCAAACCCTAATCCTACTAGTTTGTCTAAATTCAGACCACATTCCCTAGTAGAGTATCCGCTGTTGATTGTGCAGTCTGTGATTTTAACTCGGCAAATCCAAGAAATTCTTCTTTTACAATGTTATTTTTACCTATATATCTGACTCCAATAGATAATTGTTCAATCCCGGCAATATCTGCTGTTTCATCCGCCAATAAGGAAAACGCATTGCAGTCATTTACTTCACTAACCATCATGTTTCTTAAAACTTCACCACATATTCCTATTATTTCGTTTTGACACATATGAGAAGTATATTTGGCATTTTTTTTGCAGGTGCTCAGATGTTGTTCTAATACTTCGTTTCCGCTTTCCACTCTAAACTTAAGAAGATCTTCGAAATTTCCATCATGTGATTCTTTTCCTCTAAGAGCTATATCGTGCATTCCACAAAATAATATGGATGAAATAATAGGCACCAGTTTTTTTCTATTATTTTCAACTAATAATTGTTCCTGCGTATTTATTTGTTCTACTACGGCACTGGCTTTTCCAGTTACAATTTTAATGAAATTTGTTGCTTGAACTACAGATTTCTTATGCCACTCGCTTTTTTCGTGTAATTTTGCACATTCATGTAAATCTTTGTATTTATTAAACTCTTTTTTTATAAAAGCCCCCTGTAAACCTCTATGGATGGCTGGTTTAAAAACTACGCAATATTTACAGAGAGCACCTTTTAAGGCTTTTGAATAAACCATCCAGGTATATTTTTGCATCCATTCTATCCTAAATGCTCTTTTTCTTTCTCCAAAACCAACATCATCCTTGAAGTTATAATTAGAAAACGGTGTAAAAGGATTCACTAAAAGATTGTATTTAGTCATATCGCTTATGTTGACAGCCGAAATAAAAAGTCCTTAATCATATTTTTCAGGTTCACCAATACCTGATTCAGGTGATTTGTTGATTTGTGTACTACACGAAGACCTAGTGCTGGAGCTGGCTATCGAATTTGGGTGTTGATCTGGTTCTGGTACTGGCAATGGCGAGTCATTATCGAAACTTATTTTGTTTGTTAATTTTATTTTTTTTTCTGTTTGTTGCACACAATTATCACTAGAGCTTTCAGAACCAGAAACAGGTATTTTTGTTTTAGTTAAAAACTTTCTAATATCCATTTTAAAATTATATTCTATTGATTCTATTGGTAATAATATCCACCACCTTCCACCTAACGACAAAATACATACAAATGAAAAACAATACTAATAATAATCAAAATAGGCATACCAAAAAAATGTAGGTACAGCTCACTTCTTTAAATCAAATCAATAAATAAGATCGAATACGAGGTCTTCGAGGTCGAATATCCTATTGTCAATATATTTCTGTATATATAGTAACCACCACCTAACGATAAAATTCCAATCAAAAAAACAAATACTAATAATTAAAATAAACTTACCAATAAAAAATCTACACCTCGCAATCGTATTCTTAAACTAAATTGTATTGGAAATACACTGAAAGCTAGGTATATCTAAATAAAATCTTATTTCCAGAAGAACTAAAACAATGCCGAATTGAACGATGCAATTTCTATTAGACTAATAATTAGGCTGTTAAAAATCACATCTACAAGTCGTGGTAATCTCCGGCGTGTCGTGGGATTCTTCGGCCCCGGCGCCGGCGTTTCAAGTTTAGGGTACGGCCACAACGGCGCACCGCACCTCGCACCGCAATCGCATTGCACATAGCACCGCTCTATGCCTTACCTCTGCTTCGCACACTAGTGGCCACATTGACGTCTCGCACGTCGCACACTACATTTGTTAGTTTGACTAGAGTCGTTAATATGGCAACTTCGTCCTCTTCGACAGATGAAGAAGATATTGTTTTTAATTCTAATTTCAAGAAATGGTATTTATATAAGGAAGAGTCAAGAAAAGCGGTACATCCTCTTAATGAAAAGCGAAAGAACTTTGGTGAATTTCACCACTTTTATAAAGATTTAAGAAAAGATTCTCAACGGTTTTTTGAATACATGCGGATGGGTATAAATACATTTGACTACATTTTAAACAAAATTAAAACCAAAATAAATAAGACATGGAAGAATTGACATGCCCAACCCATTATGGCTGAAGAACGACTTATGTTAACATTACGGTAAGTAAAATACAAAATCATTTAACACAAAACTGTAAGAACTACAATCACTTAAATATTGTCACCATGAGTTGATTGTCTCTGTTAATATTCATTTTTCGACAGAGCTAGTCTGATCAAATGAACTATCCTCTTCGGCCATTACAACAACTACTGGGGATTGACTATTTTGAGTAGTGCGGCTCCTTTGGTATGTATCTGAGTTATCGTGGACTCTGGGACTCAAAATCGTACTATTTGGAGGCATTATAAGTATTCGTTGACTATTTTGATTGTCGAATATTTGAGAACTGGTGATTCTTTGAGAGCTGTTTGGATTGTCATGGAAGATGGGTGTTAACTGTGAACTATTCTGGGACACTATAGGTGTGTATGAAGTATTTCGGCTGTTTTCTGAATGGTCATGATAAATTGATCTTGGGCGTAAGCTATTCTGGGATATTTGGTATGAAACTTGGGTGTTTTGAGTATGGCTGCTTCGAGAACTGTTTAAACCGTCATGGTCAATGGGTATTAGCTGTGAACTTGCTTGTATATGTGAAGTACTTTGATTGCTGCTGCTTAGCTGAGCTGAGTAGTCATGATAAATGGGTCCCCTTTCCATAACTTGCTTAGAATGATTATCATGGTAGATCGGCCCTTCGGTAGCATGAGAGATGACAGGTTGTGCAGTTGTTGGAGTTTCGTTATCTAACCACTGCATTACTTGAATGCGAAATGTCATTTTTTGTTTCGGGTTCAGTGCTTTCACATACGGGAGAATGCTTTTAAAAAATGCTTCATCTTCATCTATTTCCTTATCTTTGTTTGCTCTCTGATCTTCCTTCCTTTTCAAGTAATCAATTTTCTCTTGTTCTGCTTTTAAAAATGCTTCTGCAATCGAGTCATCTTTCTTAGCTTTTTTTGGTGCTCTTGCTTTTTTTTCTGCTGGTACGAATGACGATACATGTGAGGGAGTAGAAAAAGGTGAAATGTCTCTCGAATAATGTGCAGTAGATTGCGAATCAGTCTCGCTAAAAATTTCGGTTTCAATAATATCAGTTGTATCACGCGCATCATCCTGTTCTTCCGTCAAAGAAGTTGAAGTTTCGTCCTGTGTATCTTATGCAGAAAAATTTCCCGTACTTCTCCTTGGTGTGAATTGATCTTTTAAAAACAAAAGAGATTCAAAAAATGGCCAATTAGATTTTTCATCGTCATCGACTCCATCTCCAGAACGCTTAAATGGAATTTCAGCTAATTTTTTTGCAAAAGTCTCTCTAAGCCTTTTCCAATTACTTTTAGCAATGACCACTGCAAAGAAAACAAAAATCGTCATTTTTTATAGGTTCCAATTTAAAAAATCAAGACATTTCGATTTGAAAAAATAATTTATTAACAGAGGCCTAACGTCACTATGGGGTATTTGCCTCAAGAATCTGGCCAATATTATTTTTTCGATTAATGACTTTAAAGTCGTTCCTAAAATGGCAAGACCTACTTCCTATTTCATTTTGTAGTATTTAGAGGATTGGAAAAAGATTTTGTAAAATAAAATCCTGGAATTAAAAAAAATAAATATTTATTTAAATTTTTTTATCAGCACTACTGTTTTCGTGTCACCAGGTACTAACAAACTTAAAGCATGTTTAGAAAATTTGCTTATATTATTTCTTGGGGTTTGATAGAAGAAACATGGGCAACGGGTTATAAAACCAGCCATAACTAATACATCCGCGGTTTTCCACACCTGTTTCTTTAAACTCTTATTCTAGAATGTATACTTTTTAATTTAAAACATTGAATTGAGCTTAGAAATTCTTAGAATTATATTAATATCGCAACGTTTTACATTGAAAATATAAAAGATATTATATATCTTAACACTCAGCCAGTTTTTGTATTTTAAAAGTACTAAAACTCTTTGCTTCCTCCATCACAGCCCAAAAAATAAAGAAAGAGGCCTTGTTCTGTATATCCAATAACAGAAATTTAACACACTAGATCACTAAACTAAAATATTCCACTTTTTTAACACTAAAATTTAAAACGCATCAACTAATTACTTAAAACCCCACAAGCGAACGCTAAATTTTAATAAGTGGGGTAGCATCGCGGAACTCGGATAAAACAAAAGAAGGGCTTTTTTGTGTTTTGTCACTCGATGTGGTGTCCTAAAAATCGAGTTGAATAAATCAGAAATTTGATTGCCCACGTTTTTGAGTCAAATACCCCATAGTGCATCTGTAGAATGTCAAATAAATTACCATTACAGAATATATTACATAAACTTTGAAGTAAGTTTACTCTTTTTTCCAGGTACTTTTCTACAGGCATGTCATTTAGAAATATTGCCTTCTCATTTCGCATGGGTAAAACTACAGTGAGTAATATTATTTCGGAAACTTCAGACTACATTTGGGATTCCTTATACACAATTCATATGCCCGTTCCTACTCAAAGAGATTTTCAAAAAATTGCAAAGGATTTTTATGACATTTGGAATTTTCCTAACTGCGTAGGAGCGCTAGATGGTAAACATATCCGTATCCGGTGCCCAAATAACTCTGGTTCCATGTTTTTCAATTACAAAAGTTTTTTTTCTGTTGTACTTCAGGCTCTCGTCGATGCAAATTACAAATTTATAAATATTGATGTCGGAGGCTACGGAAAACAAAGTGACGGCGGTACTTTCAAAGCATCAGATTTATGCAAAAAATTAACCAATGGTACACTTAATTTGCCTGAAAACAGTCGACTTCCTGAATCAGATTTAATCATGCCTTACGTAATAATTGCCGATGAAGCTTACCCATTAATGAAAAATTTGCTAAAGCCATATAGCAAACAGGATTTAAACGAAGAACGCGAATACTTCAATAAACGTTTATCTAGAGCAAGACGAACAGTTGAGTGTGCGTTTGGAATTATCAGGGCCAAATGGCAAATTCTGGATAAGCCTATATTAACAAGTATAGAACATGCAGATAAAATCGTTAAAGCCATATGCGTTTTACATAACACAATAATTGACATGGAAGGAATGGAACATAACCTACGAGAAATTCAATTTACTCATAATCATGAAAATAAAAATATACAGGTACCCCCAGGAAGGCTCAACCAGCAAGCAAAATCAATACGAGAAACATTTACAACATATCTTTGTAATAATCAAAATGTTGTTTAAAAATATGTACTTAAAACGAGTTAATGATTCCGAAATATATATTTTAATAATCATAATTAGTCTATTTACCTGTTGTTACACATTCTTTGGCCACTTCTTTCCACAATTTCGACAAAACTAAACTGTTATGATGATATTTACTTCTTTTGTTCCAAATTGCCTCTCGCACGTAAACACAGGTAATTAATTTGTCTTTGTTTACCGCCATGATGCACACCATGCGAGGCTCGAAAAAATACTAAGCTGAATTCACCTCGCTCAAGGCCAGGCGATGGTACCAGGCGATGCGCGAGGGACGGTGCGCCGGTATGGCCACGTGTAGTTAAAACAATGAATATATTTACTTCGCACAGGCAAGGCTAGTGGCTAGGCTAGGTGCAGTGCAATGTGCGGTGCGCCGTTGTGGCCGCCCACTTAGACGGTAACTAGTGATGTCGCGCTTAATTAGGGAGTTCCTATACCGCGTGTTGTGTCGAACACAAAACGGTATTATGCAATTTTGCTCATTGTCTTTTAACTGTATGATTTTCCAGGGGGGGGGGCAACTGCCCCCTCTTGCCCCCCTCTGCCGGCGCCCATGCACACACATAGGTATGATATGATACATCGCGAGGCATCAAATGATATTATATTTCTTTCTACCTTTATTCTTATAATAATAATTAAAAGTATCTATTTATCTGTACAATAATCAAATACTAATTGAATGTCTAACCTCAATTATAAAATAAAACATTAATCATATTAGATATTTAGTAACTAAGTATATTCTGATTAGGTATATTAATATTTCTTTTTTGCCTAAAAAACTTTATACTACTAACTAGTAACACTCACGGATCACAGACATAACAATAATAATAAATGAACTAATGAACTATACGTTTGACTGTCGCCGACGCGACGGATGCGGGCCCTGGACAAAAGGCCCACTATAATGATAATATTCCAAAGTAAAATAATACATTTATTGAAACTTTAAAATAGTTCATAAATTCGGTTATATAGATTATTTAAAGATTATTTTTAATAGCGGTTGACCTAAAATTACAGGTTCTTGTATTTTTATATAATTATATTCGTGATTTCTTTCATTTTTAACCCGCAAAGGAATAACACATAAAATATGTGTAATTTCAAAAAATCATAACTTTTTTTAAAAACTATATAGACCAATTCTAAGAACACCTTCTAGTAAAGTGTTATATGCTCTTCATTTTTTCTCTCTACCCTTTTTTTTATAAAAGTAACCGTTTTCGAGTTATTAGCGATAATATCTAAAAAGTACCAAATTTCAAGATGGCGGCCGTGTTTTTTTAATGTTGCCACTCTTGGACGAGTGGGGACTTTTAGTATGTTAAATAGATGGGTAAACACTAACTAATTTTGAAAATCCCACCTTATTAGGATTTTTTGCAATTTCACCATTGTAAATTTCATAATGGCACTGGCGTATATGGGGTTACGTGATTTTTGTAAGGTATACCAATTGAAAATCTCATGCAACTAATTTGTAACTTTTGAACTTTGCTTGAAAGTGTTTGGGTTAGCGGATCTCCATATACAATATCTCCATAATCAAATATTGAGAGAATTAGAGTGTACCAAAGAAAATATTTTGTTTTAGGTGACAAATATGGTTTTAATCCATACAGTGCTTTTAGGCGAATATATGCTAATTTTAGTTTTTACCACAATTTTACTACCTCTTTATACAACAATTAGTTACGGCGCACAATTTAAAATCAATCTATTAAGAAGTTTTTTCAGGCTTAATTTTTAAATAACGTATTAAACCTCCATTTTGTTCCGCAATCTTGGATCGTACCAACATTTTACCAGTTGATTCCTACATAATACTAATAATTTTTTTACCATTTTATTAGGCCGCCATTTTGTTTCGCCATATTGGGTTTTTACCAAAATGTTACCAGGTCAGCCCCATGTAACACTCAATTTTTGACCAAAGTTTGAAGTTAGCTATGCCGTAAACAGATAGACCGACGGCCATACAGAAAGACCGATGGATTTAGGAAAACATGTTCTTCGGCGTCTAGGGAGTCTCGGAGTGTGATTTTTTCCCGATTACAATAATTAAATAAAAATAATACGAACCGTAACTAACATAAATAAAGAACATTAATTAGATAAATTATCCATTAAAAAACTCACAGACCGTATACTAAGCTTTCTCAATCAGAAGGCTTTTCACTTCTTTTCTAAAATGTGTTTTGTTAGAGATATTCCTTATGTGTAAGGGAAGATAACTAAAAATTTTCTTGCTGTCCAAAATTTTGGATTTTTTTGTCAAAGTTGAAGAGGGAATAGGCAAATATGTGACTCGAGAAATCTGCGTTGGAAAAGACTGAGCAGATTCAATCTCCCGTGAGAGCAGAGATGTACAAGGCACTCAGTCTCCAGATTGAATATGCAGTCCAATGTCAGGATTCTCTGAACAATATAGACAGGTCTGAAGGACCCACGGGTACCCAGACGGCACACGAATCTAACAGCTGCTTTTGTAGCATAAAATCATGTTAAACAACTGCTCAGAACAAGATTCCCACAAGCATACTCCATAACGAAGATGGGACTCAATTAGCAAAAAATACACATTCCTTGCTACAGATCTACCCAATTCACGAGACCCATCCCTGACAGCTAAACATCCTCTAGATAATTTACAATTTATACTCAAAATATGATCTTGAAACTTGAAACGGTGATCTATATAAGCCCAAGAATTTTAATCCCTGTAAACTTCCCATAATCTGCTAATCCAAGGATAGTACACCGATATGACACTTAAAAAAAACAACCGCTGTGGAATGCCAGAATTTATTTGTAGTTGTTGACTATTATTAAAAACTACTGACTGGTAACGTCCTGACAAGTAGGAGCCCAAGCCAGATGCGCCTCTAAATCTATAAATTTCGACCTCACGCATTTAGACTAAGGTACAAATTGCTTAGTAAGGAAAACATAGCATCATTAGTGTTTTTAGAAGCCTGAAAGCCAAACTGTGCCACAATTATAAGGCTGTGCTTATTAAGAGAACTCATAACACAACATAGTTTCCGTACCCAGTATGCTTTTAGTATTTTTTATTTTCTACATATTTAGGTTCTGATACATTTAGCTGTTTTCAACCCGTCGATTTTAATAAGTTCTGAAAATTGTGCGCAAAAAGTGATTTACGCCAATATGTGGATGAATAGAACAATATTATTAGGTAATAATTAATCCAAATTCTTTTTTCAGGTTGTCGCAGTCCACTCCATCATCTCCAAGACTTCTTCCGCGTCGGGCTCGCGATGTTGCTGGTTCTAGTTCTCGTGCTAATACTACCGGTTCGGTACCTCGTCCTGATTCTCTTGGTGCTCTCGATGCGGGGCCTAGTAGTGCGCCAACTAGTGAAATTAACTGGAAGGAACGGTGTTTAGAACTTCAACTGGAGCTGCATAGGAATAAAACTCAAGCCACTAGGACTAGAGATATGCTTCGCGAAAAGGTAAGTTTATCACCCATATTAAATATACAGGGCAAAATCCGAAATTTATTTTTCCATTAGAGTTATTATTAGAGCTTTTTAAAAACTAAAGTGTGGTTTTCATTTGAAAACTGTTGCTTAAATTCTCTGAAGTCGGGCTTAGTTATCTATTATTTATCGCGAAGCCACGGACAGGCTACCGAGGGTGGAAACGGCACTTTTCGCACAACTTACAACATTTCCAACTTGTGTAAAAATAGGCTTGTTTTTGTTAAATTTTTTTTATTTTTTGGGTAAAAAAATATTGGCATAAATACCTTCGGGAAAATACCTGGTAATATAATTCTTTTACGCACTCTAAAAATGTTCCAATTATTATTTCACTATTATATTATAATAGTATTGGTATGGATTGTATTATAACCTGTTGGTTTCTAAGACTACTTTCAATATTTTGTTGTCACTATGGGATTAAAAATAACATGTTTAATAAAGTGTAATTTTTTTAAGTTTGTCTTGCTTGTGTTACGTTTGTCTTCGAAACGGACTCCGATTGCGAATATTTATTCCAGAGAAGTCACGCGCATGATATGAAATGGAGTACGACCGCGACGCCTTTGAAAAAACAGTGTAAAACGAAGAAAACTTTTTCGCTAAATGAAGAGGTATACCTCACTTATTTTTCTCATCTTTCAAAAAGCTTTGTGCCGTTAAAATTTTCAATGTTGAAGCTATCTTTCAAATTTCATAAAAACGCATTAAATTTATTAAAATGTTGAACTCAGGCCAAAAAAGTCCAAAGTTTTAGAAAAGAATGATATCAAGAAATTTTTGACAGAGGCTTAAGATTATTTACTTGATGAATAAGGTAGCAATAATACTCGGTGTTATTGGAGCTTGCAGAAGAGCAGATCTCGCAAACTTGTTTGTGAGCGACTTCGAAAAAAGGGAAGATATACTGGTGGTAAAAATTCAAGACACAAATAAACATGCATTAAGAAGTATCGTAGTGTGTGATCCCAAGGAGGAAGAAGTAAGTTACATTAATCTCTACAGAAAATATAGCAGTAATATCGCGAGTTTTCTACCTCTTCCAAACCCAGAATACTATACTGAGCACTGTTTCAGAAGATCTTCGGCCACATGATGGACAATATTGGAGCAAATATAAGTACTCTGAAGAGACATGGTGGTTGAAAGAGCTCAACGGTCGCTGAATAATATTTTGAAGAATCGGTTGAGAATAAAAAAAATCGCAGCCAAATTTTATTTATTTATTTATTTATTTATTTATTTATTGTTAAGTACGTTACAGATTAAAGATCCAAGTAGTACTATAAAATGTCCTAGACTACAGAACAAAAAGAAAACAAATAGAGTAAAATGACAAAGCACAGGTCAAAAGGTTAACAGGATAATAATTGTTTTAATCCAGCAAGACTAACAAAGAACAAGTCTATGTTAAAGAAGTAGACATTATATGTATACACAAGGCGGTCCGCAATGGTTCTCCGTCCATAATTTGTTCTGTGTCTTCTTTGAAAAAAGAGCTCTTGTTGTCGCGTTCGTCCACTATACTGCGCACGAGACAGTTGTATAGCATAGTTAGAACACGGGTATCATTCATATGTACTCCAATATACTGCGCACGAGACAGTTGTATAGCATAGTTAGAACACGGGTATCATTCATATGTTTAGTGTTACGTTTAATAAATCCTACCATCTTGAACGCTTTGGCGATAATATGGTCTAAGTGCAAGTTGAATGTGAGTTCGGAATCGAATATGACCCCGAGATCATTAAAAGACGACACAGAATCCAGTATAGTGTTGTGTAGCGAGTATTCAGTAATTACGGGATTCCGACATCTATGAAAGGTCATCCGTTTGCATTTCTTAACATTAAGCTGTAGACAATTTGTGTTACACCAAGAAGCTAAGCGGTCGAGGTCGGCTTGGAGATTGCATGACGCAGAGGTGCTATCGATGGTGAAAAAGAATTTAAGATCGTCGGCGTAAAGCAGACACTGTGAGAAATTAAAACAGGATGTGATATCGTTTATAAAAAGGGAAAACAAAACGGGTCCAATATGTGAACCCTGGGGCACTCCAGACAGAACTGCTATCTCCCTTGATGTTACACCTGAGACGCATACTGTTTGTCGACGATTCCTGAGGTAGTCTGCTATCCAGGAGAGGTAATTTGACGTAAAACCCATCTGAGATAACTTATCTATTAGAAGTTGGTGACAAACACTGTCGAAAGCCTTTGACATATCGGTATAGATCACGTCGACCTGGTGACCAGCCTCCATATTTGAGACAAGGTATTGTTGGTACACCGCTAGGTTTGTTAGCGTAGAACGACCTTTAAAGAAACCGTGCTGGACCTGTGCAATATAATGCTTGTAAGTGTTGAAAATTTCGTCTGTTATAAGCGATTCCAGAACCTTAGGTATTATTGATAATAGTGATATTCCTCGGTAGTTTTGGATGTTAGCCTTATCACCAGATTTGTACAAAGGTATCAGAGTAGATTTCTTCCACAGTGCCGGAAACATTCCCCCATCAAATGTTCTCTGAAATATTATACAGATGGGATTACAAAGTGATGAACAGCATTCTTTCAAAAATAGAGGAGTGATTCCGTCTGGTCCTGCGCTTTTACTTGCATCGAGCTGTGATAGTTTTGCTTTCACCTCTTCTGGGGTAAAATGGTGACTGGACAGTGTATTTGCATACTCAATATTCGTTTTTAGTAGTTCAACATCACTATAGTCCCTGTAACAGAGCTGAAAATAATCATCCCTCGGCTATGCTATTAGGATCTTCAAAATGATTGCCCTCGTAGTACATAGAGCATGGTATGCCGCTTTCCTTACGTAGAGAATTAACATATCTCCAAAAGTGTTTAATGTTGGTAGGAATTGCATTTTCAGTATTCGTTATAAATAGTGCGTAACAGTAGTCAATCTGAAATTTAGTCTCTTTGCGAAGATTAGAGTATGCTTGGTAATCAGTTGAACAACCAGATTTTTTAAACTTTCTGTGTAATTTGTTTTTCTGAACAATAAGTTTCCTTAAGTAAGGTGAGTACCATTTTGGAAAACGTTCATCTTTGACCACCGTCTTGGGAACAAAAAGTTCCACAACGGTGAGCAAAACATCATAGAACTCAGAGACCATCAATTCGAGATCTGTTTCCGTGTGCAAAAAGGACCAATCGACGTTAGAAAAGTAGTCATTAATGCCAGCGTAGTTTGCTTTAGCAAATAAATGTATAGTAATTGGTGCATCTCTACGAAGAACTCTGAAGTGTCGACACTCGATACGAACTTCCAAAGAAGGATGGTATAAGTCGCATTTAGTTAAAGGAAACTGGGCTTTGGCCACCTCGTAAGATTCAGTGTCATCCGTGAATATCAAATCCAGTGTTCGACCAAGCGCATTTGCAATATTGTTGCATTGATGAAGCTCCAAAAAGTTAAGTCCGTCGATTAGATTTTCTTCATGTTCATGATGCACTCTGCTGGCTATCATAAATCCCTCGTCGTCAATCCACTCAATGTTAGGCAGATTAAAGTCGCCCATGATCAAAAAACTGGAGTCTGGAAAGTATTCTGGTGAGCCAATCGATTCAGTTAGCCAGGTTTCGCTGAACATTATGCAATCGTAATCACATGAGCTGGTTGACAATAATATTTCTGGAGACTTGGTTCTTAGGCCTCTGACGTTTTGATAAATCAGTGTATGTATGTAGTTTTTTCTATACTTTGATGAAGAGGACGGAGATGTTTGAGGATTTGCGATCTGGTGATTTATGGTCTGGTGAGAACCGAGGAGGTTACGTGAAAATTTGACGAAGAGTTCAACGAATTATTATTTACCGATGTGGGTGAAAAAATATGAGTACACACAAATTGACAAAGTTCTGTTTTTACTCTGTGTGTTGGAGTACCCTGCCAGTTTCTCTCATTGAAGTGCATGAAGTTATCTAAACTAAGAAAGACTGATTTTCCTTTATCGACGTGTACATGCCTATGAATATCCATATTAAATTCGTAAATGAACTCGTTGAGAATATGCCTTTGTGATGTGTAGGCTGGCCCAACAATGATTAGATTTGACCTTGCCGAGGGTTCCGTGAATTTATCCCAGCACTCCTCTGAGACTCTTCTACCTCTGATGGCGTCCTCGGATCCTGTCAGCACCACAACATAGTCCGACCTTGTAAACTTGTCTGCGAGACAAAGGTATTTGTTCAGTAGGTCCATGACTGTATCGCTCTGAGAGTATTGCTGGTTTATGTCGAATGAACCGCCACAAAAACGTTTAAACAATGATCCGATACTCATGGCGCAGGATTTGTTTCCAAAAATTAGGAGCTGTGGGCGTCGATTTATACTTGTATTATGCAAGATATTGGTTTGTGTCTCGGGTGGTGTCGCGTCGCTATTGTCTGGGTGTAGTGAATTCTCTATCGTTTCTGCATGTGTTTGCTGTGGTTCGACCTCGCGAGTGTTTGGGAAATTACTGCTGGATTTTCCATATTCTTTTAGTGTGAATATTTCGTGATTGGCCCTTTTTAAGTCCTCAATGTAAACCTCATTCTCTTTAGTGAGAGTTTCAATGCTGATCAACATATTATCTTTTGTAGATATTAAATTATCCAGATCTTTCGTCAAGGCTGTATTTTTGCGCTCATGTTCTTCTATAAGGGCAGTAAGATTTTTATTTTTTTCTCGAAGGGTTAATAATTCATTATTCAGAGCAGATATCTCAAGTTTTTGTTGATTAATTTTGTCCACATAGTTTTGTTCAGTGTTACACACGTCAACTTCGAAGTCGAGAGTCCTTCTATTCAACCTCTTTATATGTCTGTCTTTATCAGCATTTTCTCTTAACAGGCGACCGATATCTTCGTTTAATTCAGAGACCCGTTCTTCATGTTTGCGCTCTAGTTCTTCCACATAACTATCTTTTCTCTTGCATTCCAGTCTCACTTTGTCGTACTGTTCGAGCAGTTTTGTAAATGTAGGTAGGTCCTTGATATTATGTTTGCAATCGATGCAGTAGTACAATAATGTTCTTTGCGCTAGAGAAAGAGCATGCGCTTCAGTTGTGCTAATCACGGAACAGTTTTTACACAGAGTAGATTTGCATGAGTCGCATGGAGCTCCAAATAATTCCTCATCTTTAGGTCTAGCTTTAAATATGCAGGATTTATGGCACTTGCTGCATTCCAGAAGAGACATTATGGTTATTATAGTTGTTAAGAATATTTGAAGTAATTACAGGTTATTTGCATTAATGTTGTTTCGATACTGCTCAAGTACGGAAAACACTGGTCCTCTGCTCAAATTGGAAAGACAGTAACAATTTAGTCATTTTTAGACACGATAATTTGTCCTCCATATGACGTCATAGTCGGCAGTTGTACTACTTTGGTACAATTTTGACTTGCAGAGTATCCCTGAAATTCGGAAGCACAAACAAGCGAAAACCTCCGTATATTTTAGGTTTATATTTACAGTTTAGTGTTCTGTTTTTGTTTGCACAGGTGGCCAGGATCCTAACAAATATTATTACACACACAAAACACAGTGATTGCTTTAATACCACTCAAAATAACACATTAACAAACTCGAATTGTAAACAAACAACCAACAAGGAAAGTGTTGCAGGCAGATGCTGTCGTTGTTCATCACAATTGGCCAAATCAAGAATTAGAAGGATCTTTTTCGCCCACTTCAGTAGTGGCAAGATCAGAATGCAGATCAACAGCAGGTTTTCAATCACTGACAATTGGTAAGACATTTTCTAAAACCGCCGATCTCGAAAATATGGCTGCATCGGGGTTAACTCTTCAAAACGCAACAAATTGCACATTTAATTTATTAGTAAATATATGTTTATTTTTTGTATCATTGTTAACTCGAAATAAAAAAATGAAAATACACAAATTTAGTTTTCTTTAGAGCGTGCTGAAAAGGTTTTACGCACGGCTCGCGGAAATTTTTTTTTACGCATGGCGTTCTGAAAGTTTATCTTCCTGCTCACAAATGCGTGCGTAGATATTTTTCCGCCTATTCCTAACGCTGGTGTGTAATTTTTTTTCACGCAGCGCAACCCTGTGTAAAAAATATTACACATAGCTTTCCATTCTTGTCAAAAAAATAGGCTCAATGCCCAGGATCTAGTAGACAATTATTTTTAGATTGCCTATTTTTTGTTTTATTTATAATGAATAACGGCCATACGGATGTTTTCGAATACTGATAATAGTTGCCAAAAACTTATCGAGGTATAGTGCATTAAATATAGGGGAAAACGGCTTAAATCAAAACTCATTCATATAGTGATAAACCTGTCTCTATTAACTAACTTTTTAAAATAATATTACTACTATATGTACCATCTAACGAAGCTGAACATAATTATAATAATTACTTAACTTTTATACACGGGAGGGAAAAAAAGTTTTCTCGATTTACATCTAAATCTAAATAACTCAGTAACTTTCCATGACTCAAATTTAAATTATTAATTTATACGTTTACCGGCTTTTAGTTAACCTATCTTATACCATTTTTTCAAAAGTTAAAAAAGTTCTAAAAAACATATATATATATATATATATATATATATATATATATATATATATATATATTTATATAAGAAATTATGTATTAAGCGGCTTTATCAATTTTATCAAATATTTTTATTTTTATATTGCCTGAATAGCTGTATAACATTTTTTATAGTATCTGTACTAAAATTTCCATGTTTTAGAAACATTGGCAATTGCAACTGAATTTTCCTATTTTTTGTTATTTGTATATAGCTTGTTTGGTAAGTAATTTTAAAAAGATTCACAATACCCCATTAAGGTGTTTATCACTGCTTTGTGCTAGTGTCTTGAAAAGAAAATTATAACAAAAGTGGCCAAAAGCAATTGACTGAAATTTTGTTTAAATTTATAAATTGAGGGGGCGCAGTTGCTATGGTGTCTGTTACTCGGAACCCTGTTTCAAATAGGTTGCCATTAAATACATTATACGTTATTCTTGAAAAAACCGTCCAGGGCTGCAAGTTCCCCAAAAACATTACACACGGTTAGTTAATGCAATTATTCAATGCAACAACCCCAGCCATGATTTTTGAAAAGTTGCCATATATATATTGATAATATTTTTTTCTGATATATTTAGCAGTTTAATATCTAAATGAATTTGTTTTACTCATATCGTGATGGACTTACCTGCAGAAATAGCCTTCATAGGAAAGAATCAGTTGGACAAGCACGAGGTTTTTGATATTATACAAAACCTTAGTGATACTAAAATTTAAATTTTTTAATTCTCTTTTAAACTTTCTTAAATACCAATCTTTATATGATTTTAATATGAGGAATGGCAATCAAATTATAGTGCCAATGGCAGCTCTAGATGTTATATATGACAAGGTGCTTATTGCTTGGCGCATATTGTCTAAATGGCTTCACCGATTTTGATGAGTCAAATGCCAATTTTTTTTAATTATCTCATATATTTTGATTTACAATCCGTTCACCCGTTTTTTGTAATAATATTTAAAAAAACTAGGTATAGGGGCGATAAAGGCAGCGAGCTTTATAATTAAAATTTTTTAAATACCCTTTTCAAACTAAAGCAATGAGGTGTGTAATAGACAAACAACCCCATTTGCTAAAAGGTATGTCTTTTATTAGTTTAAAAGTCTTGAGCTTAAATTTTCAAATTATTAAATTAGTATGTGATGAGTACGAGTTAAATTAGGTTTAGATACATATATATTATCATCGTTATCATAATAGTTAATGAAAACTAAAATATCTCGAAATTATTAAATATGTTTAATTCAAAAACCGTAGCTGTCAAAAATAATTTACTTTTATTTTTTTTTAAGGATTTATGATAAAATCTAATTTTAATAGTGCCGTTTACTTCCCTATTTGTCATTTTTTCTATTATGTTGTATACAGTTGGATATACATATTCTACAAATTATAATATTCTTAGAAATGTAAAAACCGACTTGAAAAAAAAATCGCTAAAAAGTAAAAAAATATTTTATTTATTCCTTAAATATTGACATTTTAAAGCCGGCGCCCAAGTAATGACTAATCTGTAATAATATATATCAAAAAACAAACTATGCGCACTAGTAACCTTAAAGTTACTAACCTGCTACAGATTTTAATATGTTACTCAGAGTGGGTCACGTTACTATTTTGAAGTCGAACTATCCAGTAAATTTGGTCGCTGCTGGAGTTGTTTTATAGTTGATATGTCCTATATGAAGTCAATATTGCGATTTGACTTTGTGCTCAGCGATTGGATGGAAATAGCAGTTTGCGCTTGCGCAGTTCCACAAGGGGCCCTGAGAACAAGTGATTCGGCCATCAGTTTTAAAAGATATAAAGTTAGCTATATATTTGGTTTATATGTAACGTAATATAAAATACATCCACTATAATTTGTAATGGCTGTGTGAGGCTGCTTTGGGCACTTTTTGAAGTCGATTCTATTTTTTTTAATATTTTATTGAGATTTGTTGTAGTTTACTTTCATTAAAAATACAGTCGTTCAAAAACTATTATATTTTAAAAATGCTTTTCAAAACTTGTGTCAAAAGAAAGCTGAAAAAGCAATGCCCACTTTTAACTTATTTACAATTAAATAATTAAAGCCGTTACTTAGTCTCTCAACACTAGATTTGAAAATAATTTTTTAAACACTAGTGTTAAAAAGTAAATAAAAATAAAAGTCTTCTTGACCATTATTTTTTGTCATAGAAAAAAAATATGACTTAATATTACATAACAAGTGTTGAAAACTTCCGCTTTTAACACTTGTTATATAATATATTATAAAATATGCTGATCCTAAGCAAAATATCACATGTAGTGTAATAACTTATTGTCGTTTGGACCTAGCCTATCCAATTTGTCATTAAAATACTTATTTTTTAATAGGTACAAATTTGAGAGGAAGTCCAACGTTTGACTGGATCAAAACACTTTTTGTCTCCAATTTTATAGAGACTGGTGTTTTGTTGGTTCTCTCTAGTTTGTACTTGGACAGTATGTCTGCAAGAGCTATTTTGATGGTCATTAATGCAAAACGGGCACCTAAAAGAAAATGAAAATTATTTTTTAAATGAAACATATACTGTATATCACATGTTCATCAAAAAGTTCTCAGCTTAATGTGCTTATGTCTCTCTCTAACGCATTGTCTCATACAGACTTTATATATCTTCACATTTTAGGTCTCCAGATCCTAAAACTATGAGATCTGCCTGTCTATCAGTTCGCGGCGTAGCTAAAAAACTACTAACTCGATTGACCTCAAATTATAATCAAAGATTAAGGGCCATATGCAGATGACTTGGTAACATTTTGGTAAAATTCCAATTTGGCGGCCTGTTAAAACGTTAAAAAAATATTACTAAAAAATAATTATTCACTTTCTCTCAAATTTCAAAAATCAAGTGTTTGAACTGGTAACATTTTGGTACGATTTCAACGTGGTAGCTTAGAAAGGCATTAAACAATCAGCCTGAGGAAAATACCTATCAGATTAATTTCAAATTTTGTGCAAGCAATAAGTGTAAGAGATAAACTAGTAAAATTCAAGATGGAGGAACAAAATATTGCCCAAATGAAATAAAAAGAAAAGTAAATAAACCTCCTTATTTAATTGACTTTAAATTATATTTCATTCGTAAAATCGACATGTTTCCAAGGAAATAAGTTTCCATCTTGAGGAAGCTCAATATAATGAGCGAAACGTCGATAATTTTAGTTTTATTTTTCAATCAGTTAACCTATACCCAAGAAAATAATAATAAAAAAAAACGAATTATATATATATATATATATATATGTATATATATATATATATATATATATATATATATATATATATATATATATATATATATATATATATATATATATATATATATATATATATATATACAGTAGAGACTCGATAATCCCGACTAATTAAAACATGGTCAATCCGGATTACCGCGATTCATTTATTTACTTTTAATAAAACCCCTAAAAATACGTATAAAAGATTAATTTATTAAAAAAAATACATGTAGTTATAAAGAACTTGCTCTGAATTCTTAACATGCGCCCATAATTTAAATTTAAATGTAGCTACATTTTTTAAACACAAACATACACAAACTTATACAAATCTTAAATAGAGGTATATGTAATATACGTATGTACATAAATTAATATCTATTCATTAATGCATAA
The DNA here is from genome assembly GCA_030620095.1 of Kuschelorhynchus macadamiae. Taxonomy (NCBI): domain Eukaryota; kingdom Metazoa; phylum Arthropoda; class Insecta; order Coleoptera; family Curculionidae; genus Kuschelorhynchus; species Kuschelorhynchus macadamiae. Next base: position 308,808 of record JAUTXW010002438.1, on the reverse strand, counting down.
AGTCTATAATTTTGGTTTGTTTAACTTTTTTTGACTCGAAACGAAAGCCTGGTCTCGCAATTTTCTTAATATAAGTAATTCATTTAAAGGCACACTGTTCTCTTCTGCCCAATCGATGCATTGCTGGAAACACTTAGTGGCTAATTCATGCTTTACTGAAGAAGTTACACCAACGTCTTCTTCCTCTGGATCATTCTGATTATCGTCTTCATCCATTGTAGGTATCATATTGACATCGTTGTTAAGCCAAAAATCAATTTCAGCGTCTTCATGATCAGCATCAAGTTCTTGTACTAGGTTCAAAATTTCTTGTCTACCATTTTTTTCAGCTAAAATTCTTTGCTGTATGACAGACAGTGGTAGCAAATCATCTGGGTTACACTCTGCTGTTAGAGTTAGTTTATTCCAGCACTTTTCTAAAACACTAGGTAACACACTCTCCCACGCCTCATGTAAAAACCACACAGCATCTTTTAGATTAATACTTTTTAAGCATTGCACGATATCTTCTTGCTCACTGCGCAAAATGTGTGATAATAAATTTTTTCTATAAAATAACTTTGTTAGCCGAATAGCATTTTGATCCATTGGTTGAATTAACGCTGGGCAGTTTGGAGGCAGAAACATAGTTTTAATTTTTCCATCGTCACTGATCAAACCTTCTTCTGTATCATGACTAGGAGCATTGTCAATCAGGAGTAGGGCGTTTTCAGGTAGATTATTTTCTCCCGAGAAATGTCTGACTTGCTTAACAAATGAATTGTGAAACCAGTCCTTGAAAACAGTGGATGTCATCCATGCATTTTTGGTAGCCCTGTATTCAACTGGCAAATTTGTATTCAAAAATGAGCGAGGCTTCTTTGCTTTTCCGATAACCAGTAATTTCAGTTTGTTTGTACCATCAGCGTTACAACATGCCATAAAAGTTACTCGTTCTTTGCTGGTTTTACGCATTTGCTTCCTTTGAATGAACTAATGTTTTCTCTGGAAGGAGTTTCCAAAACAATCCGGATTCATCTGCGTTGTAGATCTGGCTGGGCAACAAACCGTTTTTTTCGATAAGTTTTAAAAGCTTTTCTTTAAACGGATCAATGGCGCTACTATCGTTGGTTAACTTTTCTCCGCCGATTTTTAAAGTTCTTAGACCATGTCGATTTTTAAAATTGATAATCCAACCTCTGCTTGCGTGAAAGTTATCATTCACTAAAAATGTTTTGACTTTTGTAAAATTTCATATGAAATAGGTGCTGTTCTTTGCCGTATACAGTAGCTTTTTTTTAGGATATTCACATTGTCTCAAGGTCTTGATATCACAGACGTAATAAACCTAAAAATAATTACATTATTATTTTATGTATTCCATATTTTACTGCTAACTGTTTATTTGGCCATAACACTGCGAATACAACTGTTTTGCCTTTTGTGCTAAAATTTCATATGAAATAGGTGCATGCCGACTTCTTTGCCGTAAAAACCAAAAATACAGTAGCTTTTCCGTTTTAGGATATTCACATTGTCTCAAGGTCTTTCTAGACCCTGGGCCAGAATCACAGCACGTAATAAACCTAAAAATAATCACATTATTATTTTATGTTTCACTAAAGATGTGACAGTAAACTTACTGTTCTATAGTCTTTTTCTTTTTCTTGATATCCGAAATCGTAGAAGTACCCACTCCATATTTTACTGCTAACTGTTTATTTGGCACACCCTGGATTAGCTGTTTAAGTATTTCTCTATTTCAAGGGTCAGCGTAATCGTTGTCTTTTTCTTCGAGCCATAATTAACACGTTCTTACTTATCTATGCAAGCAACAAACTGACTCGTCAAGACGTGTTAGTAAAGTAGTGGGGAAGAACCGCGTAATAACATGTTGTCTTTTTCTTCGAGCCATTAATGTTTCCAAAATCCGAAACAAATTAGCGAAACATACGAAAATTCGAATTACAGAGTACGCAATGTATTTAGGTAATGGTCCGGATTACCGCGGAATCCGATGTATAGAGGATCCGGATTATTGAGTCTGTACTATATATATATATATATATATATATATATATATATATATATACATACATACATACATACATACTTTTTTTGTGAAATAAAATGTTATGCAGTAAGAAACTCACCGGGATAATGTGTGCGAAGCTACCAGCTTTTGGGTTTTGCGGATGCCTCTTATCCTAACTTAAAAGCTGTCTGACCGATAGAAGGCAAATTATGCGTGTTAGGGCCTCCCTCTCGTAGGAAATAAATGTCCCATCAGGAGATCCTCAGGGATCTCATTTATGAGCTATGTACCCCACATAGATATCATAGTGGGCAAAGCTCTTAGAATGCTGGACTTCTTTAGGCGAAATACTCTTGACTTCAACTCTGTCCTACATTTTAAGTTGTTGTAATTCTCTCTTGTTTGCAGTCAGGTGGAGTACTGTTCTTGTGTTTGGTCTCCCTATTTCCAATTACATGTTTATCATCTGGGAAGAATCCAACATAGATTTCTTCGATCTGTTTCTGTTAAGTTACACTCCAACTTTTCTCAGTATTCTAAAATTGAGTCGATTCTGAGAATAGAACCTCTTCAACAGTGATGACACAACAGAGATATGGCCTTTCTGTGCAAGTTACTGAATAATGTCTGCCCAGCCCTACTGGCAATGGTTGGCTTTGCTGCTTGTTTAGTATTCCTTTCCACCGAACGGACTACGGCTTTTAATCGAGTATGTCTAAAGTTTTCAGGCGTGCAAATCAGTCGAGCCATTTTTCGCATTGGCCCAATCAGTATTCTAATGTATATCTAATTGTGATATGCTGCAGAAATCCATAATTTTGTTATCTTGGATTCTCACCAAAATATTACCAGTTCCTTCTCATTTAACACTTGATTTTTATGCAAAATGTGAGATAAATTGGATAAGTAGTTTTTAGTAATAATTTTTTTAACAGTTCATAAGGCCCCCATATTGGATTTTCTCCAAAATTTTACCAGGTCTTCCCCACAGGACCCTTAATTTTTGTATAAGTAGTTTTTCAGCTATGCCGCGAACAGACGGACCGACACACCGACAGACAAACTGACGGAGTTGAGAAAACATGTTTTTTAGGTACCGTATACGGAAAAAATCTGAAAAAATATCGGTGTGTAATTTTTTTACCAGGGAAATAAAAACACATTAGGTAAGTTTTTCAGCCAAATACCCAGGTAGCACATGACGTCTGTATGATGGCCAAAAGACGTCATATTTTGAGGTCCATTGGACGTCTCATTTCAAACTAAATAGACCTAAAATAGTCGATATAATGACGACCAAATGACGTCAAAAAATCGTACAAATACATATAAAAATTCTAAAATTTATATATATATATATATATATATATATATATATATATATATATATTTATATATATATATATATATATATATATATAATATATATATATATATATACATATGTATATTTATATTTACTATAACACCCAGTATTTTGATATTTAAAGCAAATATGTTAAATAATGCATTGGTTTATGACCTTTGTTGTGGCTCATTAGGGGGGGGGCGGAAAGGTATCACACAGTAAGACTACGGCAAATACTTGTTTAAACGTTTTCCAAACTACTTTGCAGCAAACTTCTATAGTATCCAAAACTACAGTATAGATAAATATTCTTAAAATAATTAAAATAGTAAAATCGAAAAAAAAAACCAAAATCCAAAATAGCACTTTCCAGAATAACAAAAATATTTAGCTGCTAAAAACATATCTATTTTGCTTCTCCTTTGAAATTTTGTTTTAAGCGTCCATTGCATAACGTTTACTTATCTTAAAAAAACATAGTCTGGCTAAGACATAAAACAATATGTATTAAGTGTTTCTACAACCTAAAAAGATGTACACAAAAATTAGTGATGCTATACATAAAAATAAATATGCTAGCTTTTTCGGAAACCAATTTATAAAAGGTAATAGTGAAGCTCCAGATGTTGACCGAGGAGTTGAAATCTCTAGAGCTGCTGTGGACCACGCCCCATAGAAGTTGAAAGCAAAGATGATATTTGCCTTTTTTCTATACTACCTAATAATAATACAGCATTTTTCAAATTATAATGTTTTGAAAGACATAGTACAACCTTTGTGTTTCAATAAAGTTTAATCTCAAAATTAGGTATATTAATGTGTATTTTTGTATTATATGTTTATTTATTAAGATTTTTTTACCACCTTGTTTGTTTCTGAATGCCAGAATATAATGATCACTTTTAGAAACAACACCTAAAACATAATAATTAAACTGGGGCTAATGATTTGAACATCAATGTAAATAGATATTTAGTGCAAGGGAGTCCAGTCTCATTTGCATAAAATAAATTAATAAAAAACCTTTAGTTTATGAGATACAAGACTTTCTTATTATAATAATATTTAATCTTTTTAATGTCTTTTTTAGGTTTGAGTCTTATTAAATAACAGGTCTTTTAAAAGTTCTAGCTTTTCTTTATGCATTCTTTCCTTATTTTCTTCTTTATGGTGTTTCTCACTTTGAGTTTTCCTCTCCTCGTCACTTTGTTTCAAATACTCTTCTATACTGCCCATTTTTGATTTCTCAGAAGTTGCAGGGTTCTTTACTTTTTCTTTTAAAATTACCTGATTTTGGTCTTGGAGAACCTCAGGCTCAATGCTGTCATCAATCATAGATTTTTTTAGTTCATCCTCATATCCTTCTTTTAGCCTCTTAGCTCCAGAGGTCCTATTATTGTCTATTGATTTTTTCCTTTTCACTATACTTTTATATCGGTTCTCCACTTGCTTTCCTACTATTTGCTTAAAAATTAGTTAGTTCCTCAGGAGTTTTTGATCCACATGTCGTCTTTTAACCTAAATTTTTTCATGGGGCCAACATCTTCCAGGTACTCATAGTATTTATCTCATAAATATTTAGTTTCACTCTCTATCCAATCTTCTGAACTTGTCCCTGGATTGGTTTCAGAAAGAGCAGGACTTGGCATTTTAAAATTAGTCTCCTAGTCTGACTCCGAGTAACTAGTCACTACATCCTCTGATTGCCTTTAAAGATCACTGCAGTTTAAAATATATCCCTAATAACCAGATAATAAGACAATTATTCTATACATATATAACTGTTGTACAGTTGTACTGTTCCACCATTAGTATTTACTTAAACTTACCATCGTACATTTTCATAGGCTCGCCGTTAGCATCTAAAACAACTTGGGTTATTTCGTAAACCGACATTTAGAGCCTATATTTAAAATATAATGCAATGCAAATAATTCCCAAATGTGTAGGTTGTTGTTTCTTGGTTTTTGGCGCGAATAAATTTAAAGACCGTAAACAAACAAAAGCAGTGCCGATTCTAATGAATTTTTGAAACTTGCTCGATGCAAGCACGCATTTTCAGATTTGCGCTTGCTCGATGCCTGTTCGAATTTTCAGAGAGCAAATTCAGATTTAAAACTGCACTCACATTTTACCGATTTGCATTTGCTCCGCGAAAGCGCGGGGTAGTCGAATTCACTATAAGTCAACCTATCAATTTTTCACCAGAGCTTTTCTATACATCTTACACCTTGCAATCATATACTGGCGACCAAAGAAAAGACTTTCTTTTTTAATCGCGTCAACCAGTTTTTATGCACTACACATAATATTTCCAGAGTTTACTAAGTTACACTGCTGATTTATATAAATAATTATTATTGGTAATAATAACAGAATTGAAGAACGAAACCGAAAACGTCGTACAACGGTACAAACAACGCTGAACAATTCCCATAATTTACTTAATGCCATTGCTGGTAATAAAGGTTTCTATCTTATCAACACATAACGCGCTAAAAAAATTTGAAGTAGTATTTTGATTACTTCAGACGAGTCTGATGTAAAAACGAACTGTCCTAGAGATTCTAACAGAAGAAAACAGAATAATATTAAATTTATTATTGTTATTACTTTTATCAAATTTTGAACTCATTTTTGTCGTTTATTATGATCATTTAAAGAAATTAAATTAGTTTTCTGGTAATTTAATTTAATAAAGTTAAGCTGATCCTAATTTGTGACAAAAAAAAATTGGCAAAATTACTTACCAAAGGATTTTTGGGTTTTGACACAAAAAACCTAATTTTAATTTGTAGACCTTTATAAATTGACGTCTAAACCGCGTCTTAAAAAATGACGTCATATTTTGGCCACCAGATGTCTAAAACCAAAAATGACTAACCATTGACGTCTTAAAGACGTCAAAAACGTCATGTTGGCTACCTAGGTAACGATTCCCGCAAGTGCTGTATATGTATGCTTATCGTTTAACGAGCATGGCTGTAATTTCTTGAGTGTTGCATATTTTTTGCCTTATAATTTAAATTTTAGATTATTTAAAATAATTCTCCAATAATTATAAGTTAAAGATGAGTGAAATTCTTCGTACACGCTTGAAAGGCAGCTGGGATACTTACCGATGCATATTCTAGGTCCTTCTCCAAATGGGATGTAAAATAAGCCATCAGTATTAATATCCGACTTGTCAGCAAACCGTTCGGGGTCAAATTTATGTGGATCGGGGAAAAATTTTTCGTCAAAGTGCAACCCAAACATTGGAATATAAACTGGTATTCCTTTTTCAATTATAAAGTCGGAACCCTCCACCTTATAATTATTATTACAAATCCTGTCCAGAAACGGAAGCACTGGATATTTCCGGAGAGTTTCTGAAATAAAATTTGCCATTAAAATGTTTGATTTTATTGAATAGATTAGTTTGATTTGTTTGTTCGTTGTTTGTTACAACTATAGTTTGAACGCATTAGGAAATAAAATATACAATAGAGAATATATAATTGTCGTTCACTTAAATATACAGGGTGGAATATTTAACTGGGATTATTTCAATAACTTAAAAACTATTCATAATTTTTACAAACTATGATTTAGTAAGAGCAATTTGATCATGACGTCAGCCGTGTAAGAACTATGAAGTCATATACTTATTTTTAAAATGTAGCATTCTGTATGTTATTATTTTTAGACTAGTAGAATATTCTTAACACATGTGATGTGTCCTCTACCTAAATTCAACTGTTTTTTCGAAGCTGAGTTTTCGACATTTTCATTGTCCTCTATGTAGAGTCTTCTAACTGCCGAATGGTTAAACTTAGAACGAAGTGAGTTGTACTTTCTTACCCTAACTTTTTGAAATGTATTGGATGACATCAATGGAATATGTTACTAGCAAAGACCTTGCCCCCTTTGTTGCAAGTATTTAAATCCCGCATCAATAAACTTTCCCTCTCTTCACTTAAAACTGTCACGGTACTTAGTACTTAGGCCTTCTTGGTCTGCTCATAGATAAAAAAACTGAATGTCAAAATTCGACACTTTCGTTCAAAAAGTGAGAATCAGTACCTATTGAATTTTAATATTATAGCCAAATCCGAAGATTATGTTAACCTATAAATTTCAAAAAGTTAAGGCAGAGACTGTAAGTAATTTTTATCTAAGTTTAACCGTTTGGCAAATAGACCGCTCTAAGTTGCACAACATGACAATTTTGGAATGCCATTTTCTAGAAAACATTAAAGTTAAATGTTCCACTGATCTGATCTGATCGCATAAGAAAAATTTTTGACGTCATCACAGATAACGTCATGATTAAATCTCTATTAACAAGAATAAATCAATTTGATGGTTACAACTTTTTTTTTTTAATTAATAATAGTTTTCAAGTTACGTCAAAAGTACAGACAATAACAAATCTATAAAGATGAAAATTGATAAATTTCCTTTACTTCCCTTGTTATGCATCGTCGTTCCTTTTATTAGCAGTAGTAAAGTGTGACCCAATTCGGTAAATAGTTATTTAGTAGGGTATTTACTGTCTATATACATTTTTACTCGACACCATTTTGTTCCACCATATTGGATTCGAGCTATTTTATTACTAGTTTCTTCTTAAGCGCATTTGATTTTTAGGCATATTTTAAAATAAGTTGATTACCTAAGTAATTTTTTAAACCGATTTTTAAAAAAATTCATTAGATTGCCATTTTATTCCGTCATGTTGAACTTGAACCAAAATTTTACCAGTTTACATCTACATCATATTTAATTTTTGCGCAAAATTTGAAGCCAATTGAGTAAGAAGGCTTTTTGATTTTTTAAATATTTTATTTGGCTGCCATTTTCTTCTGCCATCTTAAATTCGTACCACAATTTTACTTTATACAATTTATCTTTAACATCATCAGTGGCGTAGCCCAGGGGGGAATACTTTTCGCTTGCGCCTCCTGCTTCTTGGCGCCTATTGTGACAAAAAACTTTTTGTCACAATTGGCTCCAAGAAGCAGGGGGCGTTGTGACAAAAAACTTTTTGTCACAATGGGCGTCATAATTTTTTTGGTCGTCGTTTATTTTTCCTACGTGTTCTGTTTTTTTTGCATCCAGGAATTCTAAAACGTTTTATTTGACCGTCACCCCTATATTACACTACATTTTTGCAAAAAGAGTCAGTCTAATAAATTGATTTTGAACGCCGATTTTTTAAATATTTCATTGAGCCGCCATCTAGTTTTGCCATCTTGGATTTATACCAAAATTTTATCAGTTTATTTCTACGTAATACTTAATTTTAGTGCAAAATTTCCGCGAACAGACAGACAGGCAGGTCGACAAACTGACGGAGTTGAGAAAGCATGTTTTTTTGGCATCTAGGGACTCTAAAATATGAAGATCTGTATAAACCTAATTTCCGATTACAATCTTACGACTGAAGTAATATCTGGAAATTACATTGCGAAGTATAGTTATCGTGAAGGGTACTAAAATGGCGACAAACATGTTTTTGCACTTCCCTCTGTCTGTCTGTCGCTCTTTTCATTCGCGGCATAAAAAACTACTAATTCAATTGACTTCAACATTTGCATAGCATCGCAAAAGTCATATGATTGAACTGGTTAAAATTTGGTCAAGATTTAGCATGACCTACTAAATGTTTGGAAAGTCAGTAAAAAAAAACGATTTGTTAAATGACTTCAATTTTAGTGCAAAAATTAAGTATGAAAGAGATATACTGGTAAGATTCGAAGAGGAAAATAGAGAAACTAAAAGTTGAATCGATTTTTTACTTTGACGATACATCAAAGTTTTAAACAATATTAGAAATATCATGTACAATACGATTTTGCAAAAATATCACAATAGTTTTGTTATAAGTAAATGATTGCCAGCTCACCTGATAGGCACATATCCAAATATTTCATTTCGAATACTCCCTCGTATGTAATGCCATTGTGTTTCTTAATATTATCCTCCACTTCCTTTCGTAATCGCTCCTGTATATCCGGATGGATGCATAACTCGTAGAGACTAAAACTTAACGTACTGGAAGCTGTTTCGAACCCAGCTATAAAAAATTGTATGGCTTGTGCAACCAATACATTCTCAGCTAAAAGAAAATAGAAATTTTTTATTTGTGTGTATGTATAATGGTTTCCTTATCTTAAAAATTGATATCATTGGTATTAATAGAAGACCCAAGAGGATAAAGAATATTAGAGCAAACATCAATTAAAAGTAATGTTAAGATCGAATTTTTATAAATGTTCGCTTTCGCCTATCGCTGATATTTACGAAATTTGGTACACCGGTTTCGTTTCCGAGTTATCCATCATGAAAATTCACAATCTTATACGCACAGTTTTTCACCTTCTTTTCTGTTTCCTTCAGTAAATTTTATAAGAAAACGATTCATACACAATTAAAATATCAAAATTACATATATTTTACGATTTGACATACTTTACTTAAAAATCACATCAATAATCAAAGAATGTTTTTGATGTTGTGTATTATGTTGGCAACCAACATTGGAAAACACTGAAAATTAAAATTTGACAAATTTTATCAAGGTGGCAGTTTTTGATACTGTTGATTATGGGTATTTTATTACATAGGTGGATCAGTATCATGCTAGTACATGGTCTTGCGTGGGAGTGCGGAGAACCTAGGTGGATCGGTACCGGGTAAGCACTAGATTAGGCACCCTCGTTAAAGCTATAATACATTAGTAATATAGATTGAGAGATGATGGTGTCTCCGCGCTCTGGCGCCCGACCATCTGATAACCGGGTATCGATTCCCTACTTAACAAAATATTCATAAGAAACTATTTCAAAAATTGTTACTTTGATAAATATTTGGAATTTTAAAATTAAATATTTACTGCATTTTGTTTCTTGAATGCCAACATAAAACACAAAGTCAAGAAAAATTCTCTATTAAAAATAGCAGTTGACATATACAATTTTATTGATAGATTTTTTGAATAATATAACGTTATAAATTCGAAAATACGTATAATTTTGATATATTAATTGTGTATTTAATCGTTTTCTTATAAAAATTACTGAAGGAAATAGAAAAGTAGGTGAGAAATTATGTGTATAAAATTGTAATGTGATGTGTGATTAGCGCCCCAAATTCTACCTGTTGAATCAGTTTTTAGTTAAATGGTAGGATAAAGTGAACAATCACACAAATTCTTTACACTAATAAATCCACTCCTAAGTTTCAAAATGGCTATTTGAATACAGGTTCATCCTTCTTTGCAGCATTTATTTCCTTCCTATCAATTTTGTCTAATCACTGACAAAAATTCGTAGGTTATCTTTAATTTTCAACTCACAAAACTGTGAGCTGAACTGTGAGTTTTTCCGGAAAAAAATCAGAAAAATATTATTCAGGTTTGACAAGGTAAGTTAAAATAAGTACAAAATAAGATATGTTTTTTAGTTTATTAATGATTGTTCTTACTGTTTTAAATAAAAATATTGTTATATTTAATATTATTTATTGAACTCGGAAAATAATCTTGTCAAAAAAACCCTCGTGCATCTAATTTTTCCTATGGAGAAATAGAAATAATCATTTCTAAGAAATTTGTTTAACAAACAACATTCGTGCAAATGGAAATAGTGACCATAAAACAACTAAAATAACAAATTACTTAGAAATTCGGTTTTCTGAATTATTCCGGAAAAATGGGTGCACCAGGGATATTCCAAAAACACCGAAATAACAAGGACCCGGTACTCGCGTGTGACGTCATCATATGTAGGTAATGCCATACGTGTCGCGACGTTTTAGCTTTAAAAAAGAGATATAATTTTAATACATTTGAAGGGCTTTTGGTTTAAAAAGGGGACCAGTCTCAAACTGAGATATAAGCATTTGTAAGCATGCTGACTTATTGTTTGAAGAATTGAAGCTAAAATTATAGTATTGTTTGTATAAGGATATGATGGTTTGTTTATTGTGTGTAAGTTTAGTTGCTCAGATATAAAAGTTAAAGCAGATGTATTTTTAAAACTATCTTCCCCGAGATCTTCACTCTCATCTGACATGTTCCATATTAAACAATCTAATAAGTTCAAAATATGGTTCAAAACACTTTTAGTTTTAACGCTTTTTTCAGTTTCGCAAATTTTTGTCTATTTTAAATAACAAATCTTTGACTTAATTTATATTATTAGAGATAAAAGGTGTCTTTAAATTGGATTCTCGATTAGATCTAATGTCATTTTGGAGTAGTGATGCCGCGAGACGAGACTAAGACGTCGTCTCGTCTCGTCTTGACTTTGGCTAATCTCGTCTCGTTTCGAAAGTATGCTCGAGACTAGACCAGATCAGAGCCCTGTCTCGTCTCGTCTCGTAAAATCTAGTCTCGATTTAAATATATTAACCTATTCGCGTAAGGGTCAAATAAATATGTTGACTGAACATGAAATTTTAGCTATAAACACTAGCAAGTATTGATACACCTATCGTACCTGCCTGGATGTTAGTCCCTTGAAAATGTCTTCAATTTTTGTGTTTGATCACTCAGTACACAAAATTTCTGCTTTAATAAAATCATTTTTGACATTTATTTTTGCCTTTCTCTCTAAATTAGAAAAACTATTTCAATATTTAAAAAAACCTCGCAAAAACTGCCTGACAAAAATAATAAAGCAGGGGTTCTCAAACTATGGTCCACATAACACTAGTCGTACGCAGAGGATTTCAAAGTAGGGACGTAGTCAAGGAGTGATCATAGGAGGCTGCGGCGCCCCCTATGGAATTTCTAGCCCTCTCACTAGCCCCCCCCCTATGAGCAGCAAAGATAAAATACTTTTAGCTTAAAAAAGTAAATCCTTGAAAACATCTACTTGCGTGCTACTCTAATAGCAAAAATAGGCCCATCTTTTTTTGTTTTGGTGTTTAAAAGAGCAAGGCAAGCAATTTAAGAAATCAGTCTAATTTGCCGAGCTACTTGGATGGGTAAAAATTGATTTCCGCTCCCTTGTGTTGGATATTTTGTGGAGTTATTTTAGAGGATTTAATCAAAATGCTAGGAAAACCTGGCAAAAAATATCGTTGAGCTGAAAATTGGTACATAGTAATAGTTTCGGACACTGTTAACGAGAATAAAAAATAATATTTTATGACCTATCAAACATTTTGATAGGAAGCACCGTTTTTTGAGATATTGTCTAACAAAGTTTTTTTTTCTGAATTTCGTTATAAAAAGCACGAAAGGCAGAAAATTCGAATTTTTTAAATCTTCGGAAACTAATTTCACCATAAGTTCTCAAAAAATTACGATATTTGAATAAGATAAATTCATTTTTACAGAAAAGGTGTAGGTATTGATAACTAGAGGGCAAAAACATACCCAGAGTTCTGCATTTGGCCAGATTAATTTATTTATTTGCCTATAACTGACAAAGTATTAGTATCGTATCCGATACAGTGATATTAGGAAGTTTTTGATGCCACTTATAGAAGTTTTTCTTTTTCATACTACGTGTACTCTTAAGTATTTAAATCTGTACACGCAAGGTTGCGATATATAATGGAACTGGCAAATTAAGTCAGGTCAAATACGCCATCTCACCAAATGCAGAAGTTTGGAAAAAAAATTGCCTTTCTGATTATCTATTGTTATACCCTTCACCTTCAATACGTTTTTTTTTAAATTCAGCAGTTCTTTGTGTTTTCTTGAGACGAAATAGAAAAGCTTATGTATTTATATCTACAAGATTGGGGTTTCTTATTTTCTTATATTAAAAGTCAGTCTTCATTCTAGTTTCGTCTCGTCGCGAGTATTGAGAGTGAATGGTGTCGAGACGAGAGTAGAAATTTTGTCTCATCTCGCGGCATCACTATTTTGGAGTATTTGTAATTCGCAGCCATATAAAAATGTCTATATCGCTTTTGTAGATCACTAATTTTAAACAGTTCTCGGGTAATTAAAACGAGTCAAAAACAACAAGCAACTCTTTAAAACTAGTATAGAAAATTTCTTTTTAAAAAGTCTCAAACTCAGTTTGGCTGTCTTTAGTTAATGAAACAAAAATCCTGCATTTTTTCAGCACGACTTCTGCGCAATTTTACAGTTTTGTGGATAAATATGAAAAACAATTTGAGAATTGTGTAGGTAGGTATGGCAGCTTGTTTTAATCTAGAAATGTTCAGACTTACGGTTATAGTATCGCCGGTTTTTGAATCCGTTGCTGTTGAACAACTTATTATATATTCTTTGGCAAAATGTAACTCACAGACCCCGCTGGATTTGGAAGGAGTAACATTTTCTCTGTGAATAACCGCTACCCATTTATTAGACATAATTGCATCCGTAGGAAAACGAAACGCCTACACTTTCGGTCCATTTTTATAATTACCCTGACATCCCGGGACCCAACAAGAATACGGCATTGTCGCTATATTATCCGCAAGAAACCTCGTTTTCGATAAAAAAAACTAATAATCTTTGAACGTCATGTCATCGGTCAAGCGCGACGAATAACCTCGCTGTGCTTACATTATGCGGCTCTGACTTCACAGTACCCGGTTATTTCGGTGTTGTTGGATATTCCCCCCGATAACAACCCCTCCCCTTGGCCGTAGAAACCTCTCTCGGTTTTGTTGCCGAGTAGCATCTCGGTGGCAACATGACACATTTTTACAACCAAATTTAATGCTGTCAAACGCTTTTTGTCAGTGATTTATTATTATTCTTAGTATCTATTCATGCAGGAATTCGTGAATTCATCTAGCTAAAAATCACTAGATCTATTTTCGATAACGATAAACTTTTATGTTATAAAATCAAACTAGGTTGCTTTTTAGCAATTTAAACTCGAACAAATTACTAAATAATAAAGCTTTTATTTAACTTCACTTGCATAATTTTAGTTAGTATGTATGTTTGGGTTAAATCTTCTTTCAAGTAACTTTTGATGCAGTTTCTCTTGTCGGAATTGACTGGGATTTGGTATACATACATAAACTCGATGACAATACAATATTATAGTGTCACATTGTGAATATTTTATATAAGGTGCGTAAAATATAATGTTAAACAGTAAAACAGTTCACGTTAACAGAACTGAATTTGGTATATATACATAAGGTCGCCTTACTATCAAAAGCTCCTAAGTCATTTTGACAGGATTTTATAGAAAACGAAAAAAAAAACATTTCAATTACATTAGGATTGTCTTTTATACTAAAAATCAGAAAGATAGCACAGAGAGTTGCTAAAATGTTATTGTAGCCTTAATTTTAAACAGATTTAGGCGTTTTTGACTTTCTTTTTACGAGAACAAAGTAAGACTTAGATGGTTTAAAATATTATTTATAATACAAAAAAAAAATTTGTATTAGGTATTATAAACATTTTCTGAGCTAATCTACAACATTATGTAACGTATCGTAGACAACGTTATATTTTGATTTTTGGGAGCTGCTTCTTATAAAGTGCTTTAATCCTTTCCGGAACGTTGGTGTTTGTATTTCGAACTATTCTTCTTTCTACTCTTCAGAAAACTCGACTTTATATTTAATTTGAAAATGAGGAAGATACTGAAGAGCACTCAAGTTGGTTACCGTTGACTCTCCGGGTTTTGCATGTGGTCGAATTGAGTTGTTGAATCTTAGTTTGGAGAAATCTTGAAAACATTGTGACGCAGGTATTTAACTTTGTTTTTTTTTGCAAGCTTCTTTACTCTTTACAAGCTGAAATATAACAAGCTGGAGAATATATTAATTACCCTATTTCTTAACCTTCTTTCGATAGCAGGGTGCGTGCTATCGCACTCCATTTATGTATGCCCAGAAACAAGACACTTTTGAGTAATTACTATGTTCTTATAAGAAAGATGTAGGAGTGCATTGGCTAAAGTTACATTCCTATTCTGATAAGAAAAACCATCACTGAACAGTATCATTTCTTCACCAGTTCAAACATTTGCCTCATTAGCTAAAAAGTTATAAATAATAGTAAACATGTTTAGCAAGAGTTTTGTCTTTGCACTTTTCCTATTTGGTGAGATTTTTCATTTTAATATGGTCTTGATATATTTTCTCCGGAGTATTTCACGGCCTAAAACTGACACAAAGATAGCACTGTTCTTTTTTAGGGTGAAAGATACTTAAATTTTTCTATGTCTTGTTTTAACGATCCAATATGATAATTCTTCGCTGTGTTTTTTAATTTGGGGTAGGGATCCAAAAAGAAGAGTCAAAATTTCAAAAAGTTCTACGTTTCGCAATTTATTCTTGCATCTTCAGGACACTAAAAGACATACATAAAACGAAATAGCTCTACAAGTTATCAACTTAATAAATAGTAATGTAGAACAAATATTATACTGACTATGAAAAATATCATACTGACTGTGAAAATTTGACATAAAATAGTGAATTTTTTGGAAATTATTACATACAAAAAACACGTAAATTACGATAAATACATAACTAAATATTTTGATATTTTTTAAATTGAAAAACAATGCACAATAATATTAAAAACTATGTACTTACATTTTAAGGATTTGACTTTTATAGTCATATAAAAAAATACACGAACAACACATAGGTAAACAAAGTGAAAATCACGTACATGGGTTACAACAATAAAATGAAACACCACAACTAATTAAAACAATTCAACCTAGTTCGTTCAATAGTTGTTTGAGAATAGCAATATATCAAATATTCTTCCGTGTTATTGGAAAAAAAATAGTAATACGGTTTTTTACTTTTTTTATGTATTGTAAATAGCCTGCAAATAATTTTAGCATACGGATATAGTTATTTGATTTTATCAATTATATTGAAATATGCAGGGTCAATGGAGGCAAATATGAGACACTATTATAAACTTTTCAATGTGAGGCTCAAGTTTTTGCACCTAAAAATATATAGGCTATATAAAAATAAATAGCCTATGTATATCTAATAAGTTATGGATATACAAAACTGCTGGTTGATCATCTGATATTAAAAAGAAATTTAAAATTGTGTCTCATTTTCCTCCGCAAAAAGGCAAAAATGAGACACGTCAAAGGCAAAAGTAAGACAGTGCATTTAGAATAACAGACAGTTTCTTTTTGATTTTTTTTTAAATATTTATTTGGAAAGGCAGTTAAATGTGTTAGAAACAGAACGGTGCACACTTGTCTGAGATTTAAGAACAACAATAAACTAAATTAAGTATGATAATACTGTGATAATGATTAGCAAATGTAGGTATGTATAAAATAACTTCTAAATGAACAATGGAACGGAATACAACTTATAACTTACAAACTTGAGCCTAGGTACATTATTACTGTTACAGGTAAGTAAAGTGTTAAATTTCTTATTTAAAACAAATGTCTTTAGTATTCGTTGACATCTATTGATTCATTAAAGATGTACTTAACCCTTGCACCTGATATCCCTATACGTGGTTGTGGTAATTTACCAATAACAGCACAAAAACTAATTACAGAAATATCATCCTCTTTGGTTTTGAACACAGTGTGGGATGTATCAATGGCGTTCATCGCCATTACTGATATGTTCATGTCACCGAAAATATTTTGGACAATACAAACATATTTATATGTTGATTTATTTCTCTTGCCACCTTTGAATTCTGCCAGTATGAAGTCTCCGTCTTTTAGTTCTTCAATGTTCTCTACTTTATACAATTCTGTTGGATTAGCGTCTCTACAGGAGCCAATGTAGTCATCTCCCCCGTCACTTTCTCCACTTGTTGCCCATGAAGTATCAGAATCTTCGGAGTCGGAGTCGCAATTATCTGGGAGTTTCTTAGCAGGTGTAACTTTTGGTTTTTTGGTCATTTCACACTTTCTTTTTTTCTTTCATTTTTCTTAAGCTCATTGGCTTCTTTTTGATTAACTTTCTGTCTTATGCATTCTAAAAATTCTTCGGATGTTACAACTTTAGCTTTAGTGTCTACTTTTCTGCGTGAAGTTGTGGGAGCACTTATTTTCAAATGACATGTCAGGGTTCATTTCAGTACTGCTCATAGCTTCATCCTCCTCATTATCCTGCACAAGTTTTCCTTCTTCCAAAGTAGACTGTTTTAAACAACTATCTGTAGTTAAATTCACCTCAGAATGTTTAGTAATTACTTTACTAGTAGATGCTTTTTCATGTAGTTCTCGAGTTTGTTCGCCGCCACCGTTATTATTTGTTTGGGTTAGCTCCTCCTACCTGTTTTCATTTTCTTCGAGTTGTTCCATCACTATTTCCTGCCTATATTTTGTTAGTTTTGTTATGTCAAACCGGGAAGTAGGATATTTCAACCTATTAACTGGATGAATTCCCGTTGACACAAATCCAGAAATGACTGTTTCAGTTTAAGGCCTTGATGCAATACTTCACCCAAAAGATCCGCAAATTCGGATTTTGTCAATTTTCTCTGGTTTTCCATCTGCCAGTTAATTAACCTTTTATCCCATTCAAGTTTCAATGGTTTAAAGCAGCATTTATCCAGCGGCTGTAAAAGATCCGTGGAATGAGAAGGCAGTTTTAAAATAATAATAATTTCCTTTATAGCAGTTTCTATTGTTACTAAGGGAGATCTAAATGTGTTAGGTGACCGTCAAATATTAAAAGGATCGGCCTTTCTTTAATAATGGAACAAAACCGTGTATAATATTCATTAAAAATCAAAGTTGTCATCCACCCTTTCTCAGATACTGCATAGTAGGTTCCAGGAAGATCTTTTGTTCCTTTCCATAAGGACCATAAATTGCTACCTTGAAATATAATAAGTGGCGGGAGAACTTTACCACTAGCATTCACGCAGGCAAGAACTGTTGTATTTTCTTTTCCAAATATTTCTATACTTTTTCCCCTTTCTTTGACACAACTTTCACCCTGGATCAGAAGAAAAACCGGATTCGTCTAAATTATAAATAGAAGAGGGTTTATCACCCAGGTCATTTTTTTTAATTATGTCTTCAAGCAAGTCATAAAACTCATATATGATATAGGGATCACTTGTTGCCTTCCTTCTACAAGCTTCTAATGGCTCAGGTTTTTTTAGACTTAAACCATTCCTTTTTTGAAAATTTTTAAACCACATGTTACCAAGCTTTCCTGAAGAAAAAGGTGTTTCTAAGCCGGATTGTTGGACATATTCTTTCACTACATTTTTAGCATCTTCTTTGGATAATCCAAAACCCCACTGGCCCATGGTTTTAAGACAGGAATATAATTTTGTTCTACATTTTCAGATAAAACCTGTTTTCGACCTCGTTTTTTGATTCCTCCCCCATTACTTATTCGGGAAAGATACGATTTATCAATATTATAATGTTTGGCAGCCCCTCTTAATGTCCTTGTTCCGGCCCGATAATCAGCTAGAGCTCTCTGCACATCTGTCTCTCGCTACTTATCAGGCTTTTTTTATAATTGCTGACCATTGTAGTCTAATTTCTAGGTACGTGGGTACACTGCAATTAAAATAAAAATCCGGGTAAGCACCTAACCTCAAACCAGTTCTAGCATTTATAAATATAAAAATAAGACCTTTAATAATGTTGTTCAAATGACTTATATTTTATATAAAAAACAGTAATACACTTACCAGCAAAATCTATTAACTTTACATTTTTCTGCAGATTTATTCAGAAAGCAAAGGAAACATGTGCCAACGTCTCACTTTTACCTTACACACTGTCTCATATTTGCCTTTGAGAGTGTCTCAAATTTGCCTTCTGATTTATTTTTTTATTACAGGTTTCTGTAGTACAAATTAAGCTAAATGCAGTCAGAGGCTGTAAGAGGGAGCTACATTTACTGGCTCGATACTAATAAGCGATTTCCAGCGTTGCCACAGATTGCGTCAGGGACGAAATTTTAAGGTCCGGATTAAAAAGTTTTTGTGACGTTTCAGAAACTTTTGATAAAAATTCTAATACTAATTATATATTATAATCCAATGAATTTAAATTTAATTATATGTAAAAGAAAAGACTTTAAACAAACTATTCACATATATAAACTCAAAAAAAAGATATAATTAAATTTATTGCAGCCCTGTCTCATTTTTGCCCAACTTTTTGAGTGTCTCATATTTACCTTCATTGACCCCAGTACTGAGATTCTCTAAATCGGTTTTTTTATTAACTGAATTTTTATTCTGTTGTATATGTATCATTTCTGAGATTTCGATTTTGACAATACATCTGTACCGGATACCCAAACTAACTATAAAAAGAGATTAATCTCAGAAATGATACATATACAACAGAATAAAAATTCAGTTAATAAAAAAACCGATTTAGAGAATCTCAGTACTGCATATTTCAATATACTTGATAAAATCAAATAACTTTATCCGTATGCTAAAATTATTTGCAGGCTATTTACAATACATAAAAAAAGTAAAAAACCGTATTACTATTTTTTTTCCAATAACACGGAAGAATATTTGGTATATTGCCATTCTCAAACAACCGTTGAACGAGCTGTTGAATGGTGTTAATTAGTTGTGGTGTTTCATTTTATTGTTGTAACCCATGTATGTGATTTTCACTTTGTTTACCTATGTGTTGTTCGTGTATTTTTTATATGACTTTAAAAGTCAAATCCTTAAAATGTAAGTACATAGTCTTTAATTTTTAATTTCATTGTGCATTGTTTTTCAGTTTAAAAAAGATCAAAATATTTAGTTATGTATTTATCGTAATTTACATGTTTTTTGTATGTAATAATTTCCAAAAAAAAAATTCACTATTTTATGTCAAATTTTTACAGTCGGTATAGTATTTTTCATAGTCAGTATAGCATTTTTTCTACATTACTATTTATTAAGTTGATATCTGGTAGAGCTATATCGTTTTATGTATGTCTTTTAGTGTCCTGAAGATGCGATAATAAATTGCGGAATGTAGCCTTTTTGAATATTTGACTTTTCTTTTTGGATCCCTACCCCAAATTAAAAAACACAGCGAAGAATACTTAAATTTTGTTCATGAAATTCCTCACAGAAGCATTTCTTTTGAAGAGCAATACCCAGTATACTGCTTGTACAGGGCCATCTTTAACATCCAAATAGGCTTCAGATAGAACTTTTTGGAAGAAGCACGACAATAGTGCGACTCCACTTTAGGTAGATTTTGTAAAAAAAAATTAGTTCAGTTTTCTCTTGTGCTAGCCTTAGAGTAGAGTGGGGCAAAACGACGCACTTAAGGGTTAAACAATTACAAAAACGACAAATTTGAAAAAAAAACATGTTTTATCCAAAGAACTCGTTTATTACATCCAACTACTACTCAAAAGAAACATTTTTTCTGACAAACAATCAAAACGTATATACTAAAAAAGTAAAAATAAATTATCATACAAAACATGACTTTTGCCCCATATGTGGGGTAAAAGTCCGAATTGTGTGGGGCAAAAGTCCTCACACCCTTTAAAAACATAAATCGCATGTAAAAACCCCAACTCTTTCATATGATGTGCATTCTTCATGCCACCATTTCTTACAATCATTACACTTGATCCACTCTTCAATAGGAGGGTCTTCATAGGGTTCATTACATCCTGGACACATATCTTTAATTTCTTTTTTCTTTAACTTCTTTTGTAATTCTGTCTTGGCATCATCTGTAATTTTTCTTTTTATTGTGTTACGAGTTGACTCTAACTTTTCCTTTCTCAGCTTCTCTTCAGTCAAAGCTTCCAGTTTCAGTTTATTAGGAGTACTAGAAAGTATTTGCGATTTCTTCCCTTCTCTTCTTCTTTTTTGTTCGTCACTTCGCTTCGGGAGTGGAATTATATCCTTAGGAGTCACTATTTTTTCCTCTGCATCTTGTTTAGTCTTCTGTTTCTCTGGAGTTAGTGGTGATTGGATGACTGCGGTGAGCCCCGTTAAAGCTTCGTCTTCTGCCATTGTCTCAAGGTGAACCTCCTCTATCTGGTCAATTTTATTTTTATTAGTGCCACTTGTACTAGGCAGCAGGTAAGAAAGAGGGACATTCTTCGGAATCGCTGTTATTTATTTGGTGGTCAGATTGATCCGCTTCATTTTTATTTTGATCGGTGACCTTTGACGGAAGAAAATCTTCTTCTGAGAACACAGTTTTATTTATTGGATATATTCCACAAACTTCAAAGCCTTTTACCCCCCTGTCCATAGTTGAGCAACTTTACTCAACAATTTGGCAACCTGAAAGTGAGTAATATTTCTACCAGGATTTGTTGTCAGCCATCTATCACATTCATCAGCATAGAATGTTTTCAATGCTTTAAAATAACAGCGATCCAACGGCTGGATTTTATGACTGCTGTGGGGTGGGATGGTAAGTAGATGAATAAAATTGTCTCTGCAATAATTTACAGCTTCCAAACTTTCGTGCGAAGAATGGTTGTCCATAATAAGAAGAATAGGCTCTCTATCTGGTCTTACCTTAGCCCGAAAATGTTTAAGCCATTCTATAAATAGTTTGGTATTTATATATCCAGAGTCTGAACACAATGCTAAAGATTCTCGTGGTGCTCCATCCATTAGCTCGTTTTTCATTCTTTTGCGAGGAAATATCAGAGCGGGAGGAACAAAACTGCCCGCTGCACTCATGGCACAAACAATGGTCATCGATTCCCCACGCTCAGCTGAAGATATTTTTCCTACGAGTTTCTTGCCTTTTGTGCTTATAATTTTTGGTATTTTGTTAAGAACGGTTGAAATTCCGCTCTCATCCATGTTATAAATGGCACTTGGAAAAGTTATATTTTTTGAATAATTCCGAGAGATTTTCAAAAAACAAATTAATTTGTGCTTTATTAAACCCCATCATTCTTGCTAAACTAGTAGCTTGTGGAGCCCGCAATGAAAGGTTGTATTTCCTAATGAAATTAATAGCCCAGTCTTTGCCAGCTAGTTTCAGGTTGGTATTAAAGGGGTTTTCTATATTATTCAAAACGGCATACTCAAATGCGATTTTTCTTAATGCTTTAAACGTTAGACCATAAAATCGGTTATCCAGCTCTTTGCAGTGCTGTACAAGTTCATGTTCCATATCTTCTTCGGTACCGTCCCAAATAACACCATGTCCTGATTTCAACCGCTTCCGTAAAGTAGATTCATCTATTCCAAGGTCTGCTGCGACCTGTCTTTTGGAAACACCTTCAGTTATCCTTGTTCTCGCTGTTTGAAACATTTGTTTCGTGCATAATTTTCTAGTTTACTTTCTTTTATAGGACCTAAAATCAATAAATTTGTAAGAAAAAAAAAATATTACGGGTGGGGCAAAAGTCCGCATGCGGACTATTGCCCCACTCTTACTAACGGACTTTTGCCCCACATGTAACGTAACTTTAAAAATATTTTGTATGGTTATGTGCGACAATATAGCAGCCACTACCATATAATTTTTGACAGTTAAAAATCTAACCTAAAAATTGCTCGTATTTTGTTTTACGATTAAATCTAATGATTTTAGTAAATATCTTAAAAATAAATATTGGAAAATAAGATCAGGTATACCAAAAATGCTTCTTACCTCATATTTTCCAGAACTGTGATCGGATTATCGTAAAAATTTCTCAGAGGATCGGAGACATCGAAAGCTTGTAAATACTGGTGGAAACGTTGCCAAATTTTGCCGTTTTTAAATAAAATTCATAGATAGGACTTTTGCCCCACTAGGACTTTTGCCCCACTCTACTCTACACTCTTCTTTCCCTAAGTTTCACTTCTTCCTCCGAATTTTGTCCAATTTTGTACTGACCATGAGCCAATTCCCAAAGTATTAAGCATCATAGTTCTACAAACTCTAGAACGAATGCCGTCTTTTTCAAGGTAAGAAAGCAATATGTTAGTCGGTGTGACATATCGTGGACTTCATTCCTTTTGTCTTTGGCTGGAATCACATTTTTACAAAAAATTTTCTCTGGGGTCAATCCATGTTCTTCCAAAAATCATGGTAAATTATTTGTCGTATTTTATTGTAAAATATTAAAACCTTCACAGTTACAAAATTCGGACTTTCGATTGTAAGGAGACGATAAGACCGATGACAATACAATGTTTCCGTGTCCAGTCTTAAATGTCTTATACAGGGTAAGTAAAAAATAGTTCTAAAACGTACCAAATAAAATGAATGTAAAAAAAATATTTTTTAAAAATCTTTTATTTATAAGCCATTGATCTGAAAAGTAAAAATAATTATAATTACATGAACACAGAACTTTTATAAATCTGAATATTGTCTTAAAAGATTGAGGCGTGATACGTCATTACGCTTGAAATAAAGCCTTAGCTTTAGGAAAACATTTAATTTTTTAAAACTTCTGTGTTTGTGTAAAATTAATTATTTTTTACTTTTCACTTCAAGAGTTTATAAGTTTATTAGTTATAATTTTTTTTTTAAAAATGTTTTTTTACATATATTGTCAGTTCGTTTGTTTTTTAATGTAAATTTCTAAGCAATCTAGTTTTCGTAGAAAATAAAAGCTTATCCGAAAAAAAAAACTTGTGATTTTATGTATAAAAAAGTATTTTTTCTTAGATCCGTCCTGTAACTGTTAACTTAAGTTATGCATCTAATACAAGATGGAGTTCAATAGGATCGCTTTCAATTTGTAATTATTGATTTAATTGATAAGAGCCAGCACAGAAAATATCCCTGAAGAAAAATTCCACCTTTAACGAATAAGTATCTAGTTTATTTAATTATGTTAAAATAATGACAAATACGTACACATATGGGATACATTTTTGCTTCTCTCAACTTCAAGTAGAGTATCAACCAAGTCATTTCCTTTCAGAAAATTTGATTTCTTTCTGATATGTAATACGTCAGTAAAAATTGTTGCTAATCTCTCCATAACATACGAATCGAAAAACCTTATTTTGAACATTTTAACCAAATTTGGAGCAAGCCAAGCGCCAAGCTGTCTGAAAACTGTTGGGTAACTAAAAAATATATATACAATATATCCAGGTATTCGTCTGTTTAATTATTTCTAATTCGTATATTTAAAATCAACATTAACCGACTTTATAAAAAAGATTCTTTTTAGTTATTTCGAAAAAGGGAGGTATTGTAATGGTGGAAAAATCACCCTCCCAGATTTTTCCAGATTCTTACGTTTCAAGGTCCCTAAAGGCCGAAAAACATGCTTTACTTATTCGACTGATTTCAAATGGGGGGGCAAAAATTAAGGGTCGAATGGGAATGACTTGGTAACATTTTGGTAAAAATCTAATATGGCGAAATAAAATTGCGATCTAGTGAAATGTTAAAAAAAATTATTACTAAAATAACTATCCAATTTACCTCAAATTTCGTAAAAAATCAAGTATTACGTAGGAATCAACTGTTAAAATGTTGGTACTACTTCAATATTGCGCATGGCGACATAAAATCGCGGCTTAATAAAATACATAAAAATGTAGCTTGAGGAAACTACTTAATTGATTGATTTCAACATGTGCAACAATTAATTGTGGTATATAGATGCACTGATAAAATTTTGGTACGAATTGGCGATGGCGGAACAAAATAGCGACTAAATGCAATACTTGCAGTCGTCAAAAAAAATCCATCATTCCAGGTTTTACATATCTTCACGAGTCCCTAGATACCAAACATATATTTTCCCAATGCCGTCGATCTGTCTGTCAGTTCGCGGCGTAGCTAAAAAATTAATTACCCTTCAAATTTTGGTCAAAAATTTAGGGTCGTATGGGGATGACGTGGTAATATTTTAGTAGGAATCTTAGGTAGCAAAACAAAATAGCGGCCTTATAAATGGTTTAAAAAATCAGCCTGAAAAAGGACTTATTAGATTGATTTCAAATTTTGTGCAAGCATTAAGAGTGATATAGAGATAAACTAAACTAAAAAAAATAGGTAAATTCCCTTTACCCGGAACTTCCCTTGTTATGAATATTTCTTTTCATTAGAGCCAAATTATGAATAAGCTGGTAACTTTACCAAGCAGATAAATGTCAAGGATACCATTGTTGAGGCAATTGTAACTATGGTAAATATCTGTTTGGTAAAATTATCATCCTATTCATAATTTGGCCCTAAGGAATGGTTTAGTGTGACCCAATTTAGTTGAGTACATAGTCATTTAGTAACATATATATACTGTCTTTTAATACATTTTATTTGGCGCCATTTTGTTCCACCATGTTAAGTCCTAACACTGGAACCTGTGGTGGAAGATAGATCAAAATACAAGAGTTCTAACCACACTACACCACAACTTGTTACGTTCTGAACGCGCCTTTCGCTAACCAAGATAGCATCATCAGCAGATGATATAAACCAAAGTAACTTATCCTAACCGAGTCTATTTATAGGTAAATGTGGTCACACTTGTTTGCACCCGACTGCACCGTTGTCAAGTAAACAATAGAGGGGACTATAGGGAATAGGCCCTCTGTCTTTATTTAGTGCTTTTTTACCACATTTAACTATTTCTATACTCTCAAATGCATCCAATAATCTATTATTAGATACATTTTTAATCAACTTAAGATTATTTATTCCTATTCGGTGATTGTTTTCCAAAGCATGTTGGGCAACGCTTGACTTTTCTGTTCTTCCGTATCTTAAATGTGCCATGTGTTCTTTAAAACGAATGTTTATGGAGCGTTTAGTTTGCCCAACATATTTTAGATCGCAGTCATTACAGCTAATTTCATAGATGCCACTCCTTTCCCTCAAGTCGACTTTATTTTTGGGGTTTCCAAGGATATTTTTCAAACTATTCTCCGTTTTGTAGGCTACTCTAAAACTTACGTTTTTAAATACTTTTTCTAGACCTCTCGTATATCTGGGATCATATGGGATTACTATGAATTTATTGGAAGCCTCAGGTATTTGAAGAGTAGTGGCATCTTTTAACATTTTCTTATGCTTATGTCTATTTACTAGTTTATGTACAAAATTATCATTATATCCATTACTTTTAGCTATATTTTTAATCCGATTCATTTCATTGTTAAAACGTTCTTTACTTAGTAGAAAATTGACTAACCTGTGAGTTAAGAAACGGAATGCTGCCATTTTGTGTTGACGGCAATGAAATGAGTCGGATGTTATATATCTATCAGTATTAGTAAATTTCCTATAAATATCAAATTCTAATTTATCGTTATTTCTAATAACTAACGTGTCGAGAAAAGGTAATTGCCCATTGTTCTCCTTTTCGTACGTAAAATTAATGGAAGGATATTTATTGTTTAGGGTAAAAGCACCATATTCCGCCGTAGTAGGGTTTTTTGAGTTTGAATTCAAATATTAGAAAAACCGAATTAGTTATACCATACTTGGCATTTTTAGAAAGCGAAATGATATGTTCTGAATTATAGGCATATATTTTTTTACATAATATAATGTCTTTTTTAATAAAAAATTATATTTTTTAAACAAATGTCCAAATCTCCTAATTCCGACGTAAATTTTTAACTTAGACTCTAATTACGACTTAAGAGGTCCCTAATTTCGACGTATATTTTTGTATTGTATTTTTTTTTTATATGGTTGTAATTAACACGAAAAACATTAAATACGAGAAAAAATATACAGAACGATATATGTATTAAAGTAATAAAAATATTACAATATTCAAAAATAATTCTTAAATAATAAAACAAAAACAAATTTCTAACAACTTATATACTATTTAGGTAAATAAAAAACCCATTTTTAAGTATCATTAAGAAAAACAACATTTAAAAACTTATATCAAACGTAAAAACAAACTTTGGTAATACTGAAAATTTGCACCTATATCATTAAAAAGAATATTGCACTCTTAGTCCATATCTTGTATCTCAGGAACAGAGTAAAATCCTCTCTTATTTATAAGGCGAGGAGCATTTATACAAGAAACAATTTCATCTTCTTCATACCAGATGACATCCTTAATAGTTGGCCATTTCCAATGTATACCAATTCGTTCCATGGCCTTAATAAAAAATTTGGTTTTCTCTCTGTCAATAACTTGTCCTGGAAAATATTTATGTTCATATATAAAAATCACGTAATCATCTTTTTGATAACCGCTGTCTTTTTTGCATTCACTTTCTACTTGTTCGTCTTTTGCCTTTTCTGAATTCATTGTAATATCTTCTGATTTTTCTCCTAACTGTTCTTTTCCAGTCGCTACATCCTCATGTTCTTTATCAATATTTGTTTCTTCTACTTGGGGTTGGTCTTGGTTTATTTGTTCTTGGTCTACTTTTGTTTTTTTGACGTTTAATTTCTTAGGGATTGTTGTTTTATTTTTCTTTTCGTTTTTCTTGGCAAGTCTTTCTTTTTTCTTTTCCTCTGTTGCAATTTTTTCGGCTTCCAGTCGCCTTTGATACTCTACAAATTCATCAGCTATGGCAACAATCGGTGTTATCTTTTTTGTTACTCGTTTTTTTGCATTTTCTTTTGGCTTCTTGGGAAAATAAAAGGCATTTTTAAAAGGTGTAGGAAACTTGGGCGGCGTTCTGAAATATGCCAAAGGTGATTAACTACTACATGGTTCCGGAGATACTTCAGAAAATGGTGGAGTGACAAAATCGGATTTTACGGAAAGTGTTTGATTGGGAGGTGTAAGCAAATTATTATTTAAAGGAATATTTTCTTTATCATTGACTGTAGCGTCGTTAACATCGGATTTTACGGAGGTAGTTTGACTGGGAGGCGTAAGAAAATTATGGTCATTGACTGAATTGTTTGGAAGCTTAGTTGATTCAAGGTATTCTATTTTTAAAATTTGAATTTTGTTTGTGGTATTGTTATCCGCTGAATTACTACGACATGGTTTTGAAGACAAAGTTAATTTTACTGGTGATTTAGGTTCTAAGGTTGTTTCAATGATTTGGTCTGCTGATTTTATAATATGGCTTTTGTTTGAATTATCAGTTGTCATGGATTCGCATTTGTTTAGGTCTAAAATTTCATTTTCCGCACTGGCATCCAGTTCTAAAAAGCCATCTTGTCCAATGCTAAACATACCAAAATCCTCATAATCGTTTATGTTGTTAATTAGTGTCGAGTCACTTAACTCATGTAACGAGGTCTCGTTATCATCATGTAGAAGCTCTTCACGATCTTGGACAATATGTTGTGCAGTTTCACTTAATGGCGAATTCGATAATAGCTGGTGATTTACTTGCTCTTCAGGGTTAAGTGATTTCCAGAATTCAAAAAGTTTGGTATAAGATTAATTTCCTGACCAACCTGAATTAAAAGATTGTTTAAACTGGCGTAGTGTTTCAGGCGATAGTTTGCTTTCAAACTCTTTTCGAAAATCTGGGCCTGGTGCAGCGATTTTGGAAGAGGCCTGTGGAGATGTGACTTGTGGAGGTGGATTTTTTTTTGTTTGGAGTTTCTCGAATTTAATCTTTTCGACATTGAACGGATATAATCCAGTACATTCAAATGCACTTTGAATTGTTTTAGGTTTTAAGGTCTTATCAAAACATTCTTTTACCAGCATGGAAAAATCCGTTCGTTTAATTTTGTTGAATTCATGTTTAATTCTAAAATCATGAACTATTGTTCGCCATGTAGCTTTAACCGGACGGAACACTGCTACATCTAATGGCTGCATGATGTGGGTACAATTCGGAACCAATGCTACCAATACAATTCCATTTGCTTTGCAGAACTCACTTAATGCCAATGAAATATGGCTGGTATGGCCATCAAGGAAAAGTACGACGGGCAGTGTAATGTTGTTTTTTTTTAACCAGCTAAAGAACACGTTAGTTACATATTCAAAAAATGCTTCCGTATTCATCCAACCACTCTCAGTATATCCACATCCCCAACCAGTTTGCACAGATGGCGGGATATTTTTTGGCATCCTGGACTTATATGGAAATACCACCATCGGCGGCGCTACTTGACCGTTCGCAGAAATGTTGGCTAAAACTGTGAGGCATTCTTTATCATCATTTATGACTTTGTTATAAACAGTCTTGGAACCTTTTTTCACTAGCACTTGTTTTTCTGTCAGAGTTAAAAAAAATGCGGTCTCATCACAGTTATAGATTCTGCTAGGGTCTCCTAAAACTTCCGTTATTCCGTTTTTTACAAAATATTCATGCACCTTCACAAACCAATTCCTAATGGCCTTCTCAGTTACTCCAGCTCGGCTTGAAGTTAGGTTTTGTGCTACTCGGCAAGACACATCTTTGTTTCGTTTTAGAAATCCCTGGTACCAATGTTTTCCTGGTCTCATATCCTTAAAAGGATTAGGACGATTTAGGTTTTTAATCAATGTAGATACAGCGTCAATTAGTTGAGCTCTAGACACTGGAAATCCAGCATCTCCCAGAAAATGGATCCAATCAACTACTAGGTTTTCTTCTTCAGGTGTTAAGATAGGCGGCTTTCCACTTGTCTTGAAAATATCCTTTTGCTTTTTCTTGTCCTTTAATGTGGTTTGTGGTATTCCGTAAATTTGGGAGGCTTTATAAACAGACACCTTACCTTGCTTTATTTCTTCAAGAGCTTGTTTAACCGCGCCTTTTGAATACTTTTTTTTTCCTTTATTTTTAGCTTTAATTATTGGTGTAGGTGCCATTTTGCTGAAAATAAAAAAAAGAAGTAGGTAAGTATCAAAATATCATCAAATTTATTTATTTATTTGTTTATTTATTTATTTAATTAATTAATTTCGTTATAAAATAAATTAAAAAAAAACATAATTATATCTCAAAAACTAGGGCTCTGACAAAATTTGACTACTAATTTTTTATAATTTATATCGAAACATTCTTATTATGAAATGTAATTTACTCATACTTACTTCATCTACAAAGGCATGCAAATGCCCAATATACAATTAAATAAAATATTTTATAATCAAAACAACCAAAACATTACCTATGTATGTACATGAGTCCGTTTAAGGCGGAATTAGCTTCTAGACCATAAAAAGCGGATCCTTATGCCGACGTATTTTTTTTTAAGTTTTTGTCAGATTTGTGTCAATATTTTGAAAGAAAACAAATAAAACTAAAATTTTAAACATACTTTTTACATAAATTAAGAATGTTTTCACTTTTTTTTTCTGTTTAATTGAAAAATTAAAGTTTGTTGTGGGTATAGCTATTATTAAAAATATCCTTTTGGGACACATTCTTTTAACATAAAAAAGTACTTTTCTAATGAGAAATCTATACGACGCATTTTGCTCCTAGCATATATTAAGGCCTAATTTACAGTTTACAAATATTTTTTTTCTAATTGCAGTTCAAATAGATTTTAAAATTTGATTTAAATACAACAGAAGAAAATCCTTATTTCGACGTATTATGGCGACATTAGCTCTGGTAACAAAAACGGGCCCTTATTCCGACGTATTTTTTTAAACGCATTTGTACAAGTTTGTGTCAAAATAATAAACCAAAACCAGTAAAAATTTATTTTTAAAACCTTTTTCTTCACATAAAAGAAAAATGCAACCCGCTTGCGTAAACAAAAACTTTTAATTTTTGAAAGATGTTTAATCACTTAAATCAATGTACTTACCAAAATGCGGACGTTCTTCACTCACTGTGACACCTAGACTGACCCGGTCGGAACTAAATGCAAACTGGATCCAAACGAGAGTGGCGCTGTTGCGCAATCTAATAAATTCTGTAAGGGATAAATTTGATCGCGTTTAGATATTCGTTGTCAGTATAAAGAAATTGACTAACAAAGTTTGCCTTAAGGAAATAGGGCGGGATTAGGGCTCGATTCAGCATACGTCGGAATATGGTGCTTTTACCTTAATGTTTCTAAGAAAGTGTCCAAATTTTCTGTTTTAGTATCAAAAATAGCAAATATATCGTCTACGTATCTATACCACACCCTTGGGAAATACTTGAGTTCTTTTTTGAATTGGGTTTCTAATCTGCCCATAAACAAATTTGCAAGGAACGGAGATAAGCAATTGCCCATCGCAGTTCCCTCTAGTTGTTTATAATATTTATTGTTGTACTGAAAAAAATTTTGATTCATACATAATTTTGTGAGAAGTAAATACTCATCAATAATTTCTTTCTTCAAATTATTGATTTCAAGTAGTTCCTTTAGGTACTCTAAAGCTAGTGGTATGGGTACACTAGGAAACAATGAGCTTATATCAAAAGATATTAAAATTTCACCTTCTCTTAAGTGAACATTCTTAATTTTATCTAAGAATTCTAACGAGTTAGTAACTTCAAAGTTATCATACGAGATATTTAATTTGCCGAATTCTTCTACTAACCATTTTGAAATATTGTACGTTGGTGATCCAACAGCTGAAACAATAGGTCTCATGGACTTCCCAGGTTTATGAATTTTGGGAAGGCAATACAGTTTAGATAACTGTGGGTTACTATGTGTTAGTTTGAATTTTAGTTTATCGGACACAAGGTTTTTACACTGTTTTAAAGTACTTTTTACTTCTGTTATCATTTTTGATAACGGGTTTTTCTCAATTAAATCGTAAGGACCAGTTTGAATCAAATTGTCTACTCTTTCAAAATAATCTGTTTTGTCTAGTATAACAACCTTATTTCCTTTGTCAGCTTTTAAATAAAAACATTCCTTTTTCTTCAGTGAACAGTGGTTAGATTTCCAAAGAAAAATGTTCGTAGTTATCGATGCCAAATTTTTGAAGAAAATGTGTTCACTTAAAAACAAACTGAGAAAGTTGAAACCACAAAAACAAATTTCTTCGGAAGTCGAGAACATTGTAGAAAATCTTTCTTCTCAGTCTTTTGATAATAGAGAAATTGCCCTTTTGAATAAAGGTTTGAATTTTGCAGAGCCTCCAGTAAAATATAGTTTACCAACTATTATAGGGAATATCGAAAGTTCCATTCAATATGTGCCAGAGTCAACTAAGGGATTCATTAGAGAGGCTTGCAGAAATCAAATCTCAAAAAACGTGGTTAACAACAAGTCAAAATATGTTTCTCGTAAAAACACTGAAGTTATCCAGGGACTGAAGAAAAAGGAATGTTTTTATTTAAAAGCTGACAAAGGAAATAAGGTTGTTATACTAGACAAAACAGATTATTTTGAAAGAGTAGACAATTTGATTCAAACTGGTCCTTACGATTTAATTGAGAAAAACCCGTTATCAAAAATGATAACAGAAGTAAAAAGTACTTTAAAACAGTGTAAAAACTTTGTGTCCGATAAACTAAAATTCAAACTAACACATAGTGTGTGTGGTGTGTGTGTGTGTGTGTGTGTGTGTGTGTGTGTGTGTGTGTGTGTGTGTGTGTGTGTGTGTGTGTGTGTGTGTGTGTGTGTGTGTGTGTGTGTGTGTGTGTGTGTGTGTGTGTGTGTGTGTGTGTGTGTGTGTGTGTGTGTGTGTGTGTGTGTGTGTGTGTGTGTGTGTGTGTGTGTGTGTGTGTGTGTGTGTGTGTGTGTGTGTGTGTGCCACAGTTATCTAAACTGTATTGCCTTCCCAAAATTCATAAACCTGGGAAGTCCATGAGACCTATTGTTTCAGCTGTTGGATCACCAACGTACAATATTTCAAAATGGTTAGTAGAAGAATTCGGCAAATTAAATATCTCGTATGATAACTTTGAGGTCACTAACTCGTTAGAATTCTTAGATAAAATTAAGAATGTTCACTTAAGAGAAGGTGAAATTTTAATATCTTTTGATGTAAGCTCATTGTTTCCTAGTGTACCCATACCACTAGCTTTAGAGTACCTAAAGGAACTACTTGAAATCAATAATTTGAAGAAAGAAATTATTGATGAGTATTTACTTCTCACAAAATTATGTATGAATCAAAATTTTTTTCAGTACAACAATAAATATTATAAACAACTAGAGGGAACTGCGATGGGCAATTGCTTATCTCCGTTCCTTGCAAATTTGTTTATGGGCAGATTAGAAACCCAAATCAAAAAAGAACTCAAGTATTTCCGAAGGGTGTGGTATAGATACGTAGACGATATATTTGCTATTTTTGATACTAAAACAGAAAATTTGGACACTTTCTTAGAAACATTAAACAATAAATATCCTTCCATTAATTTTACATACGAAAAGGAGAACAATGGGCAATTACCTTTTCTCGACACGTTAGTTATTAGAAATAACGATAAATTAGAATTTGATATTTATAGGAAATTTACTAATACTGATAGATATATAACATCCGACTCATTTCATTGCCGTCAACACAAAATGGCAGCATTCCGTTTCTTAACTCACAGGTTAGTCAATTTTCTACTAAGTAAAGAACGTTTTAACAATGAAATGAATCGGATTAAAAATATAGCTAAAAGTAATGGATATAATGATAATTTTGTACATAAACTAGTAAATAGACATAAGCATAAGAAAATGTTAAAAGATGCCACTACTCTTCAAATACCTGAGGCTTCCAATAAAGTCATAGTAATCCCATATGATCCCAGATATACGAGAGGTCTAGAAAAAGTATTTAAAAACGTAGGTTTTAGAGTAGCCTACAAAACGGAGAATAGTTTGAAAAATCTCCTTGGAAACCCCAAAGGCAAAGTCGACTTGAGGGAAAGGAGTGGCATCTATGAAATTAGCTGTAATGACTGCGATCTAAAATATGTTGGGCAAACTAAACGCTCCATAAACATTCGTTTTAAAGAACACATGGCACATTTAAGATACGGAAGAACAGAAAAGTCAAGCGTTGCCCAACATGCTTTGGAAAACAATCACCGAATAGGAATAAATAATCTTAAGTTGATTAAAAATGTATCTAATAATAGATTATTGGATGCATTTGAGAGTATAGAAATAGTTAAATGTGGTAAGAAAGCACTAAATAAAGACAGAGGGCCTATTCCCTGTAGTCCCCTCTATTGTTTACTTGACAACGGTGCAGTCGGGTGCAAACAAGTGTGACCACATTTACCTATAAATAGTCTCGGTTAGGATAAGTTACTTTAGTTTATATCATCTGCTGATGATGCTAACTTGGTTAGCGAAACGCGCGTCCAGAACGTAACAAGTTGTGGTGTAGTGTGGTTAGAACTCTTGTATTTTGATTGTTCCACCATATTGGATTTCTACAAATATTTTACCAGTTTCTACCTTAGCATAATTTAAAATAAATTCAATAAGTAGTAGTTTTTACATACCAGTTCATCATCATATCACAAGTAATTTTTTTGCAAAATTTTGGGTAAATTGGATAAGTAGTTAATATAAAGTCAAATGGATGAGTTGTTTGTCAGCTGTGCAGTGAACAGGCAGACTCACCGACGTGACAGACAGACAGACCGACGGAATTGAGAAAACATTTGCCATCTAGGGACCTTGAAACATGAAGACTGTTGCAAGTGTTAGTGATAACGGTTTCATGGAACATTTCCTTTTAAATTAAAAATAAATTGCGATACACGGGCGACTCCAGAGTCGGCCGTGGTTGTAGTAATTTCTTTGTGTTATAGTGTTGTGTTGTTTTGATAACGTGGTGGCTTATTTTGTGCTGGATAATGATTTAAGAAGACAATGTGACTCGGGTAAAGTAGTTCATAAGATTATTATAATAACACAATGAAAATAGGGTTATTTCTGGATGTATACAGGTAAGTATTACATTATAATATTTGTGTTAAAATGCCTATTAGAGTCTGCTGTATCCCAGGATGTAAAACCAATTATTATAGTACGTCAAAAGAAGGAGGAATATTTGCCTCTACTTTTAGTTTCCCAAATGACGAAATCCTAAAGGCTAAATGGCTGAAAGCAGTTCCAAAGAATAATTCGGTCTCTTCACAGTATTCTGTAGTTTGATACTTACATTTTTCAGAAAGTGATATTATTTGAAAGGACAATCATTTATTGCCCGATTGAACCTAACACAGTTCTATCTTTTTTTTTCTATTGTGACTTAATACCATATCCAGTAACTTAATTAGCCTGCTTAGATATAAGTATTATATTTGATGTAATATTTCTTATGTTTTGTAACAACACTACCTTTATTTAACGCTCAGTACAACACAAATAAACACTACGCTAACACATGTAAAATTAGATTAATCTAAATCGGTAACGTCTCCTTCCTTACATATGTATTCGGAATTCACGCAAATGTTCTAGAAGGTCATCGAGGAATTCACTAAAATCTTCTAGAAGGTCCTCTATATAGGATAACCTGTTTGTTTGCTCCTAGCCAACGGACATGTACGTTTGATGACTCGTTTGGGTAGTTTTCGCAGGATCGTCACAATATTTTGTAAATATTTGAATTCATAGAAGTTGTTAAATATACAAATGACATCCGGGAGGATGTCATTTGTATATTTATAATGGGATAATAAGCTGTTTTTTTATTACAGCGTGCATTTTTATACTTTTATCATGAACTTAGGTAAGCATCAAGTTAAGGTATCCATTATCAGAAAAAAATGCGCTTTTCATATTCCATAAATATACGTTTCTCCCCCTTTACTTATAATTAATGTGCCAAAAAGAAAGAACTAAAAACCGTTTATATATTAATATCACTGACTACGAAAATGCCTATAAAAAGAACGTCAACACATCAACACGCCATAAAGTCCGTGAAACCGTGTAATGAACCCGCTACGCTGTTGCCAGATTGTTCTTCATGGCCTGACTTGGAGTCGGCCGTGACTAGTTAGTCAAAAGCTCTCTGCTATGATATTTGATTTGGATATTACATAGACGTTATATAGACAGATATTTTTGTTTCAGTTCCCTTATAGCATCTGATAAATGATTTTTATATTATTTTTTTGGCGTAAAATTCTAATAAACTAATAATTTGTGGTTTGTATATTTCATAAGAGCCAGGGACCAAAACACTATAGTAAACGTTTTTCTGTTCAGTTTGCGAATAAACTGTTAATTTTTGTTTTCTACTTACCTAAACCCAAACGTGCGTTGTCCAATCTTCCTAAAAATTAAATTGTAATTAGATTGCTAAAATTGATAAAAATGATCGATTGATAAAAATGCTATATTTAAAATGCGCTTAACAAATTAGCTTGCAAGGAAAGAACACTTTTTTACATTTTGCAGAGACAAACAGCGGACATTCAAAAACATTAATATTAATTTTATCATTATTAAATTTAATCTTAATATAGTAAACAAAAGAATAATTTACCTTCTTAAATCTAAATACGTACATAAAAAACAAAATACGCGTATTATAGCAGTTTGCTTGACATATATGACTGACGCTCATTCGCAGAAGAATGAATGAAAATGAACCTTCTTCTATATCAAGCAACGAACGGGGAACGAACGCATACTTTTAGTGTATTAAAAAAACTAAAATAAAAATTCACACTTTAAATTAGAGAAATCTACTAGTTCTTATTTTTATCGGAAAAGATAAAGTTAGACCAGAAAAATAAAACTGGGACCGGGAAAAATGCTAATTTTTTCACCTCGACGTATGTAAGAGTCCGAAAAAAACAAATACCAGTAACTAATCAAGTTCATGCTTCTCCATTTTCATAGAAACGACATGTACTTTTTTATGTTTTGTCAGGTATCACATCGTTTTGACAGTTAAGAGCCAGAATGCAATTGGTGTAACACTTCTGGCGGATATTGTATATTTGATATCGGCTAAAAAGATACTTTACATAATATACTCGGAAAGTGGTTTTCCGTGGAGTCAAATTTCTATCTACTTGTCAAGCACAGGATATAGCTAGCAAATTATAATCACATTGATTTCACTATATCGTTAGGCATGTACCTATACAGAATGTTACAAATTCTATGGAATAACATTGGCACCTCAAAAACACTAAGAGGTACTAGGTTGGTTATTAGGGCAAAGTTGCGAAATTTAATGTCGATTAATATGCTATTAAAGTTGGGAAATTCGGATTACTTTCGAAAATATTTACAAAACACGGAAAATCGTCATTTTAATTTTAATTTTTTTCAGGCTGCATTTGAAAAGATAGTACAAAATAAATTCATAGCCACTTTTCCTCTTCTACAAAATAATGCATCAAGATTTAAAATTCGACGTTTCGTCTTCGAAGTCATTATCAACTTCATTTTTTAAATACTGAACTGGATTTTTTATTTCATTTTTAACAAGCATTCGATCTCCCAAAATCAACGATTTATCATAATTAATGTTGGAACAGAAGATTTAAGATTTTCCCATAAAAGACAATGTTAAGGATAATTTTATGTATAATTTATATAAATGTATACGTGCATTACATCATTGCTTTTCAGAGGCTTTTTAAAAATAAAATCCTGACCCATATTTAAAAAATGAAGTGGTGATGAGACCTCGAAGACGAAACATTGGCTTTTAAATCTGAGGGCACCATCTTATAGAGGACGAAAAGTGACTATAAACATATAATTTATTTTATAATATCTTTTCAAATTAAGCCTGAAAAAAATAAAAAGGAAAATGTGGATTTTCCGATTTTCACGGATATCTTCTAAAGTAATAGTAATATTAGAATTTTTTTCCACGTTGTGTTATTCGACATTACATTGCGCAACTTTCCTTAACTTAATTTTTTTCGGTTTTTAAAATGCCATTCTATCTCGTCGCATTTATAACAACCTGTATATTACTCCCTGTTTCGTTAAATTAAATGCCATCTTTACCGAATGCCTCCAACGTTCTAGAGCGGCTTTTCTTAATATTTTCCCGTTATTTTTATGATATTTGGCTTGAAAATGTTAAAAAAAATTTAGGGTTCAATAAAAAAAATCTTATTTTAAGACAAAGTTTAGCTTCTCTTATTTTACACCACCTGATATTTTTGTATGAAATGGATGAAAACACAAGAATACAACACATATCAATACCAGATACGTTTATTAGTATCTAATATGAAACCTGTTGTTGCTCTAAATCTAACAGTCATGTATAAAATAATTGTTGCAAAGCTTATAATATCTTACCTGAATTCAGCGTCCTCATTTTTAAAGCACTGTGCATCTACAGCAAACGCACACTTGGCAATAACATTAATAGAAAACCTAGTGCATATTTCCTTTGCCTCAACATCGGGTATATTTTCTACTGTTTCTATGAATTTAGTTAATTTCCAACTTTCATCTAATACAAGCGAAAACATCGCTTTTAGTTTACCAGACGTGAACACTGGAGATAACTTCGCTCGCACTGTTTTCCAGCTGGGGCTTTTGGCAAAAAACATAAGGTTGGGCATTATTGGATCATCATCTGGCTGAACAACAGATCGATCCGGAAAATACAAAGAATCTTTTTGCAAAATCGCTTTGACCAATTTCGGTGATTTCACTACCAAAACTGGTTGATCAAACATAAAAATGCCAAAGTAATCAGCGTCCACTTTGTGATACATATCAGCCAGCCATTCGGCAAGAGTATATTTCAGTCTAAGAAGTGGCAATAGGTTTCCGAAAAGTGGAGTCGGTTTTATGTGTACTACATTTCTTTTTTTCCAGTAGTTGTATCTTCTCGAAGAGTATACATAGAGCAGTATGAATACTGCCGCGATAAGAATAATAATACTTAAAACAGTGGCCACCATCTGTAAAGAAATTGATTATTAAAACCAGAGTAATATAATCAGTTTTGTACTAAAAGTTATAATAATTTTTGCAGTTGCTATAGTTTGGATTGCCTAATTTGACAAAAAAAAAACATATAGCTAAGACTAGATTGGAAATGCTACATACATTGCTGAAATTACTTATATATTATGCAAATATTGATGGAAATCTGAAAAGAACAGTTTTGCTGACGTTTTGCCAAAATAACATTTGGCATTTTCGAAGCTTTCTTTCTCGCGGCCGAATGGACGAATTAGGACATCAATCGGGTAAGTTGTTTTTAGTGATGCCGCGAACTGATAGACAGATCGAGAGACAGAATAAGGCAATTGAGAAAAAGTATTTTTGAGATCTGAGGACGCTAAAACGTAAATATATGTAAAATCTGGAAATTTTTCACGACTTTGGCGGCCATATTGTTCCTCCGTCTTCAATTCGTACCACAGTTTTACTAGTTCTTTTAACTCTATACTACAATTAATTCTTGCCAAAATTTGAAATCAATCAATTAAACAGTTTTTTCAGGCTGAATTTTCTAATATTTTATTAAGCCGCCGTTTTGTTAGGCCATATTGAATTTTTACTAAAATGTTATTAGGTCATCCCATCAACTCCTAGAATAAAACGACAAAGTGCTGACTTCTAAAATTGCTCTGACGTCACGTTCCGTAAGTGAACGATTAATGAGTTTTTGATTGGTTATCGCGTCGACCAATATGTGACAGACGGTTATCTTTGAGTTTTCTTGCCGCCGAGTTCTCTTCGCAGTAGCGTTGCCAGACTGGTCAAGTTTTTTTTAATACCAGGATCTATTTTCTTTTTAATCAAAGATATTTTTTGGGAATATTACCAATCTTATTACTTCCCTCGTAAAGGGGAAGTATTGTAATCAAGAAAAAATCAGACATTTTTTCGGAACTATATTATCGATTAACTCAGAACTCTGGCCTGGATTAAAGAGGGGAGGGGCTACATGGGCTATAGCACAAAACTATAAAGCTTTTTTTAGTAAAATTTAATTTAAAAGTTGTCAACCTCGCCAAGATAAGGGGCCCCTTAACACTTATTAGTCCCAGGCCTTGTAAGTAATTAATCAGGTCCTGGTAAAGTTTTGGTAAAAAAACAAGAGTAATTTGAAAATGAACTCGAAATATTTTGATAGAAATCCAATATGACGAAACAATACGGCGGTTAAGTGAAATGTTAAAAAATATTACTGAAAAGCTGCCTATTCAATTTATCTCAAATTTTATATAAAAATCAGGTATTAGGTAAATTCAAGATGTAGAACAAAATGGCGGTCTAATAAAATATTTCAAAATAAAGCCCAAAAAACTACTTGGTAGATTAATTTCAAATTTTATGTAAGAAATAATTGTGGTATAATGGAGTACAATTTTACCACAAATTCAAGTGACGGAACAGAATAACGCCAAACAAAATCATTGTAATTGTGGAAAAAAACATCTCCGCGTTTTAGCAATCATTGATGCCAAAAAAATAGTTAATGAAAGGAAAGATTTACTATAACGGAAGTTAGGTAAAGAAAATTTACCGATTTTTTTTCTAAATATGTTTGAA
Source organism: Kuschelorhynchus macadamiae (assembly GCA_030620095.1). Classification (NCBI taxonomy): domain Eukaryota; kingdom Metazoa; phylum Arthropoda; class Insecta; order Coleoptera; family Curculionidae; genus Kuschelorhynchus; species Kuschelorhynchus macadamiae. The sequence goes on along the minus strand of JAUTXW010002438.1, from coordinate 268,355 downwards.
ATTTCAATAAAGAGTACAGCGTATTATATTATTAAACGTCATTTATTTCCCTTAAGTAAAGGTGGTGGACATTTCTCAACATCGCAGCAGAAATTTTCCAATCCGACGAGTAACCTAACCTAGTCTTTGTGTTATTGTTTAAATTGTTTTGTGCCGGCCGGCTTTTCGAGTTGATTTATGTAAACTTCTACATTTCATTTGTGTTTTTAGTGGTTTTTATTTAAATAGTTATGTATATAGACAGTGTAACATTACGCCATACATGTGTCGTGTGCCTTTTTGCAAAGAAAACTATTCCAAAGACACTAACCAGAGTTTTTCGGTTTCCTCGGGACGAAGAATTATGTGTGATCGTTGCAGTTAAATTAAGTTTGCCACGGTTAAAGGAAACTAGCGTACTTACTAAATTTTCGAACTGTCCTAAATATTTATCAAAAAAGGTGTCATTCAGGAAATGTAAAAATTACTTGATACAATTCATAATTCAATGACAAGTCACTCGAACCTATCCCGAACCTGTCGATATAAATTCCGAATGTGACAGTAATAATAGCACGGATGCCTTAAGGCTTAAAAAAAACCTGACTTTTATGTCCGATGTTTTTAAAAACCTTAAAATAGATGACGATAAGTTATTGCAAGGCATTCAATTTATTTGTGAACAACTAAAATTGCGCACACTTTCAAAAGAACTTTATAGATATTCTCCCAATGTTATTAAATTTTGTTCAATTTTGTTTACAATTAGTCCTCACGCCTATAAATATTTAAGAAGTCATGGGCCAATTATTTTGCCCCAGCCTGAAACAATTAAGGTAGTATGTAATACATTTTTAACCCATCCTCACATCTATAAATAAAAATATCTAGTTTATGCTCAAAATATTTTTAAATTTTTGAATAATCAAGATAAAAACGTAAGTTTACCTATGTTATAAAATTCACATCGATTCATGTTTGGACTGTAAAGGTGAAAATATTATAGGGTTTGCAATAAACAGCAATTTGTAAGCAACAACTGCATATAAATTTGTGATTACGAGTATTTCTTGTAATTTATTACTTAATTAATGTTACACTACTTAAGATATAATGTGTTGTTACATTTTGCACTGGCAGAATACTTGTACTTGTAGATTATAGAATAGACACCAATCTGTAAACTGTTTTCTAAAAAAATAAATAAAAAAAAATGAAAATGAAATGAAAGAATTGCATAACATATTTCTCAATATTATAATTTATTGGGTTAATTAAGTTTTGCTGTCTGAGAATGTTTAAAAATATATTTTTACCATGCCTTTGAGGTTAAACTTATACTATAACCAATAAGCTTGGTAATGAGTAAACTAAAAATATTTAAATCATAATAAGTAGGCTACCTAGGCAATAAATATTTTGTAACTATAAATTTAGACTTGTTTTAAAACTTTAGCTTATACCGTTTTCAATTGAGTATAACATAAATACTCGCATAAATTAATTATTTATATGCATCTACATTCTTATATATGGCTGTTTTTCATCTCAATATCTCTCTACACCACTATTGGTGTATTGAAAGTTGAATTAACTGTTTTATTTGTTTTCAATAATCACTTCTAAAGTAAAAAGTAAAGATCTTGCTTAAAAACAGCAATAGTGTATGCCGCGATTGCGCATTCCTCCACCTACGACCGATGACGTCACGTCCAAGCACTTTGTTGGTCATTCCCCATAGGACTTTTTAATTTTTGACCAAAATTTCGAGTCAATCGGGTAAGGAGTTTTTTAGCTATGCCGCAAAAGGAATTAAGAAAACATGTGTTCCGGCATCTAGTGACCTCGAAACCTAAATATCTGATTTTTTGACGATTCCAATACTTCACTTTTACGAGGGAAGTAAAAATGTTAAACGTAAGCATATTGTAGGTCAAATCGAGGTTATTGCTTTTTCCACATTTCATTTTTCAAATCTAACGTAACTTAATTAAGAAACAGACGGAGGTTTTGTTTTAATTATCGTACTTTTAAGTTCGACAAATGTAATGAGAAAGAATTTATGCTACATACTAAACTACACTGCTCTTTGACTTGCATGCCACTGAGAAATGCAGACAATTAACTTTGGTTTATTTTATTCCAGACGAGTTGTAACTAAAAATATAACAAATAGCTGAGAGTACAGCAATCTTGTTTTTTCTTAGGCTTAGTGCAAGTATAAGAACCGTTGATTATATTTAACATAAAAACCAGAATTTGAAAACAAGGATTTATAGTAAACAGTTTCGTTTTTATGAAATTTCAACTAGCTCATTGACTTTTGCTGTACGTTTAACTATTTTCATACAGTCTCTCTTATAATAAATGTAATTTTCTTTTGTAATTTTTCATGTTTTCATTTATATATCAAGACAGGTAAGTTTTTGTATTCGTTAGATTTGGACCAACAGATGATATGTCTAAAATTACAAAATGTTTGGTTCTAACATCCACGTATATCGGTTGAAAATTTCTATATTTATTAATTAAATCAGACTATAAAGTATGGAAAAAAACTTCCAAAACCATTAAATACATACTTTAAAATCTGATATTACTGGATTAAAACAATGTTTACCAGATGCATTTTATGCTTCATAAAAAATAATAGTTTCTGATTATAGGTCAACAAGTCAAATGCAACAGAATTGTATTGTATATTGTATGTTGATATAATAATACTGTTATTTGTTAACATCATTTTACAAAAACTGCCTTACAACAATATATTTTTTTAGTAGCAGCTGTATATGGCGACAATTAAGATAACAAGACATTAATTAATATGTATGTATTTTAGTTAAAATTTTGTTAGCCTTACGTCATTTTTTTACTTAAAAAAATGTTTTAAAATTTAGATCGGAGCTAAATGAAATAGTTTTAATAAAGATAAAATCCAGTTAGTAGGTATTTGATGGGCGTTTTTATAATATTTAAAGAAGTATGCATAGAGAAATGTCAGTGAAGTTGGTGAATTTTTTTTAGGAGGTCTTTAAGTTCTATTTTTTATTTTTAAAGAAATAAAGTTAATCTCCTAGTTTTGAAATTTAGCACAAAAAAGAATATACTTTATGAAAATATTAAATAAAAAACACTAGCTTTTTATACGCACTAAAACAGACAAGTTTTAGATTAAAAGATGTTAAAAGTGCTACTTCTAACGTAACATATTATTAAGACACGTACGAACTACTTTTATTCCCTCGTAAATGGGAAGTATTGTAATCGTGAAAAATTCACTCACCGAGATTTTTCGACACCTTTGAGTTTCCATGGCGTATGAAATGTTATTTCTAAATAACATCTTAAACCAATTTTCCTAAAATTTTAGTACGAATCCAAGATATCAAAACAAATTGGCGGTTTAGTAAAATATTGAAAAATTCTGCCTGAAAAAACTACTTGATGGATACATTTTGTGTAACAATTAATTTTCATACAGGATAATTGTGGTACGAATTCAAGATGGCGGAGCAAAATGGGGACCGAATAAAATGTTTGTAATCGTCAAAAAATCATCCTTTTACATATCTTTACGTTTTAGCATCCCTAAATGTCAAATATTATGATTTATCAATTCCGTCGGTCTGTGTGTCTGTCAATCCGACGCATCGCTTAAAAACTACTTAACCGATCGACTTCAAATTTTGGTCAAAAATTAATGGTCATATGAGGATGACCTGCTAATATCTAAAAAATCCAGATGGCGGCCTAGTGAAAAGTTCAAAAATGATAACGAAAATACTAATTATCCAATTTACCTCAAATTATGTACAAAAATCAAGTGTTACATAGGAATGAACTGGTAACATTTTGGTATCAATCCAATTTAGCAAAACAAAATAGTGACCTAATAAAATATTTAAAAAATCAGCCTGAAAAAACAACTTATTAGAGTAATTCCAAATTTTGTGCAAGCATAAGTACGATATAGAGACAAATTGGTATCTGTATATTTGTGGTACGAATTTCAGATGGGGAAACAAAATGGCGACCAAATAAATTGTTTAAAAAAATCAACGTAAAAAAATCTTCTTATTCAATCGATTTTAAGTTTTGCAATAATACCCAAAAATCAAGTGTGGCATAGGTAGAAACTAGGATTCCAAAATGGTGGAACAAAATGGCGTGGTATTAAATGACTATGTACCGAACTAAATCGGATCACACTACTCTATTCCTACTAAAAGGAAAGATTCATAATGATGGAAGTTCTGGCCAAAGGAAATTTAACGATTTTTTTCGTAATGAAAAAGATTACATTTTGACTAACTGTAATGAGAATATTAATATAAGTGAAATATTTTAAATAACACGTTTTCTAAATTTATATTTATTATTTTTGTCGAATTTTAAAATATTGTAAGTACAAAAGAATTTTCTGTTATTAAATGAATTCATTTAGTTTTAAGTTTACTCACTGTTAATTGTATGACACTAACACTAGATAGGGTTCGATTACTGGTTTGGATTGTTCTTCTACGCAAAGCCCACAATAAATGGTAATCAGTTGATCTTACTATATCTATTCATTGGCAATATGTAAACAGAACTTTATCAGAACATGTTTATATTTTAAGACAGTGACTTCTGCTCTTTGCATATAGTTTTATACTAAATTGTATTAATCCGATGAGATATGGGATATTTTATTTAACCAGGGTAAGGTTCGCGGAAAAAAATGTTTTTCAATAAAATCCGAGAATTTACATTAATTATAATTTTACGTAGTCGAAATAATATATAGTATGTCCCCGGATGGACGTAATTATACCTGTAAGTGCTTTTATTTTGCATTTTAAGAGAAAAAATCCTTCACAAAAATTGTTGCTTGTCTTAAAACTTCGAACATTAATGTTGAAATGTGAATTAGTTATACACGGTGTCCAAAAATAATAAAAACCTAACAAGACTCCAGTAGTAAACTACCCTTATTTTGAAAATTATTGTTAAGATTTTATAAAGAAGGTGTTAATTGGATAGGAGTAGTGGGTATAAATATCGACTCTAAATAAATTTGAGTCTACTTTGTAAAATGTCATATTTTCAGTTGGTTGAACGGAAAGTGATGAAATTAAATATTTAATACAGATGGCCTGAAATAAACTAATGTTATATTATATATACCGGGTGACTACGGAGTAGTGTACGCCTCCTTAACTTTTACTTATCTTTTAATAATTCTTTATGTTTGTTTTGTTCCATTTCAAAATATCAAAATGTTATCAGATAAATTTGTTGCTCCACTGTTAAGCCTGGGTTATAGATTGAAAACGTTTGCGTCTTGCGTCGCCGTTTGCGCTGTCCTTGAAGTTTATTTAACGCAAAGCAATGGGTACGGTTATATGTTTGCCGCCATCCGTTTGAGTTTCCGCTTGCCGTCGAAAAGATGGCGATCTTTAACTTTCACGGAAGCGGGCGAAAATCGGCTTGTGCGTTAAGCTGCAACCAATGAAATTGCTGGATTTTAGAGGGCCTTTTAAAACGTTCGTCCTTTGTAATAAATTTTACATTAATATTTACACATAATATACTCTATTTAAAAAAACTGCTTGGGGTCATTGTCATTAAATTTAAGAAAATGCTTGTAGGAGTTTTGAGTATTTCCACCCCAATTAACAGGCCGAATTCGCCATCTCCTTCACCTTACTTACTTTACAGCTGCGACACACATAAATATATCCACAATGCCTAGTCTTTACTAGGCATCATTATTACGATTTTGATTATCCATGCTCAGCAAATTAAAAAAACGCACATAAACTGAAAAATAAGCAAGACAAAATTGCACTACATAAAAAGGCGATAAATATAAACATTAAAGTAAGGTTAGTTCCACAGACGACGCAAAGCGCATACGTTTTCAATCTATAACTCGGGCTAAGAACCAGCGTAAATACTTAGCTCAAACGGACGACCCAAGACGCAAACTTTTTCAATCTATAACCCAGGCTTTAACTTCAAAACGGTGAGCGACTTTTTCAGATGTCAGTTTGAAGTTTGACAACTTCTGATAATTGTAATTTTAGACCACTTCTAATAATCCTGTGCTCTAATCAGCTTCTCTCCCTAGAAATGTACCACTTTTATAAACTTAAAATAATGTAGATTCAGGATTTAAACCCTCTTTTCTCGTTGGTTTTTAAAATGTCGATTTGAAATTTTAGAGCATAGATCAGACACTATATATGAACTTTTAAGTCGTTTTTGACAATTTTGGACACTTCAGGTTTAATCGAAAGGGGCTCCATCTATGAATTTAAAAAAAAAACACCAAACTGTTTTGAGATTTTTGAAATCGGATAAGAAGGGGCGGAGCTATAGACATTTGTTTTATTTTGCGTGGTTGGCCATGCCACAAAATTTAATGTAATTTTAGGTTTCTAATTTAGCCTTGTTTGATAGCGTAACGAATGTAATTTTTAAATTTTCTATCAAACAAATTTTTTATTGTTTGGATTCATTTATTTTAAAAACCAAAATATCAACAATATCTTCTTATTGCATTTACTGGTAAAAGCTGAATTGCTTTTTTATATATTTGTATATTTTATTTTAATACACTACCGACAAATCGTGAAATTAAACAACTTTATTTAATTTCTATTAATGTTGGTGTTGCTTTTTTTTATTTCTTTCGACCATTCAGGGTTAGTTTTCATTAGTAATCTTTTTTTGTCAAAAAAAAAAAGATTTTTCGATTCTTTTTTATCCTCCAAAGTTAGTTTTTTTCTACACAAACAACATTTACAACAAGGACACTTAAAAACAAAAAATAGTTCGTCAACATTCATACAAATTACACATTTTAACATAGTGTCGTGTCGAAGCTCATTTTATGAATGTTGGCGTACTATTTTTTGTTTTTAAACGTGCTCGTTGTAAATGTTGTATTTGTAAGAGAAAACTAACTTTGGAGGGTAAAAAAATTCGAAAATTACTTTTTTTGACACAAAAGTTATAAAGACCAACCTTGAATTGTCGAAACGTTTAAGAAATAAAAAAGTTGCTTAAGTTCATCTTTTCTCTTGAACCACAAATATCTAAGAAAGAACAAAATTAGAATATATGTATATCTACTCAAAGGGTTCAGAACTATGACTTTCTGTAATATATACATATATATATATATATATATATATATATATATATATATATATATATATATATATATATATATATATATATATATCCATATATATATATATATCTATATTTTTTGTGAAGAATGTTCACATTTGATGCACATTGGATCTGCTACACAAACACCCGGAATTCATAGGTAATAATTTTCTACAAACTACCTAATAGTCCACATCATTTATAGTTAGTTAACTAACTTTTAACTAAATGTTCTTCATTAATGCCAAAACTAAGTAAAAATAATGTAAACTCCTAATACAGCTTACCTTACTAAGTACTGAAGACAAACTTGATGTAATATATCAAACACAAAATTTAGTTTTACTTGTTTATAAGGATTAAATAGATACTAAATGTTTGGGAAACCATCGCTTATACCTGTTATTTGTCTAACAGTAATTTTCAATCCAGGGCCGGTTCTGCTGTAAAAGGTAATCCTTCAAATTTTACTTATGCCTTTAGAATACGCTCTCATATAAATACAAATTCAATTTAAATTCAAAACATGCTGTATTGTCCAAAGAAACTATTTTATTGACTGAGCTGAAAATAAAAGTTACATAGTTAAATGTATACGTACGAATAAAATCCAAAACAAATAGGTTAAGCTACAAAAGGAGTTCAGTATATAAGCAAAAAAAAAACAAGTAAATGTCAAAAACAATAAAAAATAATAGTCCAATAAAAGCGACATTATACAACACCACAATATATTGTACGAAAATTTTGGCACACTTATGCATTTTAATAAACAAATCTCATAGCCGCTGCCGGGAAAAATTTGTGAATGCAAGGAGTCCAAATTGGGTATCTAAAATACGGTCAAACTTTGCGCCTTAACAGTTGGAAAGCTACTTAATATTTTAAGACGCCGTTGACGCTGCGTGGTGATATTTTGAAGCAAAGTGGCAATATCCCATATAATCATAAAATATTTTAAAAATACCCTCTTTACAAAATTGCACCTCTATATTAAAATATTTTGCCACTTTGCCTCAAAATATCACCACGCATTTTTATTACAACGTTATTGTAGAATTTTTTGAAAGGGGATATTTATGTGTGTAGTCCTTCACGGATCGGAAAGTACGATGGATGTACATCCAACAGTTCGAAAGCTACTTAATATTTTAAGACGCCGTTGACGCTATTTGAAGGGTTAGAAAAAGGTCGGTTTTTGTGTCCTATATAAAATTTTGATCCGATGCACCATTTTTGAGATATCGACTAATAAAGTTTTGTTTTGAATTTCCTTCAAAAAATAGGCGCGAAAGGCAGAAAATTCTAATTTTCTAAATCTTCATAAATTTATTTCCACAAAACATCTGAAAAAATTAAGATATTTGAATAAAAAAGAAATGGTGTTAAGTCAAAATATTAAATGCTATATGTTTCAGAATCACTGTTATTAGATTAGTGGAATAGAAAAGGGTCTAAGTTTTATATATGTTTTTATATTTATCCTTCTTTCGAAAAAAGTCCTTTTTGCTAGTAGTTGGGTACTAATGTTGCACTAGTCGGACGAGGAAAATGACCTAATTTTGCACCATGCTCGTAACTACCTCATTTATATGTGCTCCCTTCGATTATGCATTGTGTATCATTTTATAGAATATGAGTAGGTAAATTTATTCTAGACGTTACAGATTATTTTTTATTAAAAAATAAACTTGAAATATACCTATTTTTGTAAACATTACTACTCGGTAGTATGACCAATGCTAACTACAAACCTACAAAAATAAATAAAAAAACAACTGTTAATTTAACTCGAGCTCCATTTGACTCAGCAGACGTAGTTGAAACTTCTAGATGCCGATGCCATCGAACAAAAGATAAATTCCAATTTTGACCCGGTATTCTTCTGATAAAGGGTGTTTCAATCTGTTCTTTCAGCACAATTTTCTCGACCGTCAAAATCAATTAATTTTTTTTTCACCGGTAATCCACATTTTGCTAAATTGATTAACCATTCTGCTATGTTGTTTTCATTTTCTAAACTTAAAAATGGCGTTGGTCCCATTCTTCGCTTTCTATTTGGAATTTCGTTTTTTAAGCCGGTCCTGTAGGAATACTGTAGTACCTATGGCATATTTCTTGCATTTTTGTGCCGTTACGGACCGCTTCAAGCCTGCTCTCTTCAAAATAATTGCTAAACTTGCGTTTAAATAGGCTAGTTGTCGATCGCCTGGCAGAATACTAGCTAATTCGAGATATTTTTATGCCAGTCACCGGCTATGGTGTTATTAACATGTGTGTATTAACGTGTTTCATGAAAATTCGTTAAAAACACAATTTTTTGTAGTTCTAGGTATTTTCTTTATTATATCAGATAGGTAACGCTTAAAATTAACAAAGTAGTTCTTTAACAATCAACTGCAAAACGTGTATAAAACTGAAAAAGGATCTACAAACTTAAGATTAATTCTAGAACTGACTCAAGACACGTTTAATTTAAAAAAAAAATCAGTAACTAGGTAGCAGAGAAAAAATTAAACATTTAATCCAAAAATTCTTTGAATTTTAATTGACTTATTAGGGTTTCCCTGATGGTTAGTTTCTTTTGTATTTCAATAAACCCAATGTCACCATTAGCTGGATATAGGGTAAATCAGGCAAATACGCCTCGCTTTTTGAAAAAGACAAACAATTCCCAAAATAAAAGTATATTTTTATTATCCCACAAGCTCTAAACCCCGCTGTGGCATTAGCTACGGTTGCTACCTTACCCCAAGCATTACCAATTAATTTAGAAATGTTAGTTCTTGATAGTTTCCTATTTTTATTTTGGATCATCCAGTTCTTTGCTTCTTGAAAGAAATATGTTTTAAGTGGTTTAAAGAATGCCCTGTAATGCTTGAGTTTTGTGGTACTAGGCAGACACAAAAGAAGTACATCATTTTCAACAGCTAAATCAAATAACTCAATAGCATTACAGTGGGATGTGTGCCCGTCCAATATTAATAAAGTTTTTCCATTACCCTTTTTTGCAAAAAATAATCCTTAAACCATTTTGTGAACAACTCTGAATTAGTATATGATGACTCGGGATTCATTAGTACTCCTGAACCTGGGGGAAGACCATCAATAAATTCATCTTTTTGGTAATTGCCTTTGAAAATCAAAACCGGAGGTAAAAAATATCTTTCTGCGCTGCAGCATGAGATTAAAGAAGCATTTTCTCCCCTCTCTGATGTTGTCAACGAATAAACGTCTTTTGTCTCTTTCGTTGCCACTACTTTTCCTGGTCTAGTATTGATCTGAATGCCCGTCTCATGAATATTGAATATTTTCCTAGGTTTATCCAGCAAGTTATTTGTTGATAGGACTTCAAGCAGGAGAATGAAGAAATTACTGACATCTGTTTTGTTCATCCCTCTAGCCCGGGCAAGTAACAGCCCCTCAGATTTCCTAATGCTAAGATCTTTATTACGGCGCAAAAACCCATGGAATCAGTCGTCTCCAGCTGATTGGGTTTCTTTAGAGAAACGATTATTTAAACCTAGTTTTTCTGCAAATGAAAAAGCCATTTTCTTTACTGATGAAGAATCTGGAGCAAAACCAACTTGTTCCAGGGCTTTTATCCGCAAAGTAAGTCTTCTTTCATGTTCAGTTCCTAATTCTGGACACCGACCTAAGCGTATTTTTGTGCTTTTGGATAGCAAATGACGTCTCAAAGTACGAGATGCAATTCCATAGGCCCTGCTTGCTTCATTTACGCCCATTTCTCGTGATAAGACTTTTTGCATAGCCTCTGCCAATTCGTCTTCACAGGCTCGTGTGGTCTTACGAACATATGTTTTACCCATATTCTGTAAAGAAAATGTTATTCTAATAATATAAATAATTCGATCGTAGTGAGGCGTTTTTCACTTATTTTGCTGGGGCACATTTCCCAAACACTGGTGAAAAATGCCCCACCTCGGTATCAAACTGCCAGGAAATACGAAATGAATGAACTTGTCACAATTTATAGGTTATGAATCATATTAAGTTATAGCGCTTGCAAAATTACAAATATCTCTAAGGATCTTTTTATAAATGCAAAAATAAGTACATACCCTGAAATTTGGTGAACTCTGAATGATGTTATTCAATCTTATAGTGAATATTTTTCAAAATTAAACTTAGAAAATAGCACTAAATGTACACAGGCCGTCTCTACTAAGTAAACAATAAGTGAGTGTGAAGCCTACTGCCGGACGGAGTTTTTGTTAGCGACACTGGGGCGTATTCGCCGGTTGGGCGTTTTTCACCATTTTACCCTACATAGCTGTTTTTCGCTTTAAGACTTGGCCTTAAAAAATTGCATGTAGCCGTTTTCTTTAGGGGAAATTATTTCAGCTACAAACTTCTTGGAAGTTCCACTTTCTGTTTTCAGCTCCGCAAAAACATAATCATCGTATTTTATTTCTGTCGCGACACTGTTGCTGTTTTTGACTAAATCTGCTGCTTCACACGTATTGTTGTTCTCACAGTCGTCATCAACAACTTTATCTTGAGAAAATTCGTCTTCAAAAACTTCATTTTTGAGATCAGAAAATGTTCATCACTGTCATCATTTGCAGTCCATACATTTCTGTATTGACGTAATAGGTCCTCATCACTCTAAGATTCATTCAGCCCTTTTAGATTGCTTGCGAACAATAACTTTGATGCGCCCCGGTTCATCCGTGACATTGGTCTCGTCGTAGTTGGGCACTGCTTCGGGAAGCACATTTTCAAGAATACGAGACAAGTTATCAAGATACGTGATAATTATCTTATCAACTTTTGCTCTACTTTGTTTAATTGATTGAGGCATCCTTTTTGATAGCTCTTCTTTTTGTCGCGGCAAGAATTCTGCCATCCAACCTTCCCCACGACGGTTATTTACAAACTGTTTAATTGAACGTCACTCCTGTTTACATAGTTTTTAACAAACTTTTTTAAAATCTGCCGGTTCAAATGGAAATCCCCATTCTAATGCTGTACAAATTGCACGAACATGTCTGTAGTACAATGTCCGGGACTCTGTGTATGCAATTTATTAATTTTCCTGTATAATATTACGTAAGGTATACCATATTCCTGACTTACCTACTATTCATTGATTCGCCCATTTGTTATTCATCCGCATGGTGTAGATGGTCCCGTTCGTCTGTGCGATTCGCTGCGCAGAGATTCCGCCTTTTGGGCGAATTAATCGAGTAGGCAAACCATTCGTCCTCACCAATCTTTTGTTTTTTGTTAATTGTCTAGTCAGTATGACTTTATTAAATAAACACTGCTTAAAATGGAGTTTGCGAACGACATAATTTTAAATTTCGTAAAGAAAAGTGTTGATGAAATATTTGTCAAGTCACGTTATTTTTCGAAGTCTTTCATTGTTTTATTTTAAGTGCTTCTGAGTATTTGTTTTATGAATAAACAATTCAATTATGGTGCTTCAAGGATTTTTCTTTGGTGAAAAGTTGATAATTTTTCACTTTAAATATCAAATATTTAGACATATATTTTTAAAAATATCGTAATATGAACATATAACGAATAACGGCGGTATTCTATCTGTATACTGTTTTTCTATAAATGAATTTAGTTTAGTAATTTATTGACATTAATTTACTGCACATTAACTGACGGGCCACTAACTGTAAATTAATGTACATTTTAATGTATTTTTTATGTTCTCTCGAACTGTTAAGTCGGTTTTGATATTCAACATTTAATTTCATAGTTATTTTCGAATAAAGGCTCGAAAAATAAGAAGAAACATTTTTCAACGATTGATTTAATAGCAAATTTTCGTAAACTTTTAGATTTCACGACGCGAGCTATGTCAATCGATATATGATAAAAAATATGCATTTTTATCCCGCACATATCCCTTCTTGACTTGGTAGTGCCTTTGTAAATCACAACACTCATATTTTAGGAGAAAAAGCAAAAAACGGTACCACTAAATTTCACTTTATACTCTGAAAACAACAAAAAATCACATTTTCCCTAATTTGGGCATTTTGCAAACATCATCGGCTTTTTTTGTTTTTTTTCGGAAAGCGCTCCTCAAAATATATAAGAACCAGTTGGTTTTAATAATTGATGGGACTATAAACTCACATGATTCACAGCGGCACAAAACTCTTCCACGGAATAAAATGCGTGATTTAAGAGTTATTCTAAAGTGACGTTCTTGTCTAATACCACTCAGTCTCAATGGCAGATGTTTAAAAATGTTTTGACTAGTATATCATAGACTTTTTTATTTGGGCAGTTGATGAGTTAGCTAATGCGATTTTGTTGGAAGACCGGGTAATTCTAACGGCTGTAGAGTGAATTTCATTCTAAAATTCCCTGTGTATTTAACATGTCGATTCCAGGATACAGATATAGGACAGTATTAAGAGCTTGTTCTCAACAAATAGCGGTCTACAAGAGCGGCAAACATTGGCTGCGCGTTTTTATAGGAAAAAAGGTTTTGTACAATTTCCCAAGAAGATGTGCTTCTATTAATCCAAAATAGGCATTGTGGCAAGGCAATGTGATATATTCACAAAATATTTCTTTTTGGTTTCTATAATTCTATAAAACTTCTTGCATGGGGTAATTTTAAAATATCTCTGTGGAAACCCTTAATTTTTTTAGTTTATTTATTTATTTTTTACCTTTTTCTCAACTGAAATGTAATTTCACAACATATTTTTTTTGACTTCTATAAAGCCACCTGAATCTGGAAATTAAAAAAAAATTCTGTGAAAACTCTTATTTTTTAATTTATTTATATATTCTTAACTTTTTTTTTAGCAGAAATGTATTCATAAAATATTTTTTTTTGAGTTCTATAAAGCCTCCTGAATACTAGTAACTAAAGAAATTCCAAATTTTTATTTTATTTATTAATAATTTTTTAAATTTTTCTTAAGTTAATTTTTTGCTATAGTTTTTATTAAAAAAGATATAGACCCGGAATTTTGTATGCGCGCTTTCGTTACACCAAACCTAATGAATCCTAACCTGACCTAATCCGGATTTTTATTAATCATTAATTTTGTAAAAAAAAATTAGGAGTTTCCGCAGAGAAATTTTTTAATTGCTGCTTTCAGGATGCTTTATAGAAACCAAAAATAATTGTAACTATATCACATTTCAGTTAAAAATAAGGTTGAAAAGTAAATAAATGAGTAAATTAGAAAATAACAGTTTTTGTATGATTTTTTTGAGGTCCAGATTCAGAAGGCTTTATAGAAGTAAACAAATATATGTTGTAAATGTATCACAGTTCGGTTAAGAAAAGGGTAAATAATAAATAAAAATTGGGAAAAAAAACATTTTGGAGCCCCGAAGGTCATAGCTGGCAGATGCAAGTTTAGTTCTTGAATATTTTATATGATCCTCAAATTTTAACTTGTCATCAACGAACAGTCCTAATAATTTATTTTCACTTAGGTATTTCATAATTATGCTATATAAACTTTAAATTAAGTCTAAAATTCGTTATACCAGTTTTGTTGAATTTTAAAGTTAGTTCGTTAGAGTTACATGTTTTTTTAATTTTACTGAGATCTCTATTAAATGTTTGAGTTATTAAGAAATAATGGAAAATTTCATACAGTAGTTAAAAAACAATGTGCCGGCCCAGATTATTATAGCTTCAGCCAGTAAATATGTACACGCAATACATAATACGTTATTACATGAACGGCAATTAATAAGCAATGTTAATATATAACAATTATTATACGCGGTTTATTTAAGTGGTATACCTTGCTTCTGGCTTTCTGCGAATGTATTCCTCGCTTTGATTTAAAGTAAAAAAACTTGTATAGACTGATGTTTTTTTGTATCTTAAACCCCTAAAAAATATGAGAGTCTAAACATATGACATATGTTAAACAATTTTAAGAAAAATTAATATTTTTTTTTTCAGACCATTTTTGATATTTAATCAATGCTATGTCCCAATTTATAGAAATATACTTATTCATCCGGGGTATATTTGTATGTATTTAAATATCTATTGGTACAGATGCTTTTTGCTTCTCTCCCTTGTAATCGTGAAAAAATCACCCTCCAATATCTTTGTGTTTTCGGGTCGCTGAACCACGCAAAACATGTTCTTACATTACCATCAATCTGTCGGTCTGTCTGTACAGGCATAATAACGGTCTGGTTTTTTAAATTATAAAAAAAATCGTTATTAAGAGAAACTGCTTATTGTATGGACTTAAATTGGCAACATTTTTATTTACATCCATTATGGCGAAACAAAATGGCGGCCAAATGAAATGTTATAAAAATTATTACTAAAAAACTACTTATCCAGTGTGCCTGAAAAAGCTATTTAATGGATTAATTTCAAATTGTGTGCAGTAATTAATTGTGGTGTAGAGATGAACTTGTACAATTGTGGTACAAATTCAAGATGGCGAAATAAAATGGCGGCGAAATAAAATGTTTGTAATCGTGAAAATCTTCCACTCAGTTTTACACTTCTTTACGGTTTAGCGTCCCTAGATGCCAAAAAATATGTTTTTTCAATTCCGTCGGTCTGCCTATTTAACCGATTGACTTCAAATTTTGGTCAAAAATTAACGGTCGTATGGTGATCACCTGGTAATATTTTGGTAAAAATCTAATGTGGCGCAACAAGATGGCGGCCTGGTGAAATGTTAAAAAAAATATTATTTAAAAACTAACCCAGTCTAGCTCAAATTTTGCACCAAAATCAAGTGTTACATAACAATGAGCTGGTACCATTTTGGTATGCATTTAAGGTCGCAAAACAGAATGGCGGCATAATGAAATATTTGAAAAATCAGTTTGAAAAAGTACTTATTAAATTAATTTCAAAATTTGTACGAGCATTAAGTGGTATTAAGATGTGGGACGAATTCAAGATGGCAAAACAGAATGGCGGCCAGAAAGAAAAAGTGTAATGGTGAAAAAATCTCCCTCCTAGCTTCACATATCTTCACTTTAGAGTCCCTAGATGCCAGAAAATATTCCATCGGTCTGTGTATCTGTCTGTCAGTTCATGCCATAGCTTAAAAACTACTTACCCGAAACAACTAACCCAGCTCTCAAGTTTTGCACAAAAATCAATATTACAAAGGAATGAACTGATAATATTTTGGTATGAATCCAAGGTAACAAAACAGAATGGCGGCCTAACCAAAAATTAAAAAAACCAACCTGAAAAAATTACTTATTACATTAATTTAAAATTTTGTGAAAGCATTGAGTGTGATATAGAGATAAACTGGTTAAGTTGTGGTACGAATTCAAGATGGCGAAACAAAATGGCGACCAAATAAAATGTTAAAAAAAGTATATATATATTTTAAATTATGCCCCAAAATCAATTTTGGCATAGGTAGAAACTGGTAAAATGTTGGTAGGAATCCAATATGGTGGAAGAAAATGGCGCTCAATAAAAATGTTTGAGAAGGCAGATATGAAAAATATTCTACAATAATGCACATTATTTACATTTAAAAAAAAACATTTCAACATATACGAGGCAAAACAAAATTATGTATTTACCATCTAGTTTTGAAACACCATCTGGTAAAATACAACCTTTATAAGTCAAGGACTCTGCTCTCAAGATTAGTTTATTCCCTACACATAGCTTTTTTTACTCACGTTGATATTTCGAATATTTTTAAAATTATAAATTATTGAATAAAACGTTGCTTTTAAAAAAAATATTTTAATTTGCAACCATTAACAATAATTATAGATAATCTAAATTCTTAACAACAAGCACTCATCTAAACAATAAAAGAAAGCAAATATCGGGTGTTGCCTCCTCTAGGTCGGACGATGGCTTCCATTCTTCGGGGCACTCCATTAATTAATTTAGGAATAAACTCTTGGGGCATGTTATTACGCTCCTCTATAAGCGCGGCACTAAGTTGGTTTTTATTTAAAATTTTAAGATTTCTGATACGTCTACTAAGGTAGTCCCAGACATGCTCAATAGGATTTCCGTCCGGAGAACATGCTGGCCAATTCATCTTCTCCATTTCAACTTCATTAAGATAATGTGTGACACATTTAGCGGAATGTGGTCTCGGATTATCTTGCATTAAAATAAACTCATCGCCTATAAAATGTGAAAATGGTAAAACATGGTCCGCTAGAATATAATTAATGTATTTTTCAGCTGTCAGTGTTCCTTCGTCAACAAAAGTCACCTCAGTACAAGCTTCCATCGATATTCCGGCCCACACCATTAGTGATCCTCCTCCATGACTAAGGTGTGAACTACATGTACATTCAGCGAATCGTTCACCCGTTCACCTCCACACACGCTCCCTACCATCTAGAGAATGTAGACATCGAGATTCATCCGTAAACAGGACTCTACACCACTGCACTTCAGTCCAATTAAGATGTTGGCCAGCAAAGGCCACCTGGTGACGTCTAAGCAACCTTGGACCTGTAGCTGGTCTGCATGCCTTTAATCTAGCTTCGTGTAACCGGCGACATATAGACCACTTACTTACTTGAGTGCCCCGAACTTCGTGAAGTTGAATTTCTGTATGCATAGATGTTAAGTGTCGATTTCTTAAGGCAGATAAATAATAAACCTGTCATCAGCATCGGAAGTCTTACGTGTTCGGCCACTGCCAGATCTTCGTTTGTTGCTACACGTTGCTCTATATCGTAGCTCAATTCTTCGGACAGTAGAACGGCTGACATTAAATTTTCTTGCGACGTATTGGTAAATTCGCCCGTTGTCTCAAAGAGCTAACACTTTTACGCAGTTCTGATTGTTCAAAACTATTTTAAAAGTGTTTAATGCTTTCTAAAACTAACGATATGACTTACTAATAACGGTAATCCATACTCATTATGTAATATACTATTTTCTAATTATTACAAAATCAAAATACCAAATTTTACAATATATCACATAAGTTGTATTGTTTTAATGGGACACCTTATTTATATTTTTTATTTGGTTCTGATTTGACTGGCATATCACACTGTGTTCATCCAGCCGTTGTCGATTTATTTCCAATTACGTAAAATAATTATATTGTATGATAAAGAGTGCCGTATTCTGTTTGTTTCATGTTTTGACATAATAGTTATAATTATCTTAATGTCTTTTTTTATGTTTCTATTGACAACAATTAGCACTTTGTAATTTCCATGGCACTCTTTATCAAGCAATTTTTGTACATATTTCTGATTAAATCGAAAACGGCTGAATGAAAACATAAGTGTGATATAACCTCGGATATACCAATAAAATCAGAGCAGAATATGCTTTCCAAATAGTAAAAATATTTAAGGTGTCCCATTTAAAAAAATAAAACTTATGATGATATATTTTAAAATTTTGTTTATTTTTTTGAATTATTACCAAAAACTTGTTCTGTAACCCTACAATTTTTTTTTTGGTTTACATGGCCAACTTTAAAACTAAAGGAGGCTGGTTAAAATATTATCAAGATAAATAGATCGCAGTGTACAAAAATATTTTCATAACAATAGTTGGTTCTTTAATTTCAAGAAAAGTTGCTGTACATCCCCTATAATGTTACCCCCTTCTAACTTTCTTATTATTCAAGACAGCAAAAAAAAGATTGGTAGGTAAGGTTACTACTCTAGTTTTTACACAAATCAAAAAGTTGTGTTCTTTTAATGGAATGCCCTGTACATAATTGCATTTTTAGATTTTACTAAAAATTCTATAAATATTTTGTATTTAAAATATTCACGTATCTTCAATTTTTGGAGATACTGACAGTTGAAAGTGAAAAATTTGACATTGTAAAAGGTTATAATGTTACCCTCTCTAACTTTCTTGTTACAAGTGTTCAAGATAGAATCAAAATTAAATAATTGGCATATAGGGTTATTACTCTTGTTTTAGCACACATCAGGAAATCATGTTTATCTCAATTAATATAAAGGGGTCCAACAGTTTTTGTAATACCTCAGATATTTTACAAATTGATTTATTTGCAAACTTTTTGCCGGTCACTATAATATAGCCTACACTATTTTCAGCCCTCTTCGAAACATTATAGTTCTAAAACAAAAATATATCCCCTAAATAGAGTGCACTGAAAAAGAACGAATCTAAAAAAGCAATAGTGTGCCTTGGCTATCAAGTGTCAGTTTTAAATCGCAACTAACTAAATTTATTATCATAATAATAATATCATAATAATAATATCCACGTAGAGAAAAGCAAAAAATTTTAGTTTTGCTATATAAAAAATAATTATAACTACACAGTTGCGCAACAAGACCTTATAGCTAATAATCCCCGAATGCATGTTCCATTCAAACAAACGTTCAAGAGATTACAAGTAAACTTCCAAGAAACTTCGGATTTAAAAAGAAAAAGACGAACAGCGACAGTTCATGAAAATGCTGAGGTAAATATATTACTTTTTATCGAAGAGAATCCAAATACGTCAATTAGAAATATATCTGAGCATTTAAAAGACGGACTGGATCCCCGCAATACATCCTATGGAAAAGTTCAAAGAACATTCAAAAAGTTTGGATTTAAAGAATTTAAGATTAGGCCTTAGCAAATAATTAAGAGGGTTACTTTTTATCGTAATATGTTAGAACTACTAAATAACAACAACAATTATTTACGGCAAGTGCCTTGGACAGACGAATCAACATTTTCGACCAGCGGCCTGTTTAATCGGAAAAATACACGGCAATGGGCAACAGTACATACACACTGTTATCGGGAATTTCAGTTCCAAGGACGTCAATTCGTCAACGTGTGGTGTGGCATGCTCAGTAATAAGGTAATTGGACTATAATTTTTTATTAATATTGTCAACAGTTAAAAACCACAATATTCATTCAGTTAAATACCATCTTAGTCAGCATTTTGGTCAGTGGATGGGAAAAGATGCTGCTATTAAATGGCCACCGGATAGCCCCGACCTCACACCGTTAGATGCGTTTTTATGGGGTCATTTAAAGAACAAAATATATGCATTCCATATAGTCAATATCCAGCATCTAAAGGATCTTATAAGGACCGAGGTGAATTATTTGAATGAAAATTTCACATCTTATTGTTTTAGTCAATCAGAAGATTGATTTTGTTTTCGTTACCGTGACAACTTAAAAAATTTCTGGAAATTTTCATCCTCTAGGGTACCCTGGGCGAAATTAATAATTAATAATTAATATTTTATTGCTTAATTAATGATTAACAAGTACAAATTTCAAATGTGTTTCAAAGTCTTGTAAAAACTCTTCGCGTTTCAGTTGGTGAAGGAATATTAATTAGATGCTTACGCATGAATAAATAAATATAATATTATTTATTATTATTATTATTATTTAGTAAGCAATTTTTTTCACACACAAAATAAATATAGTTCGCTTATACCATTTTTAATAATCTTTTGAAACTAAAATGGGTTATGTTGTTATTTTCTGTTATACCGGTTATACGTATGATACAGGTATTTGGATTTACTCAAATGGTTATAAAATTAGAAATCATAATAGGTTTCTGCCAATTTTAGTACAAAAATATAATATAAGACAGTACACTATATATAAATTAACGCCGTATAATTAGTTTTTTGCGACTAAAATGTGCGGAAACATTTTTTTAACAATATAGAAAATATGTTAATATCTTAAAATTATATATCATTATTCTATCTAGGGTTGAAAATTCAAAATGTACCAAAAATATTTTGCACTTATTTCAGTAAACAATTTTTTATAGCACCCAAATATAGTTCGCTTAAACCATTTCTAGTAACTTTTTGAAACTAAAATGGGTGGTAAATTAATAATAAAATATGTTATTTTCTGTTTTACCTACAGTACAAGTATTTAAATTTGCTCATACGGTTGTAACATTAAAAAACATAAGAAAAACAGGATTCCACCCATTTCAGTAAAAAAAAAATATATAAAACAGTACACTAAATATATAATAACCCCTTATCATTATTTTTTTGCAATTAAAATGCATTAAAAGATTTTAAAAATATATGTTGATATCATAAAACTATACACAATAGTTATATACTAATCTACTGTTGAGATTTCAAAATATAAAACAAAATGTCTCACTTTATTTTAGTAAACCAAAAGAAAACACTAAAATACATCGTACTTAACTTATAATAATTATTATTTGTAACATTAAATACAAAATTGTTATAAACCCTTGATGCCTGATTTAAACCACTTGTCGAGGAGGCGATGCTACTCGTGATAGTTTCAATTATATCTTGATGATATTCAGCATCCAACTGAAGGTATGGCTTAATGGACTAACTCTTGCTGTGTCCTGTTATTTCAATAAGTTGTTGTTCATTAATTCCACGCTTAGCTAAATTGGAAACCGCTGTTGCTCGAGCTGAGTGATTTGTTATTTTAGTTTTTTTCATGTCAATACCAATACTAGCTCCCGCTGATTTGAACCAAGTGGATATTGTATTTTTTCCGACAGGGCCATTCTTATACCATCCTTTAGATTTAGAGCGGTTCCAATTTGAATTTGGCGTTAAAAATAGTGTTTCAGTTTTTATATGGCTGTCTCTTTTAGTCAGCAATTTTTTAAGAACACGGCATATTTCAGGATTATCATTATTTGTAACTAGTCATTTACTGTCACATAGTTTTTTTTTAACCACCCTGAGTAGTTTTAGAAAATACTGGATTGTACTCAATCCGTCCAGTTAAATTAACTTTGTTGTCAGTTTCTTTCATAAAATATTGTACACAAACTGAAGATCCTTTTTCGTTGCAAACCTTGTGGAGAATCTTGATCCAAGTATCTATTATTTTTGAAAACTCATCGTTAGATAATGCTGTTGAACTTCTTTTTCTTTTGCAACGATCTTTTTGTAGATGATTGCGTTTTGCATCTCTAGCTGTCCTGGCGGCTGCAAACCTTGGATCAGAAAATGGATTAAATTTGATTTTGTACTCATTAGAGGTGGGTTGCGAAATCGCAGCCTGCTACTTTGTCACTGCTCCACCAACGTAGTAGTAACAGACTGCTCCGGTGTCGAGGAAATCACAGTGATATTTCGGAGCAGTTTAATTGGATGAACAGGAACACGAAAGCTGCGCCGCGGCTGTCTTGACTAGCAATAGTAAATGCGCTGTGCCGCTCGCTGCTACTGATTTTTAAACATAGTTTGGCAAGTTATGTAAAAGAAAAGTACATCTCTTTTTTAAACAGCAATAAGCTCTAAAATACACAGAAGTAAAAGAAAAATGAAATATGTATATATTGGGCATGAGAATAAAAAAATTCAATTATGCGAAAAAAAGAACAAAATAATATTTCCATATATAGGGTCATTCAAATAAATGTAGCCTAATATGGGAGAGATTTAAAATGTAATCAGGTCTTTTTAAAACAATAGTGCCTTGAATTTACATATTATATATAAGTGCATATGTACTTTTTGTTTTGTGTGAGGGTTTAATTTCCTCCTTAATAAACTAAAGAATATATCAACATCACTCAGACAAATACAAAACTATCAATATATATATATATATACAGTGTGTCCCAGATTCGCTTCCCTATACAGAGATCTCAACTCCTATTATACCTACAGTAAAGGTTAATTGGAGAAAGTTTTAGAGAAAACTTCAGATTTACGATCGATCAATTGTTTTTGGAAATATCGGGGGAAAACTGAAAATGGCGGATTTCGTTTTTGACCAGTTTATCCAAAACAGTAAATTTGACAGCTGCCAAAATGTGACATTATTCGGACACATTTTTAAGACAAATAAGATGGTGTATACGACACGTCTTCATTGTTTTTTGTTAACCCGCAACCCGCCTCAACTTTCATTTTTCTTATAGCCGCCATATCGAATTTTTCGATTTTTGGAAAGAGCCTAAAATTTCCAGTCCAGTGATATCTCACATTAAAGATTTTAGTATCATCGAAATATTACACTTCGTAAAGTTAGGTTTCAGTTTTTTCTAAGGAGGCCATGATTTATCTGTAACAAAATTTGATTTTGACTTTGACGTTAACTTAAATAGTTGAAAGTATCAAAGCTGCGTTTTAATAAGTAGTAGGTACGCTTTTATCCCAATAAAATCATAAAACTGACACATAAATTGTCAAAACCTATAGAAAATGGCCGGCATTCCCTATTCAAATGAAGAAAAGGTTGACATGTTAGCTCTGTACTTTCAATCATGCAGAAACGCCGATGTTACCTCAGCAAGGTATTTGGAGATGTACCCCGAACGACGGCAGCCTCATAAAACCCAATTCAGGAAAATCGTAGTTAATTTAATTAACCATGGTGCCTTCGTCAGTCAACTTACTTTTTTGATATTGTATTACACTTTTATTTAATCATTTTGTATTGTAGTTTCGAAAAACCTTTAAAAATAGAATTGGGTTCTATAAATTTATTAACACTTTATCTAAATTTTCTGCGTTCAGCTGTATTTCCGAATAATTTAAATTTTAAAGCGCAAGGGGTTTGTTCTTTTGATATTTTATGTTTTATTAAGGCACGGTGTACTTCTTTAAGATTATTATATGAAATAAATTGATTTCGTATTTCCGAAATTAATATGCAATACCAACAAAATAATTTATTACGGCTATGACTTCCCGCTAACCAAATATGTTTTTCTTTTTCATAATAAAGCTGAATAGGTTTCAACTGTATACAAGCTCATTCATTACGGGATGTTTCGATAATTATTTTTGAATGAAAATATCTACTTTTTAATAAAGATAATTTTCCCTTTATAATTTATAGTTTCTAGTACCACCCGGCCGACCCTGCCGCCTTTGACTGTTGGGCACCTATTTATACATTATTAATCATTTCAGGAAATTGACTTATTGGACCATTTTTGTTTGACTACAACTTAAACGGACAGAGGTAACTAGAGCTTTTGCGAAACCAGGTTGTACCAGCCTTACGAGCTATTCTAACGGAAGACGAATTAGGAAGAACTTGGTTTCAACAAGACGGATGTCCGGCTCACAATACCATTCAAGTCAGGAACTTCTTAAGAGAGCAGAATAATTTCTTTAAATGGTCCAATATCTTGGCCTCCCAGATCCCCTGACCTGTCGCCCTTGGATTTCTACCTCTGGGGTCACACGAAGAATGAAATCTATGAATTTGATCCCCCCGTGACCATAAAAATCCTGAGACAAAAAGTTCTGGACACATTTAGAAATATTAACCGAAATACACTTACCTGGGTTGTACGAAAAACAGTCACCAATTGAATACCTGCCCCGAACAAGGTTGTAACCACCAAAAGACAAATTTTACATGAATCATTTTTTTAAAGTACTGATAATACCTATCGAAATATAATGAGTTAAAACAATTATTAGTCACATTACTATAATGATTATATGGACCAGAATAATCATTCTAATACAGAACAGAGAAGAAATAACCACAAAATGGAGACGTTGGGGGAAACAAGGTTGTAACATCATAGAACAAGGTTGTAACAGGCTGGTTACAACCTTGTTCAAGTGCAACTGTGTATCAACACCTGCCTTCCAAGTGTTGATTATTTATGTTTGAGATTGGGGGGTGGGTGCTCTCGCATATATTTGTTTATATTTTTAATAATATAATAAAAACATAATTTTTTTAAATCAAATTTTATTAATATTGTTTACATAACGCATTATTAACAAAGAAATTATAACCTATTCACTTGGCAAATTATTGTAAAATTCTTTATATTCCAACGGAATGAATTTGCACATATCTAACAAATATTCTTTCTTCTCTTTTTTGATCGGAAGAACAGAGTTGTACAACTTTGGAAGCCTTTGAAGATCCAATGTCACTGGAGGGAGGCATCTATTTCGAACACCTTTCATTTTCTTTGACATAGAATAACTATTCCAAGGTTGCAAAATATTGTGACTTACTCTAGCACGTATTGTTTTAGGGTCATCTCTTGTAATTTGGAGCCATACGACTTCTGTTATTTTAAATAATGGGTCCTTTTTCAATGAAAATTCAATTTGAGAAATATCCTTAAAATCAATATTTTGCATATAGCATACAAGAAAAGGATTTGAAGGTCGTGCATTTGCGATGATTTCTATCCACTGTCTTGGATGGTAAATCGTAGCCGTTTTTTTTTCCTCTCGATCAAGGCAAAATCGCGGTCACATGGCAAAAAACTGTGCCCGCTTACTAAAAACTTTTGCTCAACAGATGAGAAATACTTCATAGTTACAAAATACTGGTAAAGGGATATAATTTTCCAATTATTATTTTGTCTAACACATCTGTCAGACCACACAATGAGTTTTCTGTCCGTTGCATTATTTTCTATAGGCTTAAAATGAGTCGTAACATATTTAAGTAAACATGATGCTATTTCAGCAGATCCTCTTTTAGCTATGCTCTCATGCCAAAAACACATGAAAACATCATTTGTGCCCATATTGTGAATAGCTTGATTATAGCATGAGTACTGTCTTTGATAAAAAACGGCAGAATGCTTTAAAGTTGGACTGAAAAGAACTTGCTGTAGATCAGTACATAATACTATAATATTTTCATTTTCCTTTGCCAGCTGAATGTCATCACTCAATGCGGAATATGCCTTTTCTGCCCGCCTATGGTGAATTTCACTTTCATTGAAAATTTTGGTTTTTTCGTCTTCTGATTCTGCATCAACGAGTTTAGCATAGAACTTGTCACAATACTGGCAAGTATCAGATCTGGGTATACCGAACCTTAAATTAAATTCAGATCTGAATATATCTCTGTATAGCTTCTCACTGCATTTAACAGTTGGATGTTTGTCCTTAAATAAAATATACATCTGCTTTAACGTCAAATCGGGACTAAGACATATTTTTTCCGTACGACCTCTTGCATAGTGACTTTCTTGTTTAGGAAATGTCTCGATATGTGCTTTAACTATATCTTTAGTAGTATTTGGTATAGCCGTAGGCCTGTTGGAATGTCTACCTCTTTTGTCTTCTAGTGGCTCGTTAAATTTTATTTTTTCTTGAAGTTTTTGTAAACGCCTTGGTGTAATTTTTAATACGTAACATAATGTTTTTTGACATACTTGTACTTTAGATATTTCCTGATTTTCAACGGGTAAATAATATTTTACACTACAGTGTCTCCTGGAAACATTTTCCTCTACATATCTGCGCTTAATATTAACAATATCCATACACTGTTGCGCAAGCATTCTTGTTTGACCATCGTAGCTTAATTTGTAAAAATCTTGGAATGCTTTTTGTTTGTCAGCAAAAGTTACAATTTGACATTCATATTTACAGCGACACACTCGAGCCTGAAACAACAAAACAATATTTCAACCGACCAGTAAAAAAATAAAAAAAGCTTGTATTTGTAAACTATTAAACTGAAAATTAAAAAAAACTCACACAAGCACAGAACTTTTTAAATTTTTGAATATTTTTCTAAAAACTTGAAGCTTTATTTTAGAAGCTTTATTTTAAGTATAATGATGTGTTACAACTCAAACTTTTTTGTAAGTTAGATTATTTTTTAAATTTCAGTGAAATAGTTTACACATTAAAGCTTTTTTTAATATTTTGTTAGTTTATTTTATTTTGTACTTTTACTATTTCTTACGTACCCTGTATAAGACATTCACGATTGGAATATTGTATTGTCATCGAGTGTATTCACTAACTCTCAGTCAAATCCGATAACGGGTGCAGCTTTACACTTTTTAACAATATTTTTTAAAAACCCTGTATAAGATATTCACTATTTTGCATACCATAGTATTTTAGAATCATAGGGTTTGTGCTATTTAGAATTTTTAGCATTTTTTATGCACCCTATATAAGACATTCATGTTGGAAAGCCATAATACTGTATTGTCATCGGATTTATATACGTATACCAAATTTCAGGAAAATACAATAACATGAACTACTTTAAAACTTACTTGAAAGATTTGATCCAAACATACTAACATACAAGTAAAGTTAAATCAAAGCATTTTAAAAAACGTGTCTCTGAAAAAACAAACATGTCGATGGTTACAACGTTATTCTACTTACATCATCAACAGCGATTTTCCCAGGCACGGGAACGTTTCTTTTTGATATGTATGGCTGTCCACTATCCTTTAAGCTTTTTCTTTTAATGTCTTTCCATTCTGCAATTTTTATTTTTCGTTTTCTGACTTTAATTAGCTGCTTTTCGGCGGAAACAGTAAGACGCACCACACTCGACGCCATGTTACGACAAAGCGACACCACAGACCA
This sequence comes from Kuschelorhynchus macadamiae, assembly GCA_030620095.1. Taxonomy (NCBI): domain Eukaryota; kingdom Metazoa; phylum Arthropoda; class Insecta; order Coleoptera; family Curculionidae; genus Kuschelorhynchus; species Kuschelorhynchus macadamiae. Next base: position 240,951 of record JAUTXW010002438.1, on the reverse strand, counting down.
CTTGATGTTTACAACCTTGTTCTAGCCGAGGCAAAGTTTGCAATCGAAAATGATCCCTAATAATACGAATTATAAGGCTTATTAAGGCTTAAAAGCCCTATAAATGTTGGTTACAACCTTATTCCATGTTTAGCACCGTTTTTGAAATATTTTTGGTTACAACCTTGTTCGGGGCAGGTATTCAATTGTCAAAAATGTCTCGATGCAAATAGACATCATTTTGCAGATTTGTAAATTAATGTTACCCACTTACAAAGTAGTTAAAGCTCATTTAGATTTTTTAAGTCGTTATTTACGTTCATGTTGTATTGAAAATTCAATGCGTTCAATACATTACTTACATATTAATGTAATCTTGTGACAAATAAATCATGGCCTCATTTAAAAAAATTGAAACCTAATTTACGAAGTGTGATATTTTGATGGCACTAAAATCTTTAATGCACTTGTGAGATATCACTAGACTGGAAATTTTAGGCTCTTTCCAAAAATCGAAAAATGCAATATGGTGGTCACAAGAAAAATGAAAGTTGAGGCGGGTTGCGAGTTAACAAAAAACAATGAAGACGTGTCGTATACGCCATCTTATTTGCCTTAAAAATGTGTCCGAATAATGTCACATTTTGACAGATGTCAAATTTACCGTTCTGGATATACTGGCGAAAAACAAAATCCGCCATTTTCGGTTTTTCGCCGATATTTCCCAAACTTATTGATCGATCGTAAATCTGAAGCCAGATATCGAATGCAATAAGTTTCCCCTAAAACTTTCCCCATTTAACCTTTGCTGTAAGGATAATAGGAGCCGAGATCCCTATATAGAGATGCGAATCTGGGACACACTGTATATATATATATATATATATATATATATATATATATGTGTATATATATATATTATTAAATCATCATCGAAATATTTAAGTCATGTATTTATATCTGAACGAGCATTTCTAGTATAAATCAAGAAGCCATGACATTGCCCGTCGCAATTACACCAGTCGGTGCTTTTTTTTGCGAATGCTAATGAACAGCAGCATTTTACTTCGTAAAAATTTCACCTGCGACCTAAAAGTCGGGAATAGATCAATATTAACTTTTAAGATTACCTGAAGTCCATAATTTTGATATTAACATTTGGAGAAAAAACAAGTATGGGTACGTAAATTTGAAAATTTCGTAAAAATTTCACCTGCGACCTAAAAATGGAGAATGGATTAACATAAACTTTTAAAATTAAGTCCATAATTTTGGTCTTAACATTTCATGAAATAAAACACCGCGTGTGGTATTTGTATCTGGTAAACTGATTTCGGAAATCCAAAAAGTCGCTGCTACTTGTCGCAATGGTTTTGTTGGAGCAGTCGCATAGCATCGCAGTTCCGGAAAAATCGCAGACTAGCCCACCTCTAGTACTCATTATAAAACTTTTCTTGCAATTGCTTTGCCGTACTATTTCACATAACCTTTACTACGTTTTCTGTAAAATTTTGAGAGTTTCTTTTCATTATATTAAAAGCGTAATCTTCTAAAATTTGACCCAATGTTTGGATAGAAATTGACGGTATGTTGATATCGTACGATTTTTCATTACAAAACTGCCAAAAATTGTCTCCACACACTATCTTTGCTTTTCTTCGTATTTTGTGGTATTAATTTCTGAACTTCATTACTAATATTTCCGTTAATCTCATTTTCAAATCGAAGCAACTCGTGTGATTTTCAAAAAATTCATGTACTCAAAAAATTTCCGGTAATAATTCAAGCTCTAGGAAAATTATATGTGAAAATTATGCCGAATCGATCACAGAAGCCATAGGGAAACTGCGAAGGACATTCGTTAAATATATTGATGAAATCGTGAAATACTTTTTTGCTGTTACTTTAATTATCGGTATTACTTGTTGTTTTTTCTGTTACGTTACTTTACCTATATTAATATTATCAGTTATTTAAATTATGATTAATATAATTTAAGTGAAACAAATAAAATGTCTTGAAACTGTTTTGTTTTCTTTGCTTGTCAAAGCACATCATTAGGGAGCTTAAAATAGGGGAATATATCCCTCTAAATCTCACAAAATGTCATTTGAAAGAAGAGGGGGTAAATAAAAATCTCACATCAACTTTCATTTCAGAAGTGGCATATTTTTATAATATTTTTATAATAATCCTATATACCAATTTTTATTTTTTTACCGTTGACTTAACTACACCTCGCAAATTCCTTCAAATATCTTCTATTATTCGTTCTAACGTACAAAGCTCTTCAAAGAAGCCTTTATAGGTTGTCAGGATTTTTTTTACAGGGCATTTTAAAATAATGTAAAAAAGTCATACTTATCTACGGGTTTTTTTTCTATGTTAATAACAGCGAGTCAAAATAATTATTTCTTTTTAAAATGCATTTTAACTTTGAAAGAAATACGTGAAAAAATCACTGTCCGAGATTTTTTCAGATCTTCACGTTTCAGGGTCCCTAGATGACGAAACATATGTTTTCTCAATTCCGTCGGTCTGTCTATCGGTCTGTCTGTCTGTCTGTCCGTCTGTCTGTCTAGCTGTTCGCGGCGTAGCTAAAAAACTACTTACCCGATTGACTTGAAATTTTGGTTAAAGGTCATATGGGGATGACCTGGTAACATTTTGGTAAAAATCCAATAGAGCGACACAAAATGGCGGCTTGGTGAAATGTTAAAAAAATTATTATTAAAAAACTCCTCATCCAATTTATCTCAAATTTTGCAAAAACATCAAGTATTATGTTGGAATCAACTAATAACATTTTGGTACGAATCCAAAATTCAGCCTTAAAAAGCTGCTTAATGGTTTGATTTCAAATTGTGTACCATAACTAATTGTAGTATAAGTATCAACTAGTAAAACAGTGGTACTAATTCAAGATGACCGAACAAAATGGCGGTCAAAAATATGTTTTTAAGCGTGAAAAAAGTCACCCTCTCATTTTTACACATCTTTACGTTTTAACGTTGCTAAATGCTAAAAAATATTGTCTTATCAACTCCGTCGGTCCGTCGGTCGCTCTTCCTGCCTGTCTGTCAGTTCGTGGCATAACTTAAAGACTACTTACCGGATTGACTTCAAATTTTGGTCAAAAATGAAGGGTCATATGGGGATGGCCCGGTAAGATTTTGGTAAAGTTATTATTAAAAAACTACCTATCCAATTTATCTGAAATTTTCCAAAAAACATCAAGTATTGTGTTGGAATAAACTGGTAACATTTTGGTACGAATCTAGGATGGCGGAACAAAATGGCGGCTTAATAAAATCTTTAAAAATTCAGCCTGAATAACTACTTTGTTACGTATAACGATAAAAGCGAAAAGTTACCTAGCTGAGAATGTGAAAAGTAAATGGCGACAGTTGAAGATTCCACTCACCTTGATGACAATCTCCTGGCTGCTTTAATCCAAGTTATGCAATCACAAAATCAGTCTCTTTGCGACCTGCGTCGCCTTGCCGCGCGGCACGAAATAGGTTCAGTTAACCAACGTTTATGTAATCAATACACGGGAAAAAAGTAGCGTTTTGCGGGTTAATTTTGTGGTTTTCAGCGGTGGCCGACAGGCGAGATTCTCCGTGTAACTTTTAGTACTGTACTCGTCAATCTTCTTGGTCTGCGGCGACGCTCCAATAATGCGCCTTAAAAATGTGCAATTTCAACTGTATATATGTACATATATGTATGTAAAACGCGGAAAAATAATTTATTTAGAATAAATCCCAAAATGCAGTTTCCTGCGAATTCGCCAAAATTGAAAATAAAAATGAATACTTCTAATTAATTAATATTAATATACCTTATAAATAAAACTTAATAAATAATATGTGAGCGGATCCTGAACATCCTGCCCACCGTTAAGAATTCCAGAGGAATTTTAACAAGTTTCTTCGGCGAACGGCAAAGGACATAACTTTACCATTGGCCTGCGAAAAGTTCCTTGATTTGTGTGGACTGTAGCAACTCTTGTTATTCCGTCTGCACCAGAGTGTAAGGCGGTTATTTTACCTAAATGCCACTTAGAAGGTGGCGCGTTATCGACTTTAATAAGCACCATTGTGCCAATTTTGGCAGGTGGAGAGGTGGGTTCCAACCACTTTCCACGCTGCTGAAGCGTGTGTAGGTACTCTCGGTGCCATCTGGACCAAAAGTCCTGATGTAACCGTTGCAATAATTGCCAGCGGCTTAAACGATTTAATTTTAAATGTGACAAGTCACCATCTGGCAATATAGATAAAGGTTGAAGTGTTAAAAAATGTCCCGGAGTTAAAACTGAGAGATCATTTGGATCTGAGCTCAGCGGGCATAGAGGTCGCGAATTTAATAATGCTTCAATTTGTACCAAGATTGTACAAAGCTCTTCAAATGTTAAAATTTGATCACCGATCACACGGCGTAAATGCGTTTTGACAGACTTAACTCCCGATTCTACCAAGCCCGAAAAGTGCGGCGCGGAGGGAGGATTAAAATGCCATTCGAGCAATTCTGTTTCTGCGGCTTTTTTTAACATATCTAGAATTTGCTTATTAGCACCAACAAAATTGCAGCCATTGTCCGACCATATCATATCACAACGACCCCGCCTAGAGATAAACCGACGAAAAGTACACAAAAATGCCTCACTGGAGAGGTCTGATACTAACTCCAAATGGACCGCTTTGGTAGCAAAACATACAAACACGCAAATATATGATTTAGATGATTTTGCGCCGCGATGCCTACCAAACGTAGTTAAAATAGGACCTGCGTAATCCACGGCGACGCAGCTAAAACATTTTAGTTGAGAGATGCGTTGTTTAGGGAGATTTCCCATAGGGGGTTGATATGATTTCGGAGAAAGATTCCAGCATTTATTACAATTAGATATAATCGACCTTATAGTGCGTTTAGCGGATAAAATCCAAAAATTTTGGTTTAATAAAAATTGCAACGTTTGAGCCCCGGGATGCATATAAACTTTATGGTAGTGTTCAATTATTAGAGTAGTTAACCGATTCTTACGCGGCAAAATAATAGGATGTCTTTGATCATAAGAAAGTTTAGAATTTTGAAGTCGGCCTCCAACCTTGAGAATACCTTTACAGTCAAGAAATGCATTTAATTTGCAAAATGGTTTGGAGGGTAACTTATTGTTTTTAATATCGGTTATTTCGTCAGAAAAATTCAGTGCTTGAATATGTTTAATTAAAATTGATAAAGCGTTATTTAGTTCTGATAAACTGATAAAATCTTTGCAAGCATTTAATTTTTTGGTCTTCAAAATAAAACGCTGAGAATATGAGAGCACTCTTTGAATTTTTAAAAGTGAAGAAAATTTATTTAAAAGATAATCTAGACGATTTTCGTCAACAAATGCTGCCAGAGTTATTTTTCTTTCTTCACAAATAATTTCATCACATGTTTCGGGTTCAACAAATTTAGTAACAGGCCAAGAAGTCTCTGATTGACATAGAAAAGGGGGGCCTGCCCACCATAGCGTATTATTTAAAAGTTCGGCCGGCAATAATCCGCGACTAGCACAATCGGCTGGATTGTTTTCTGTATTAATATGACGCCAATTACAAGGAGAAATCTTTTCTTGTATACGCGAAACCCGATTAGCTATGAAAGTCTTCCAGCGGTAGGAAGGATTTTTAATCCAAGTCAGAGCGACTGTGGAATCCGACCAAGCGACAATTCTTGAAAACTCTAAAGTATGCTTCAAAGTTTGTAAAACTATAAACATTAAATCGGCTAGCATAACAGCGCTAATAAGTTCTAATCTAGGTATAGAAACTGCGGAAAGCGGAGCAACCTTTGATTTACTTGTCACAAAATATGTGCGAAAAGAATTATCATTTTGTAGTACGCGAAAATATATTACACAAGCGGTAGCCTTTTGTGAAGCGTCGCAGAAGCCATGCATTTCGATACTTAAAAATGACTCAGAAATAAAACGGCGTGGAAGTGAAAAATTCGAAAGAAGTGGTAGTTGGGTTTTATACTGCAACCAGCGTTCAACAATAAATGGTGGGGGTTTGTCATCCCAATCAAGACCTAAAGTCCATAGTAGTTGAATTAATATTTTAGCAAATACTGTAAGCGGCGATAAGAATCCTAATGGATCAAAACAGCGGGCGATTTCGGATAAAATTGTGCGTTTAGTACAACCCTGATCTCGCGATTCAAGGCGGTACGCGAATGTATCAGAATTAGGTAGCCAATGTAGACCTAATATTTTTATTGAATCCGATTCAAAATCAAAATTAAAAGATTTTAATAGTAAATGCGACTCGGGTAAGTCCGATAAAAATCCTAACTTATTACATGAAAATTTTCGAAGTTCGAATCCGCCTAATTTCAATAAGTTGATTACGTAACACAATCGTCTACAAAGATATCACGAGATAAAATTGCCGAGGCTAGTGGAAAGCGCTGGCCTTCATCTGTCACTAACTGCAAGATGACGCGATTTGCGAGGTAAGGCGAACTTGAGACCCCAAAAGTCACTCTCTTTAAGCGTAAATCTTTTATTTCATCCTCTGCAGAAAATCTCCAAAGCATTCTCTGAAAATCGATATGTTTTCGAGAAACTAAAATCTGAGTAAACATGCCTTTAATATCACAAGTAAAAGCTACTGAGTGAAGACGAAATTTAAAAGAATAGCAAAAATATCTTTTTGTAATTTAGGCCCTACTAATAATTTATCGTTTAGAGAAAAACCTTGAACTTTAGAGCTAGCGTCAAATACTATTCTAATGTTATCACCCTTAGCTACACAGTGATGTGATATATAATAACCATTATTCGTCTCGGATATAGGCGGAACAAATTCTAAAAAATCATTATTTAAGTATTCTTGAATAGTATCAGAATATTGTTTATAAATATGCGGATTAGACACTAAACGTTTTTCAAGCGACATAAAACGTTTAAGAGCAATTTCTCGAGAAACGTTTAAATTCACTTCTGGAAAATCTTCTTTAAAAGAAAGTTCAATTATATATCGACCCGTATTATCTCTAGAATGCGATTTCTGAAAATTAGTTTCACACTTTTCCTCTTCCGCAGAGAGAAAATTAGACTTTGGAATTTCCTCTATTTCCCAAAATCTTTTAATAGTTTTTTCAAGCGTAACTACATCCGATTCACAAAATGAGGAGAAAAGCGTAGTTGTGGCAACACTGGAAAAATTATAATCAAGTTTACCCATAATAACATAACCGAAAATGGTATTTATTGCAACTGGCATATTATCTCCACCTAGAATTCGACCATCTTGCAAAATATAAGGGAAAACTTCTGCGCCTAAAAGCATATCTATACCTGACGGTTTAGAGAATGTGGGATCTGATAAAGAAATATTAGATAAATATGAAAAATCGCAATTTTTAATTTGCGCGCTAGGTATATCTGAACAAATTTTATTTAAAATAACAGCGTCTATTGTAATACATGGTGCCTGTTTACCTACAGGTCGAATAGTACAAGTTACCCCTCCTCTGGAAGTAACTTGTTTCATTTCCCCTAACCCGTGAATAGAAAGAGATAAATCATAGCGAGATAAACCTAGCCTGTTGTAGCATCGTTGCGATATGTAGCTACTTTGACTACCGCAGTCTAGCAATACACGAATTTTATGGCAAAAACCTTGCGCATCTAAAATATCAACTAAAGCCGTACTTAGTACAACACTTTGACTTGTGGATGCTATTCCACAGTGCGTTTCCGGAGCGGAGAGGGGCGAAATATTTTGCGTATCATTTTGGTTAGGTGGCGAGCGTTGCGTTGAGGTAGAAGGAGCTTCAATATTTTGCGTAGTTAGGGGCGAAATTTGCGTAAAAGGCTTCTTAATATTATTATGATTTGGAGAACCACGACCTTGAAAACTAGAGCGATTATTGTTATGTAAAAGGGAGTGGTGTCTAAAATTACAAAACCGCCATACTGATTGTGAATTACAAAATTTAATATTATGTAGCGAACTTAAACAATTGGTGCACCAATTATTATTTTTTATAAAAATTAAGCGTTCCTGTGGAGATTTGGAATTAAAATCCGGACATTTATAAATTAAATGATCTGCAGATTTACATAAAGAGCATCCTAATTTATTTGTGTTACCTAAAAAGCCTTTGACATTGCCTTTTGACTTAAAATCAAATGATTGTCTTTGAGGACTAAAATTTGATCTTTGATTATTAGATTTGGCCGAATATTTGCTTGAGGAAAATTCTATAGTTTCTAAAGCGTTACATTGTTTCAAAACAAAGTTTTTTAGTGACTCAAAGGTAGGTATGCTAGTACTATCTAAATTCTCCTCAAGTTCATATCTTGTAATTGTGTCCTGATCTAGGTGCTTAGAAAAAATATAAAATAACAAGAAATCCCATTTTTCAGTGTCAAAGCCCATATTTTTTAGAGCAGCCAAATTCTCTGTAAAAATATCAGCAAGAAAGCGTAGAGTACTACCGTTTTTTATGTTATTATTATTAATAATTGGTGCATTATCAATAGCTTGCAAGTGAGTGAATGCAATAAGTCGTTTATTGTCATAGCGTTTAATAAGAGCATCGTATGCAATTGGATAATTATTAGATGTCATTTGAGTATACTGAACGAGCGAGAGCGCAGGACCTTCAAGGAAAGAGCAAAGATAATTAAATTTTTCAATATTCGAAATCGTTTTATTTTCGTGCACTAATGAATTAAACATATCAATAAATGAACGAAATTGTCTAAGATTGCCCGAAAATTTAGGTATTTCAACTTTAGGTAGCTTAGCGTTTGAATTACTAATTAATTTTAATTGAGGCGGATCGACATTTTGTTTTTCAATTAATGTTGAATAAAGAGCATAAGTATATGCTCCATAAAATTCAAATTCTTTTCTAACTGCTTCTTCATCTTCCATCGATCCGTCTTCCGTCAAAACTAATAGTGATAAAATATTCTGATGATTTTTTTGAAAATCATTTTGAATTGTTTCGATTCTATTGTACATAATTTTAAATTGTAGACGTGCAGCGTCATCATGCGATGCGCGATCTGCGAAACCTTTTAATTCGCTCATCTGATTAAAACACATCTGACGAAGTGCCTTATATTGTTTTAATTTATTTGCATTGGATGTCATTTTATATTTGCGAAAAAATCTACTAAATAACAAACAACAATAGCCACTGCAGTTCACACACACCAAGAAATAATAATAAAATCAGCTGATTCGTTCCAAATCGATATTTAAATATGTCAAGTCGACAAGTGAAAAAAAAAAGAATTTATTTATACCTATATCGGATACTGCGAATTTAACTAGTAAAATAAACAATTTAACTGATTTATAAACAGGTTAACTGATCCCCTGACAATAAATAGGTTCCCAATAAACAGCTAACTCGGCTTTGAGGTAAAAAAAGATAATGGAATGCGGCTCAAAAAAACGAGTTATGGTCTCGTTTGTACAAATAGTAATGTATTTTATATGTATTAAAGGAGTTAAAAATCGAAATTTAGAATTGCGAATTTAGCTAGGAAACTGCGTTTACAAAACAAAGAAATTAAATATCCGGCTTCGAATTGGACCAAAATATGTTACGTATAACGATAAAAGCGAAAAGTTACCTAGCTGAGAATGTGAAAAGTAAATGGCGACAGTTGAAGATTGCACTCACCTTGATGACAATCTCCTCGCTCCTTTAATCCAAGTTATGCAATCACAAAATCAGTCTCTTTGCGACCTGCGTCGCCTTGCCGCGCGGCACGAAATAGGTTCAGTTAACCAACGTTTATGTAATCAATACACGGGAAAAAAGTAGCGTTTTGCGGGTTAATTTTGTGGTTTTCAGCGGTGGCCGACAGGCGAGATTCTCCGTGTCACTTTTAGTACTGTACTCGTCAATCTTCTTGGTCTGCGGCGACGCTCCAATAATGCGCCGTAAAAATGTGCAATTTCAACTGTATATATGTACATATATGTATGCAAAACGCGGAAAAATAATTTATTTAGAATAAATCCCAAAATGCAGTTTCCTGCGAATTCGCCAAAATTGAAAATAAAAATGAATACTTCTAATTAATTAATATTAATATACCTTATAAATAAAACTTAATAAATAATATGTGAGCGGATCCTGAACATACTTAATGAACTGATTTCAAATTGTGTGCGAGAGCTAACTGTATAGAGGTCAACTAGTAAAACTGTGGTACTAATTCAAGATGGCGGAACAAAATGGAGGCCAAATAAAATTCCTGTAATCGTGAAAAAAATCACCCACTCTTTCAGGTTTTATATATATCTTCACGTTTAGGGTCCCTAGATGCAAAAAAATATGTTTCATCAATTCCGTCGGCCCGTCTGTCGGTCTGTCTGTCAGTTCGCGGCATTGAACTAACCCGACTGACTTCAAATTTTGATAAAAAGTTAAGAGTCATATGGGGATGATCTGGTAATATTTTGGTAAAAATCGAATATGGCAAAAACAAAATGGCAGCCTAGTAAAATGTTAAGAAAAAATATTATTAAAAAGCTACTTGTCGAATTTATTTAAAATTTTGCATAAACATCAATTACAGTAGAGACTCGATAATCCGGACTAATTAAAACACGGTCAATCCGGATTATCAAAAATCCGGATTACCGCGATTAATTTATTTACTTTTAATAAAACCCCTAAAAATACGTATAAAAGATTAATTTATTAAAAAAAATACATGTAGTTATAAAGAACTTGCTCTGAATTCTTAACATGCGCCCATAATTTAAATTTAAATGTAGCTACATTTTTTAAACACAAACATACACAAACTTATACAAATCTTAAATAGAGGTGTATGTAATATACGTATGTACATAAATTAATATCTATTCATTAATGCATAAAGTCTGTAATTTTGGTTTGTTTAACTTTTTTTTGACTCGAAACGAAAGCCTGGTCTCGCAATTTTCTTAATATAAGTAATTCATTTAAAGGCACACTGTTCTCTTCTGCCCAATCGATGCATTGCTGGAAACACTTAGTGGGTAATTCATGCTTTACTGAAGAAGTTACACCAACGTCTTCTTCCTCTGGATCATTCTGATTATCGTCTTCATACATTGTAGGTATCATATTGACATCGTTGTTAAGCCAAAAATCAATTTCAGCGTCTTCATGATCAGCGTTAGCATCAAGTTCTTGTACTAGGTTCAAAATTTCTTGTCTACCATTTTTTTCAGCTAAAATTCTTTGCTGTATGACAGACAGTGGTAGCAAATCATCTGGGTTACACTCTGCTGTTAGAGTTAGTTTATTCCAGCACTTTTCTAAAACACTAGGTAACACACTCTCCCACGCCTCATGTAAAAACCACACAGCATCTTTTAGATTAATACTTTTTAAGTATTGCACGATATCTTCTTGCTCACTGCGTAAAATGTGTGATAATAAATTTTTTCTATAAAATAACTTTGTTAGCCGAATAGCATTTTGGTCCATTGGTTGAATTAACGCTGTGCAGTTTGGAGGCAGAAACATAGTTTTAATTTTTCCATCGTTACTGATCAAACCTTCTTCTGTATCATGACTAGGAGCATTGTCAATCAGGAGTAGGGCGTTTTCAGGTAGATTATTTTCTCGCGAGAAATGTCTGACTTGCTTAACAAATGAATTGTGAAACCAGTCCTTGAAAACAGTGGATGTCATCCATGCATTTTTGGTAGCCCTGTATTCAACTGACAAATTTGTATTCAAAAATGAGCGAGGCTTCTTTGCTTTTCCGATAACCAGTAATTTCAGTTTGTTTGTACCATCAGCGTTACAACATGCCATAAAAGTTACTCGTTCTTTGCTGGTTTTACGCCCGGGTGCATTTGCTTCCTTTGAATGAACTAATGTTTTCTCTGGAAGGAGTTTCCAAAACAATCCGGATTCATCTGCGTTGTAGATCTGGCTGGGCAACAAACCGTTTTTTTCGATAAGTTTTAAAAGCTTTTCTTTAAACGGATCAATGGCGCTACTATCGTTGGTTAACTTTTCTCCGCAGATTTTTAAAGTTCTTAGACCATGTCGATTTTTAAAATTGATAATCCAAACTCTGCTTGCGTGAAAGTTATCATTCCATAACACTGCGAATACAACTGTTTTGCCTTTTGTGCTAAAATTTCATATGAAATAGGTGCATGCCGACTTCTTTGCCGTAAAAACCAAAAATACAGTAGCTTTTCCATTTTAGGATATTCACATTGTCTCAAGGTCTTTCTAGACCCTGGGCCAGAATCACAGCACGTAATAAACCTAAAAATAGTCACATTATTATTTTATGTTTCACTAAAAATGTGACAGTAAACTTACTGTTCTATAGTCTTTTTCTTTTTCTTCATATCCGAAATCGTAGAAGTACCCACTCCATATTTTACTGCTAACTGTTTATTTGGCACACCCTGGCTTAGCTGTTTAAGTATTTCGCTTTTTATTTCAAGGGTCAGCGACGTCAGCGTAATATGTTGTCTTTTTCTTCACACGTTCTTACTTATGCTATGCAAGCAACAAACTGACCCGTCAAGACGTGTTAGTAAAGTAGTGGGGAAGAACCGCCTTGAACAAATAATTAATGTTTCCAAAATCCGGATTAGCCAAACATACGAAAATTCGGATTACAGAGTACGCAATGTATTTAGGTAATGGTCCGAATTACCGCGGAATCCGATGTATAGAGGATCCGGATTATTGAGTCTGTACTGTATTATGTTGGAATCGACTGGTAAAATATTGGTACGAATCCAAGATGGCGGCACAAAATAAACAACTAGAAACTAGTTAATGATTGCAAATTGTGTGCCATAACTAATTGTGGTATAGTGCTTAACTGGTAGAACCAGTTACTAATTCAAGATGGCGGAACAATATTACGGCCGAATAAAAATTTTTGTAATCGTGAAAAATTCTCCTTCTAGATTTTTCATATATTCACGTTTAACCGTCGTTAGATGCCAAAAAACATGTTTTATCAAATCCGTCTGTCGGTCTGTCTGTCAGTTCGCGATATAGCTTAACTACTACTTACCCGATTGACTTCAAATTTCAAAAAAATTAAGAGTCATATGAGGATGACCTGGTATTATTTTGGTAAAAATCCAATATGGCTGAACAATGTTAAAAAAAATTTGTTAGAGTGGTATATTATTTGGGGTTAAGATCCAGAAAAAAAAACAAGTATCTTTTTTTTAAATTATCGACATTTCGGAACTTAATTTGTGCATCCTCAGGACATATAGATCCTGTCTCCTGCAGGAAACTCATATTATCAGTCTTTATTTACTCCGTAGGTCCGCAGATATTTCCTAGATATTAAGTTTCTAAATGGTTTTCGTTATCAAACCTCTTGTTGTTATGTTACAGTGGTGTTTTTTGGGGTTAGAGTCCAGTAAAAAAACATTTGTCTATTTTTAAGTAGTCGACGTTTCGCAACTTTATTGTTGAATCTTCAGGACACATATAGTTTCTATATCCTGGATGAACCCCATATTATAAGTCTTTACTTACTCCGTTCGTCCGCAGATATTTCCCAGATATTATGTTTCCATGGTTTCCGTTAACGATCCTCTTGTGGTTATGTTAGAGTGGTGTATTATTTGGGGTTAAGGTCCAGTAAAGAAACAAAAGACTTTTTTAAATTTTCGACGTCTCACAACTTTATTGCTGCACCTTAGGACACATATAGATTCTATGTTCTGCATGAAACCCATATTATCAGTTTTTATCTACTACGTTGATCCGCAGATATTTTCCAGATACTAAGTTTCCAAATGGTTTTCGTAAACGATCCTTTTGTTTTTATGTTAGAGTGGTGAATTATTTGAGATTAGGATCCAGTAATAGAAACAAAAGTCTTTTTTTAAATTGTCGACGTTTCGCAACTTTATTGTTGCATTCTAAGGACACATATATAGATTTTATATCCTGCATGAAACCCATATTATCAGTCTTTACCTACTCCGTTGCAGATGTTTCTCTCACATTAAGTTTCTAAATGGTTTTCGATCTTCTTGATGTTAGAGTGGTGTATTATTTGGAGTTAGGAAATATCTGCAGACCAACGCAGTAGGTAAAGACTGCTAATATGGGTTTCATGTAGGATATTAAAATCTGTGTTCTGACGCTGCAACTATAAAGTTGCAAAACGTGGACATTTAAAAAAAAGGCTTTCGTTTTTTTTTACTGGATCCTAATCCCAAGTAATACACCACTTTAACATAACAACAAGAGGATGGATAACGAAAACCAGTTAGAAACTTAATATCTGGGAAGTATCTGCATAAATTTTTTTATAAATCAATGTAAAAAAATTTGTTCCATTGATTTTGCAGAAGAAATAAATGTGAAAATGAAAAAGTGTCAATGTAAAAACTACTTATTGAATTTATTTTATTATACCCAAAAGTCAAGTGTGGCATAGGTAGAAAGAAAATGGTAAAATATGGCTTGGCCGATTTTGATGAGTCAAACGCCAAGTTGTTGAGGACGTTTCTCTGGTGGTTCCATATATTTTGATTTAAAATCTATTCACCTATCTATTCAATCTATCATTTTCTTATACTAGGTAATAATATAAATAATAAGGGCGATAAAGGCAGCGAATTTTATAATTAAATTTAAATTTTTTAAAATACCATTTCCAAACTAAAGCATCGAGGTGTGTAACAGACATACACCCCATTACTAAAAGGTGTCTCTTTTGCTATTCCGTTAGGCAATTTTATATATGCAGGGTGACCGTGAAAATGTGCAGCTTCAAAATCTAGTATCTTACTTAACATTTTCGAAAAATGGATATTCGGTATGAATAAAACGTTATTTATTAACCAACTATCCCCATTATTATTGTTAACCTGACCAATCTGGATAACATTTTTAAGATACATTCAGCCGGAGTAGTTCCATAACAAGCATATTAAAAACATATTTAAAATGGCGGAATGGTTGCCATTTTGTTGTTTTTTTTTTATTTGTACACCGATTACTCCCCGATGGTTCGACCAATTCGGATGAAATTTTCAGGAGATATTTAGGATTTTGCCGGAGTAGTCCCACCCAAGTAGCACATTCAGTCGTGAATACGTCATTGTTACTAAGTATTTTCGTTGAAGTAAATGTAACTTGGTGTCGCCACGTTCTGTTTAAGCTGAGACTACGTAGTCATTACCAAAATGGGGAACTATTTCGTGAATAACAGGTAACTGTGACTTTGACTATTACATAGATAGTATAGAATTGTGTAGTTCCATTTAAGTAGCCTAATAGTAATAATTCTCCCTATATGTCACTTCCTTATTTCACTCTTTATTTAGTCCGTTTTAAAAAATATACCGATGATATGTAATGACAAAGCTGGTGCATGTCAATGAGAAGCACTTGCCAAAATGGTTATAAATGACGTTGCAGACTCTTTGCTTGCTTCTTAAACGTAGCACTTCACATAACAGATTTTTGTCAGTTACAAAAAGGGAGAATGCACTGTTCAGTGCATATGGATGAACTAACCGGCTATTTGTTCCGCCGATGTGATAGCAAATTCTGGTGAAGGAATAACCAATATCATCTAGAAAGCTAGCTCGGTCACTTAGAAGAATACAAAACTAAAGATATGTCAAATAATATCTTATGCCAAAAATCTTCCCTAAATGGCCTTTGAACATCAGTAGCCAGCACCTTCCAAACTGACTTGATCTTGCCGTCTTCCAGTAATATCCTCGAAAATGATCAGTTCGACTGTCCCCACATTAGGATCCTCTAGAATTCAAAACCTATTTTCTGTCTATATAAGCTGTCAAACTTCAATACGCAACAAACATTATAATTAATAAACAGTATTTCATGTTCTTATTTGAAATAAATACTACATTGTTAAAATGATCTTTATCCTCACTCTCTTATAATAAAATTTGTGCGGAAAGTATTTTTTTCACATTCGACTGCTTGACCACAGTCGCATGTAGAAACGTAACACTTTCCACACTTGTTAGGAAACTGTCTATTTTAAAGAGGTACAAATTTCAGAGGAATTCCAACATTTGACTGGATCAGCAAACTCTTCGGCTCCAATTTTATAGGTACTGGGGTTTTCTCTGTTCTTTCCAATTTATATTTGGACAATATGTCTACAAAACCTATTTTAACAGTCATTAATGCAAATCGATTACCTAAAAGAGAATAAAAGGTATCATTAGCTCATAGTTTATTCTATTAGAAGTTCAAGTCGTGTTATATTGGACATACTATCCAATATTTCGCCTTCTGGTGACATCTTCGGAGATCTTTACAAAACTGAATTGTGCAATCGAAGGCAAAACGTCAGATAGTAGTTAATTTCATTTATTGTAATAAAGGAAATAGTACAGGTGATCCCCTATAATGTTACCTCTGTAACTTTCTCATTATTCAAAATAGAAAAAATTAAAAAATTGGTATGTAGGGTTACTACTCTAGTTTTTGCACACATATAGAAATCAAGTTTACCTTTATTAGGGGGGAGCAAAAAGTTGCATTTTTTAAATGGAACGCCCTGTCTATAATTTTTTTTCTACTGGAAATTCTATGAATATTTTGTATTTGAAATGTTCACGTATCTTCAAATGACAGTTGAAAGTGAAAAATTTGACACTGTAGAAGTCTTGACATTCTCCGTTCGATCTTTGTTCAGGTTTTTTTACTATACGAAAAGTGCAAGTCGTTTTATTATAACTTGATCCGTTATATTTCACAGTTCTCCAAAAGGGTGGTGTAAACTGCCCCCTCCTCCCCACGTGAAATTTACAATTTGATTTTATAACACAAATGTTATAAAAATGTTCTTCTCTGAAATGAAAGTTGACGTGAGATTTATTGACCGCCCTTCTTTCAAATAAGGTTTGGTGAGGTTTTGAGGGAATTCTCCCCCCTATTTTAAGCTCCTTAATGGTGGACTTTGACAAGCAGAGAAAACAAAAGCTCCCCTAGACATTTTATTTGTTTCGCTTAAATTTTATTAATTACAATTTAAATGACTAATAATATTAACATAGTTAAAGTAACGTAAAAGTAAAAAGAAGAAAGAACAGTTTATACCGATAGCTAAAGTAACAGCAAAAACAAGTTATATTTATAATTAAATGTAAAATTATTCCACTGGGCCACCGTTTTTATCGAAACATTTAACTTATGCCCTTCGCAGTTTCTCTATGGATTCTGTGATCGATTCGGCATGGTTTTTATTTAAATATTTCACCTCGGTCCTTATAACATCTTCTAGATCAGGGGTGCTGAAACTTGAACTGCTGGCGATCTAAATCAATATTTTTAGACTACTTACGATCGACTCGGAGAGGCTGCAAGTATGTGTGATGCAGGGTTGTCGTACATACACGATATATACACCCTACCTACCTACTTAGGTAGGGTGTACCGTAGCATATATAGATATTAGCTTTCCGCACAATATACATTATGTTTAGTCAAGGTTTGGGTTAGGTTTAGTTAGGTTCTTCTCTACAATATCAATTTGGATGTTGAAGCGTGGCACTGCATGTCTTCAGCATACTTTTCATAAGATGGGACGTAACCACTGAGTGCTAATCGCAAGCATGATGACATATGATCGTCAGTTAGTCGATTGGGATATTTTGACTTAATTATCTTCATTTCAGAAAATGCAGACTCGCACAAGTAAGTTGACCCAAACATTGCTGTCAGTTGAAGGGCGATTTGCCTTAGATTCGGATATTTATCTTCAGATATAAAACACCAGAAATTTGTATCATTAATCATTTGTTCACATTAAACTGACTTGCTATTTCAGTAGCTAATTCCTCAATGTTTTTACATGAAAAAGGATAACTCATAAATGATGCTACATTTGCCAATTTACTATAATCATAAAAATGCATTTTGAATTGTCCCAAAATATTTGATAATTCAGCCTCATACGTATCATAATTCAACTGAGGAATCCTTACTTTCAAAGACGGAAAATGTTTCAGATCCTTTCTTTTCAGTTGATCTATCATAAGTTGCAATTTACTTTTGAATGCTTTTACTACGCTAATCATCTCAATAACAGTTTTTCCTTTACCTTGAAGCTCCAACTTAATGGTGTTTAAGTGCATTGTGATGTCAGTCAAAAATGCCAAATCAGTCAGCCATTTTTCGTTTTTCAACATCTGAGTGTCATCACCTCTTTCGTCTAGAAAAGCTGTTATTTCGGGCAATAATTCTTGAAACTTCTCTAGGAATTTTCCGCGACTTAACCACCTGACGTCCGTGTAAATAACTAAATCAGTGTGTTCAGCTGACTCCCTATCTTCCAACTGCAACTTAAAGAGCCGCCGTTGCAAGCTACGTGCACGAATGGAATTCACAATTTTTGTTGCAATGCCCATAATTTCCTCCGTGTTTAAAACTTTTGAACACAAAACTTGTTGATGTATAATGCAATGGATTGAAAAAAATGAAGGGAAATCTTCATTAGCTCGACACAATGCCACAAAACCGTTTTTGTTTCCAGTCATTGCTGGTGCTCCATCGGTTGTAACGCACACTAATTTATATATTGGTAGCTTGTAGTTTTTTACAAAATTGAAGAAAACGTCATATATATCCACGCCAAGGGTCTTCCCCTTCAGAGGAATGATTGTCAAAAATTCTTCCTTAGCCAACATGTCATTGAATACCATCCGAATAAAAATACACAGCTGGGCAGTGTCTGTCATATCGGTGGATTCGCCGAACTGTAAAGGAAAGTATGTACATTCCGTGATATCATTTTTTAGTTTATCTGCCATGTCCTGACTCATGACTTCAATACGCCTTGTGACAGTCGGACGAGATAACTGAAGTTCTCTAATAGCAGACATGATTTCTGTTTTATTTTTAAAATCTCCAAATAAAGTCTCACCCGCTTCAATAAATGCTTCCTTCACAACCGATCCATCTTCGAATGGTTTCTTGTGTTTCGCCAATATATGAAATATTTTAAATGACGCGATCGTAGCAGCTTTTGATTGTTTGGCTGGTCTTGTGAACATGGTTTGTTCTTTTTTCAAATAAGATATCAAATCACGTACTTTTCGTTTTCTTAATTCACTCTGTGGCGGAACATCCTTTTCTATAGTTTTTATGAACCGTTTTATGATGCCTCTCTAAGTTACCACGCTTAGGTATTGCAACTGACGCACGACAAATAAGACAAATGCACTTATCCTTCACCATACAAAACAAAAATTCTTCCTCCCAATCGTTATTAAAATGATACGTTTTAGATTTCTTCGCTACACTCGTTTTGTACTATTTAATAATAAACTTTGTATCGACGTAGTATTGCATTCAAGTTGCAATTCAGATTGACTCCAATTCCTGCAAGCGCAACATTTATATCGGCGTGAACGAAAGTCTCGAATGTTCCCGTCAAACGCGCCGCCCGAAATTTCTAGAAAAGCGGCAAGAATAAAAAACGCGGCTTTTCTTTGACAAGTACCGCGCGTTCCTTTGATTAAGCCGCCTTTTGCCGCTAGCAGAGTGTTATTTTATTACGTAATAAATTTTTGTAGTTTAGTTAAGTACCTATTTATTAAAAAATTTTTTCTTCTCGAGATCTACTCAAAAAGCACTCGTGATCGACCGTTTGAGCACCCCTGTTCTAGATGCTCGAAATTAACTATAAGGAATGCGTATATTTTGTCCTTTAAATGACCCCGTAGAAACGCATCCAATGGCGTAAGGTCGGGGCTATTTGGTGGCCATTGTAATGGCAGCATCTTTTCCAATCCACTGACCAACACGTTGACTAAGATAGTTTTTAACTGTACAACAATTCCAACAAATGGGAAAAGACTTCGGATTTAAAATGAAAAAGACAAACAGCAACGGTAGAGAATGTTCAAGAAAATAATAATATAATATTAAGTTCAGTGGAAGAGAATCCAAATAAATCAATTTGTAAAATATCTGAGAAACTGCAAAAAGTGCTGGACCCCTCTCCCCTGTATTCTCTAAATAGGTTTAAATTTAGATCAGGTCTAACTTGACAGTTATAGGTTTAAAATGACATAAGCAACAATTGAACAGATAATTTTTCTTAATGTCTAAAATTATAAAATTACAGTGACAGTAAGCAAAACGCAAACTGGTAAACTAACCCTTAAACCTTTTTAGTGAACACCGGAGGATATGTCGCTCGCTGAGAGTTATATGGTTCTATGTTACAAAACCAAACATTTGAGAAAAACGGTTATAAACATTCGGTATGTAATATTGGTGAGTTGTGACTATTAATCCATCTCAACGCCAGTGGCTCTTAAAGTAAAGAGTAACTAAACAAGATTTTTTTGCTAAACCATATTCCTTCACCTATTGAGTACTAGATAAGGAAAAAAAAACAAAAAACTTTGAACAATGATGCTTAAAAATCTCTTTATTGAAGTGAAATATAGAGCTTTACTTACATTCTAGCCAGTTTACTTTTTTGTATTTAATAATAATATAAATAAAGCACTTTTGGTAAACTAACCCCGTTAAACGAACTAATATATATTTATAACAAAAAACTTTTTCTAACTTAAGGTAAATATTCAAACAATATAAACACAAACACAAACATTCTAACCAGTTTACTTTTTGGTATTCAAGCATAGTTGAACAAATCATTAAACATACTAATTATATTTATAACAAAAAACTTTTTCTAATATCGGGTAAATAAATATTCAAAGGATATAAACACAACTTTTTAACTAACTTTATTCGGTAGAGGAAAGTGGCCTAATATTGGATACATTTTTTTAACGATCAATATTACTTTTTTAATCAACACTAGATTTTTACCAATTTCGGAAATGCCGTTATACAACTATATAGTATCCTTTCACATAATTGATTAGACTCCAAAAACATTTTGTTTCGCAATAAAAAATAGTATAAGAAAAAACCCAATCTAGCCAATTCAGAAAAGTTTCACCTAATATTGGATAGGGTATCCAATATTAGGTCATACAAACAAACCACTAATAATAAAAACTCAAAACATTTTATTGTAGTAAGTACAGACAAAACTGTTTAAAAAACTTACGTTGAACAAACCTAATTAATTTTACACTATTAGTAATTATTAAAATCTCTTTTTGAACTTAAGGTTAGTAAAAAATGCGCGAATTATCCATCGACACAAAAGTCACAGATATAATTTTTTTTACCGCAAACGCCAGCACATGCCTCATGACACCATCTATAACATTTAGCACACTGTATCCATTGTTCCCCAGCTTTGTCGGAAGAAAACGAAAACACGCAATCCACATCTTCATCGTCTGGGTCCATATCGTCTCCAGAATCAATATATGGCACCTCTTCACTTGACTCTGATGAACTCGAAGAAATCGTTTTTTTTTTGCTTGCTTTCTTGAACGACATTTTTTTCTGGGCAGTCTTGTTTGAAGTGGAACCAATGTTCAAATTCTTTTTAACTACTTTTCCCTTTTTAGGACTCTGAGCTTCTTCAAGGGCTAATTTGAAAGGTGAACCACTTACTAAAGCTGCCGAACCCGAGTTTTTGCGTTTCACTCCCGACGGGCCAGGTAAAACTGGCAATGGGGTAATTTCACTTGGTTTTATAAAGGCGTTCGGATTTTTTTCAGCAACGGGAACCGCACGAGGTTTAATCGAAATTTTTTGTAAAATTACAATTTTTGATTTAGATTTGTTGCAAACAGTCTCACTGCACGTTTCTGCTTCAATAATATTTTCAGAAGTTTCTTCATTATCAAGAGAGGTCTCTAATTTTTCATGGATAGCAAAATCATGATCGCGGAATACATCGCGATTTAAAGGCATAATGCCGCATTTTCGAAAACCGTTTATAGAAATTTCCATTGACGCAGTCCTTGCATAAGCCTTACCCAACAAACTTGCGATCTAATATGGAGAAACGGTTCGCCCGGGGTTGGACCTTAACCAGTTTTCAATTTCCTGACAGTAATAAGTTTTTAAAGGTGACATCAATGCAACATCCAGGGGTTGCAGCTTGTGGGTTGAATGAGGGGGTAAACATATTAAGCTAATGTGATTTTCACGAGCTTTATTAATTACTTCCAGATTTCTTGTATGTGTATAATGTCCATCTAGAATTAGAACTAGTGGATCTTCAGACGACGGCTTGGCGTGTTTAATAAAATGATCCAGCCATTGGGTAAAGAGATGAGACTGAATCCAGCCGGATGGGTGACATTTCCCTATAGAACCGGGAGGCGCTCCATCCATAAGTTCCGCATTAAATTTTTTCTTGGGAAGATCAGCATTGGAGGTATATAGTGTCCGTTAGCGTTCATACATAATACGACAGTGACAAGCGAACCCCTCTCTGCCGTTGTCAAAGCTCCGACTTGTTTCTTCCCTTTGAGCCCTATAACTTTAGTGTGCTTGTGCTGAACTGCAGTTATCCCTGTTTCGTCGACGTTATAAACTCTGCAGGGATTAAACTTTATTTTTTCTAATTCGGGTTCCAAAATATCAAAAAATTGCCTCACATTTTCTTTTGTGAACCCCTTGATTCTAGCGGCCGAAACACCTTGAGGAGTTCGGAATGAAATATTTTTGTTTCTTCTTAAAAAATTTCGTAGCCATTTTCTCCCTGCAGTTCCTTTTACCTTTGAAAACGGATGCGGCAAGTTATTGGCTAAAGCTAATTGATAAGCCAAGCGGCGAATATCCGGTGAAGTTAAGCCATAAAACCTTTTTTCGAGTTCCAGACAATGTATTGCCAAATCTTTTTCCAAGGACTGTGGAAAAACCGGCTTACGACCCAGGGTGGATTTTTCCACGTATTCAAGTGGTTTTTTTGACTTGCAATAGTATTCCAATGTAGCTTTTGGAACGTTGAACGCTTTTGCAGCTTTCAGATAGCCCATCTCTTTGTTTAATACTGCATTAATTGCGCTGGTCATATTTTCTTTAGCCCATTGTTTTCTCTTTTTGGGTGCCATTCTGGAACCAAAATTTAGTGTGCATTAGACTTTAATCCCTATATTGGATATCCAATATTAGGAACACCCCCACTATCCAATATTGGGAACTCAGTCATGTTTCTAGGTTAGGTTTTTTTTTTCAAAGAAAAAAACAACAATTTATTACGAACTCATAAAAATAATTTACCTAGAACATGCACCACATTGATAAAAGTAGAATATTTAGTGAACTTACCTTATTTTGAATTATTTCCCACTTAAAATTAGCCGTTTAAAAACTTTTCATTCAGCGAAATTTGAACAAATGTCCATTATTAGAATACGGGAGTGTCTAAAGTTCCACAAACGTAAATATTGTGTTTTAAGCTTTAACTGAACTACCTGTTAATAGATGGAGCTTCATGTATGTTTTAATGTATGAAATACGTAGGTATCCAATATTTGGTGCTATCCTAATATTAGGGCACTTTCCTCTACATTTTAAATAACATTAGATACTTAAACTTTGGATTTATTTTTTTAAGCTCTTTATAAAATTCTTGTTCGATAAGTGGCATCCATTTTAGCATGGATTTTAGAGCATCAATGTTGTTGGGTGGAAGTTTTTGAGCAGTAGCTGGTTATGCAGTATTTTTTAAAATGGTCTTCATAGTTTCCTCATCTTTTATTTCATAGCTTGTAAGCGAGGACTCTGAATGAGACGTTTTTTAGTACACAACATGAGGTGAACATATACAAAAATATAACAATGAGACCTTGGAAAAAAGCATTTTTTTATACTTGCCTAAAGAAGAAAGAGTGCGATAGTCCTTAAAATCCCTTAATTTCATCTGATTTATAGCGTTTATGTACATTTACTAAAAGAAGAATTCTGATAAGAGATAGAGGACTATAGTATTCTGTTTTACTAAGTACCCTTTCTATAGCATTGTGAGCTGCATCCAACTCTTGAACACATGAGTGACCCGGAACAGAATATTTTATAGTAATATTTTGCAAATTATCAGTTTCCCAAAGAAACTTTGTAAGGGCAAACAATATTATGGAGTTTCGGTTCTGTGGCACACTATAAAGTAAGTCAGTTATATCAAGGTGGTCATTTATCACCAAAATTTTGCAAATTGCACTGGCTATATCATTGCCCTTTCTTCCAATGAGATGTTCACTTCATATTGCACAATAAACTTGTTTTGTTAAAGACAGATGCGCTGTTAGGTTGTAAACTGATAACTTGCTCTTATAGAAAAACTTACTTACTTCGGCCTTTGGGCAGGTAAATACATTTTGCAGGTCAAAACATAGAACTGCTTTTTTCCTGTTTTCTCGGTCACTGTTCCTACAGTTGCGACAAGCCTTTTCTCGATGACATGATTTTCATATTCTTGCCTGGCTGTATCGTCTATTTCTTGGTGACCAAAATCTTGCTATATTGCCAATTCACATAGATCAAAGAGATCCTATTTAGGTTTTTGGAAAAAAATATTTAATTCTGTACAGAAAATTTCTCGATTGTAAGAGGGTTTAACGGGGATTTTTTCTTCCATAGCCTTTTGATAAAGTTCGTAGATTTTTACAACGTTAAAACTTGAGTACAAGTACTCTCTTGATGAATCAGCTCGACAGTAATGGCTATCTACTTTTGGTAGTGATTTAATATGGTCCCTTACCGACTGAATCATATTTTCATTAATTTTATGTTTAGTGTGCTTTGCATGGACTGATCTACTAGGTGTATTTCCTACAGTATTACAGGTCTGGTGAATATTGTAAATAATTTTTTGGCTTATATTTAGGGTACCCAGAAAATATTTTTTACACACCTGAATTTGTTTTGAGTTCACATTAAAAATAAACTGAAAAGTACTTTTCTTCCTGGAATTATCATCATTTTTGTTTTTTCTCATCTTCTTTTCGGTTGTATTTTTTTTGTATTAGATAATACAAACAATCTTTTTTCTTCTCTTGTTAGTTGGTAGATCCGTCAAATATTTCATTAAGCTCCAGGTTACTGAGTTTTTCCGTACACTTTTTCGGGCAGTTTGTCTTTTAAATTCTTTAGTCTTAGCAGGCACTAGATTTTTCTTGAGGATATATAAGCATCGTCTTTTCTTTTTTCTTTGCGAACATTTTTGGCCCACTTACACGGATCTCGTCTTATTCTTCTTTTCCTTTTCTTAGCTCCATTTTGACTATCTTCAATTTACCTTTCTAAATCAAGTTCGGGAATTCCCTAGTCAATTCCATATGTGCTATAACAAGGGGAACATTGTTTATAGCAAATGACGTACTTGGTGTTGTACTAAAAAGGTGAAATATACAAAAGACTTTTATAAAATAACGTCATATCTGTGGCCAGGCTCTGGAGGTACTTTCAAAATATTATCTTTGGTTATGTCTCCTATGACATGACAAATATTTCCTGTATCTACTGATTGCAGATTCCTTTTTCCGACTTTCTTTGTCTTTTTTATCAATTTCAAAATCAATCAATTAATTATCACTGTTAATAAGAATAAACCATTAATGAAAACCTAACCTC
The DNA here is from genome assembly GCA_030620095.1 of Kuschelorhynchus macadamiae. Lineage (NCBI taxonomy): Eukaryota > Metazoa > Arthropoda > Insecta > Coleoptera > Curculionidae > Kuschelorhynchus > Kuschelorhynchus macadamiae. The sequence goes on along the minus strand of JAUTXW010002438.1, from coordinate 215,436 downwards.
AAAAATTTAACAATATACCCGTCGCGTCGCTAGGCCCTGATGGTATATACTCCTTATCTTTATCGCTGTTGTAATCTGAGAAGGGATCTTTAGGTTCAGACACATTTTTTTTTATTGGTCAATATTTATTGCCTACTTAAACGACAAACTTTTTGTAAAAATACCGTTTCTCTACGTAAACGAACGAAACAAAGTTCAATGTCCAGTAAACGGTTACTAATCCAATTAAATCGTTCTTTGTTACCACAGAACTTTGCGGTCGGAAATTGTAAGAAAAAGTAATATTACACAAAACGTGTTAAAACTAGTTATAAAATTAAGTTTTATGGGGTATATAGAACTTTCTAACTGCAACTCTTTGCGCTACGGAAAAATCGTCAAAAATAAAATACTAGCGGTACGCAAATACTTTTTTTATTATTTTTACGAAAAAAGCAAATTAACATAATCAGAGCATATTATTAAAATTAAAAAAAAAAAAACTCAAATTTTAAAATATTTTTTCAAAAAAAATAGGTACATTTTTTATCCCACCATACTGCTACGACATATGTTACTTTCTATGGTACGCTTGAAAACAGGATTTATTTTTTCCCAAACAAAGCGGAATTTGACATACACTGCACTTCCAATTCGTACGGGTTTCAAATTCTTCTGTACTGCAAGCTGCGCATCTAAGCCGTGTTGTACGAATGGGTTGATGAGCACTTTGGGACAATCTTATAGATGCTGGCTGGCAAGGTTTACGTTTTTTCACGGGAACTGGTAATCTATTGTCTGATGAGGACTGTATAGATAATACCATTTTATCTGCTACCAAATGTTCCACAATGGCTAAGCGAAATTCTTTCATTTTCATTTTGGGTTGGTCTTCTAATAATGTATAAAGCAAAAACGCGTTTACAACAGCAGCATCAATAAAAAAAAACATGATTCGATGTCACCATTTCTTACTTTTACGGTCGATCCCATAAACTGCTCGCATCTGATCAAACTTGTCAACTGAGTTCATATGTTTGTTATAGTCAGTAAGTGCCATTGGACAAGGGACATTCTCAGTGGTACCATCTTTGGGTTTCCTTTTCACTTCGGTTGTCTCATTTGGATTGTGGAAATTTGATAACAAATGAACTGAACGTTTATCACACCATTTGAATGCGGAAAGATTTGCACTTGTAAACCATTCGCAATCTCCTCTCTTCATGTATTTATCTCCTAGAAATATGGGCATATCTTTTCTATTACTCCTCACAGTACCACAAGCGTATATCCTTTTCTCGTGTAGTTGTTTCAGTAAACTTATACTTGTAAAAAAATTGTCAAAGAATACTCGATGGTACTTATTTTCTAACCCTGCAGTCAATTGTAAGACCACTCTGGTTCCCAAACTTTTCTCCACTGTAGAACCAGTTTTTCCAGTATAAATGTCGAAGTCATAACAGTAACCTGTCTTATCTGCTAACATCCAGACTTTGTAGCCCCTCTTAACTGGCTTTGCAGGCATATACTGTTTGAGACTAGAGCGGCCTTTAAATTTAATCATCGATTCGTCTACTGTGACGTATTCGTGAGGACTCAAACAAGATTGAAAATTGGTTTTCAACATTTCCAAGAAAAGTCTAATTTTGTATAATTTATCAAAGTTGTCCGTGTCTCTACCAGGCATAACGTTATTGTCGTTGAGTTGTATATTGCTAAGAAGCCAACCAAAACGGTGTACATTCAATAACCTACTGATATAGTTGTCATGTAGAATTGGACGTGTACTCCAATAATCGCGATAAGATGGCAACCTTTTTACTCCCATCAACAAATTTATTCCAATAAATGTACACATTTCAGAATTATCTGTTAGCTTGTAGCCTTTACCAGTTTTTTGGGGGTTCTGTTGAGCGTAGAGGTTTGTCTGAAATACCATATGATCAATAATCTCATCTGTCATTAATAATTTGAATATATTATAAGGTGTCCATTCACCAACATTTTTTGAAGCTTCAGTTAGTCCAGAATAAGCTTCAAATTCAAAAGGTTGTGGTATTTGAGTAGTATCTTTATTCCACTCTATTTTGTATTTCTTTTTGAGCTCACATAACGGAATAAGATCCTCCGGTTCCCATTCATTGGACTCTTCATCGGATTCTTCTAATAATAGTACATGTTCAGGTGGATTAGCACTTAGCTCCGGCTCCTCAGGATTATCACCACAGTCACTGTCATCATCCGAACCAATATCTGATGGAATACCAACATATTCAAAATTCGAATTCTCGATATCATCAATTTCTTGATAAAAATCACTTTCGTTCCAACCATGAAGTCGAAAAGGTAGTGGCTCTTCAGTCCGTTTACTCGTCATATCCAAAGATAATTCACCATGCAGAGATATTCTAAACTAGACAAAACTAATAGCTTACCCTTTGTGTGATACGCTTACTCCACAATACATGAACAAATTCAACTGGGCAAAGTTTTACCGGCTTAGCTGCCAATGATCCTTTTGGATTGTTATACCTAAAAATAACCTTTCATGTACGGTGGTACAAAATTCAACTCACAGAGAAAAAAGTGTTTTTCAAGTGACCCGAATTTTTATTTTGGTACACTATATACTCTAACATGTTCTTTAGAAAGTATCTAAACAAAGTTTCGCAAAAAATAAAACAGTATAAAAAGACAATATAAGAAAAAACTTACCTTTTTTTCCAAATAACGTGTAGCTGGAAAACGTAAACAAATAACTAAACTATCAGCCCGATTCTAAAACATCTAGTGACCTCTATTAAATAGACTTGTAATTTCACACTACAAGCGCACCCCAGTAACGCGGGACATAAAATAAACCGACGTACTTCATCAAAAAATGCATTAGATTAGGTGGGTTATATTTTGGCCCAGCGTACATCTGGGGCTAAAATATATGTGGTTCAAATTTTGTCCCAACGTACCTCAAAGAGTTAAACAGTGATTTTTTTTTAGATGGTTCTATGTTAGAATGACAAATATTTCGTTCTAAGTTAACTTACTTTGGAATCCAAAGCAAACGAAACTATAAGTGTCATAGAACCTTTTGACATAAATATCTCAACTTTGACCAAATCGTTAGATAGAACCTTGTAACTCAGCCAGCGACGTGCTAAAACTAGAGTAATAACCCTAACGTCAATTTTTTAATTTTTATTCTATCTTGAATACTTGCAACAAATAATGTTAGAGAGGGTAACATTACAGCCTTCTAGAGTGTCAAAATTTTCACTTTCAACTGTCAATATCTCCAAATCAATTGAAGACACGTGAAAATTTTCGATACAAAATATTCATAGAATCCAAAAATTCAATTATATACAGGGTGTTCCGTTTAAAAGATTCAACCTTTTATACTAATTTCTTTTTTTTTTCTATCTTGAATAATAAGAAAGTTAGAGGGGTGTAACATTTTAGGGGCTCACCTTGTATCAATGTCTGGAGGGTCAAATCTTAGAGAAATTAGAAAGCATGCCGATTCTTTTTTGAAACTTTATTTCTTTCAGGGCTCCTTTGAACTAGCTAACATTTACATTGCTAGGTCCGCCACAGGTTGAAAAAAAATTGCAAAAATTAAATATAAGAATTTTAAACCGTTATAATATTTTTTTATCGTTATTTTATACAGAATATTCTCTGTTGCTTGTTATAAGTGGTAATATTTTATGATTTCTGTCAACACACTTGGCAACGTCGGATTATTCTGGTGCTTGAGTGGGAATAGGTGTGTCCGCAGTCTGATTTGTTAATCCAGTGTTTGCCATGTTGATACAGTTATTACCATGGTGATATAAATGCCGAATAATTGCGACGTTGATTGACGATATAATAGAGAAAAGCAATTAGATTTTGCAAATAATTTTTTGAAAAATCAAAGCTAAGGATGAACAACGCGTATCTAATAACATATTTCTTAGAGATGCTGACATACTTACCAATGCATATTCTGGGCCCATCTCCAAATGGTATGTAAAATAAACCATCGTTGTTAATTTGGGATTTGTCTGCAAACCTTTCGGGGTCAAATTTATTTGGATCAGAGAAATATTTTTCGTCGAAGTGCAAACCAAACATTGGAATATAAACTGGTATACCTTTTTCTATTATCAAGTCGGAACCTTCTACCTTATAATTCTCGTTGCAAATCCTGTCAAGAAATGGGAGTACTGGGTATTTTCGAAGGATTTCTGAAACGAAAATTTTCATTAAAACTTCACGTCTACATTTTTCTTAGGTAGCGTAGAAGAGGAAAGTGTTAAATATGAACTTTATTACCTTCTTCAGGACGCAACTAGAACAATAAATGGAAATGCAGAGACTCTGTATATCGTGCAAATGTTTATAAGATATAATCATAGAAAATTCCCATAAAAGTTTGGTAAAAAGGTTAAAATTTAATCAATTTAATAAAAATAAAAAACAACCAAAGTTAAATCAGAAATATAGAAATATAAAAACCTTACATGAAAACTTGCAAATCAGAAGGAATTTGAATATTTTCGTTACGTTTTCTACATAAGAAAATTGTTTTTTTTATGAATTAGACATTTTTTTGCTTAATTTATGTTTAAACTGAAATTTAATTTTTTTATTAAATAAAATTGGTTAGAAGCAGTATATAAAAGTTACTTGTTGGGTAAGCACAAATTACAATAAAAAAAGGCACCATGCATCGATAAGAACATCAACAAAAACATTTAAAATGTATGTCAAATCACATTACTTAGTAGTTACTTTGAAAATTTAAAAATGAGGTACAATTTTCAACCCTTTTTGGCGATCTAGTCACGATTGTTTCAAAAAAAAATAAAAAATAAAAAAGTGTATACAAATCATTTTTAACATATCAGAGTTCTAATAATTTGGTAAAACTGTCACCAAATAGGAAGCATTGTTAACTTAAAACATACTGAATTAAAAAAGTCTTCTGTGCAAAAAGGGGAATCGAAGTTGTCCTGAAAGCTGCAAAATAGTCATTGACAAAAAGGCATAAGTATTTATTTTGTTCAAATTTGGACATTAATAGAAATATATTTAATTGTACAAAAATCCTGAAATTTTTAACTTTACAATTATGATATCTAGGTGATGGATAATGTTGTTATTAAAATTTTTTAAAAACGAAAGGAGAATCGAAAACAAATTAATCTATCTCAAATGATAGCCTGGCTTACAGTAAAAATAAAATCAATCAATAGGTCTATGATGAAGTGGAACAAAGGTTCTGAGATACACTTGTGTGTTGAGACAAGAGAGAGGTTTAAGTTCATTTGAGGTTTCTATGTCTTCCATAAAATCCAATCTATTAAAGATTTTTGGAATATATATTATATAACAGGAGACTGATTTCATTTTGACACGGTCTAATCCCAAGAACCATGACTTTTTAATATTATATAAGATTTTAGAATTTGACCTAGGACTAATATTATGATTAGACGTTTTTTTAGGGCCTTCATTGATCCGTACTTGTAGAGGTCTACAAGATCTCTTGGTTTAAGATTTGATTTGCTACAAGAGCCACAAGTTATTATATTACAAGCTTTCTATTACGGTTTTTTTTATCTTTTGTTATGTTTACCCAACTTGAATTTGACATTTAATCCGTTGCTAATATTTTAATTTGCTTTATAATCGTAAGGTTTCAATAATTTTCTTTACAAAATAACGTTTGGTTTTAAAATATTGTTTAATCAGAGAGCGAACTGAAAGGATCTTTGCTAGTACACCGGCACGTACTGTACATTCTGTAGATTAATGTGATTTAAAACAACACAGGTAAGTTGTTTAAAAATTTAGTTCTCGCGTATTATATTAACTGTATCTTTTCCTTTCTCTTTATAACTAAATCTCAAATTTAGATTCCTGTCAAGAAATATCCCCAAATATTTAACCGTTGATTTCTGAGGATTGTTACTTCTCCAAATTTGATGTAATTAGCTTCTTGTTTACGTCTTCTTAATAAATTACATGCCATTGTTTTTCAGTTAATAGGCAGAGTCCATTTGTCTTCAGCCATTGTACCGATTTAGCAAATGACCCCTGAAGTTTTTCAACGCACTTTTCTTGTGACTGTTTAGTTGCATAAATACAGATGTCGTCTGTAAACTGCAAAATTTTAGTATCTTTAGATTCAAATATTTTTTCTAGATCGCACGTATATATGCTATTTAAGGAATTCCGATTTTAAGCATTTTTTCGGCTAATATGTAATATACAACATTGTCGTATGTTCAAAAAAATTGATAGAGTGCACTGGTTTTTGTTAAGTCCTAACTGGTTATCTGATATTAAGTTGGCTATAGCTTCTTGGTCGTTGCACTATCCAATATTCTAAACGGTTTTTTATAATCCTTTTGTAAATATCGTAAATCTGTCGAAAAGTATCAACTTGTGTTTTTAATAAATGGAACACCTTGTTTATTATACGTTCATCATATTGCTGTTTCTAAATATACCAGGTTTTATACCTTTATCTTGAAAGGCATCCGAAAAACTTGAGAAAAACCCAACCATAAAAAGCAATATATTCCCATTAACTGCACTATGCAGAATAGTTTTTCCATCTCATTGGCTCTTATGGCAGAGTTTTTATCAAGTTTCTCGGGTGACATTGAAGGTAAAGGTATCAAATCTGGTACAATAATATATTTATACTCAGCAAGAAGAAAGTTATTTGATGAACGTATAATATACAGAGTGTTCTATCTAAAAAACAAAAGTTGGTATTTGCGATGCTCCTTTATTTAATGAGGAACTAAATTCTGGCGGGTCAGGAAAAGCCTTGTATTTAAAGTTTTTTTTCTATTTTCAAAAATAAACCCTGTAGGTAGAAAGCAAAATATACGGAAACAGCCAGTACATACAAATTTTAGTATGGATAGTATCGTAAGTAAGTAAGCAATTTTTTATAAAATAACGGGAAAACGTTTGACAAAATTCCTCGAATATCTTCGAAAGTCTTTGGAATGTTTAAATTTCTAAACGGGAAATAACTTAGCGTTAACCTCATAAATTTCACTTCATTCATAAATCTTATGGTTTACGGGATCCGTATACTTTGTCCCGAATTTCTAACACCCCGTATACCAAATCTCTGACTTTCCAGAATTTTTTAAACTGATTCCAAAATACACCCTTGGTGATTGTGAGCTTACCTAGTACGCATAAATCTAAATAATTCATTTCGAAGACACCCTCATATGTAATACCATTGTGTTTGTTGATATTTTCCATAATTTCATTTCTTAGCCGATTTTGTATATCCGGGTGCATACATAACTCATACAGACCAAAACTCAGCGTACTAGCAGTTGTTTCGAATCCTGCTGCGAAAAACTGAATTGCTTGTCCCACCATTGCATTCTCAGCTAAAAGAAAATTTCTGTCAGCATTTTTGAGGCACCCTGTATACGTAAAAATATATGGGCTAAAAACTACTACTAAATCCTATAACTTTTGTATTTAATTTTTTTTTTCTAAAATGTAAAGGCTTTGCAAAGCAGAAAACTTAAATGGGGTAGACGTTTATAGTGGTTTACCCTGTACTTAACTTTAATTCCTAAACCAAAAAATACGAAACCACCATATTATTTTGTACATAGAAACTGTGATAATAAAGTTCCCAAAGTTCTATATTAATAAAAAGAGCAAATAGAAATTTGTCAATTTCAAAACTACAGACTTTTTGAGAATATCCCGTAACTTTTTTCTAAACAAAAAAGTGCGAAACCGCTGTACTTCTGTGTGCAGAAAAGCTGGGATAATAAAGTCCCCAAAGTTTTATATTAAATGTAAGAACTTATAGAAATTTGTAACTTTTGAATTTAAAAAATACAGTCTTTTAAAAAAAAATGTGATATAGGGCACTTTTTTCTAAATAAAAAAATGCAGAACCTCTATACTTGCAGCTATAGCGAAACTGAGATAATAGTCCCAGAGTTTCCACAATAAATAAAAAAACCCCTAGAAAACTAATTTTTTTTTATTTAAAAAATACAGACTTTTTGAAAATACCCTATAACTTTTTTTCTAAGCAAAAATATAAAAAACCGCCAAATAGCCCGAGATATCGAACAAAGTTGCTAAATGTGATTACTATGAAAGTTGTAGAATAACTATTTCAGTGTAGATATATATATATATATATATATATATATATATATATATATATATATATATATATATATATATATATATATATATATATATATATATATATATATATATATATATATATATATATAAATAAAAATATTTTTATCAAAGACCACTAATTTTTTGGGTAGTTTATTATAAAATAGTAAAACGACAAAAAATTGGGAAAGTAGAGCAAGCTTTCCTATTTCTCGAATATTAGGCTATCAAGTGAAACATATTCTTATAGTTATATGTACTTTCCCAAATAAATATGTTTTGTTCTAGGGTTACATACACATTTTACAACATTACAACTTATCTAGCTGCTAAGTCTTTAAAATCCTGAACACTACATTGGCTAGAGGGAACTTAATATGGGACAGATCTTGTATATTAAGTTCCATGACCAAGTAAAGTTAAACAAAAGCTTATAAAAACGACTACTTACAAAAATCGGATAAGTTACTTCTCTGAACTTCCAGCATAGTGTCAACTAAATCATTTCCCTTAAGAAAAGTAGAGGCCTTTCTGCTGTCTAAAACTTCGGTAAAAATAGTCGCTAGTCTATCAACAACATACGAATGGAAGAATCTGATTTTAAACGTATTAACCAAATTTGGAGCAAGCCAGGCCCCGATTTGCCTAAATGCTGTCGAGTAACTTAAAAAAAAAAACAAAATACATTAAAGTTTTAATCTACTTAATATAAGATAAATTATTTACGTATGTAAGATATTATTGTCATTATAACATGGCTTTATAGTAACATATCCTTAATTCAATTCTGTCGAGGTTTTTGCGAGGGGCGGGTAACTCCCGTAAGTCTGTGTACAAGCTAGCCAAAATCGTTCAGATGACTTAAAAGTCACTTTAAATTCCTCAAAAAAATTAAAATTCCTCCAAGGTCGGTTAAAATCGTTCAAAAGAATTTAAATTCATTTAAAGGATTTTAAAAGTCAGATTAATTCAGTTAGAGCCTTAGTTTTCAAAGTCACGTTATTACGTTATTACACATTTGTCGCAACCCTGGGGCAGTAATGTTGCGATATTTAGTATCTTCAGAAACACCTAACGATCGATAAATCAGACTTGACATTTATCTACAGCCTTGGTAGTACAGCCGTGTTAATGTTGTAAGATTTTTTCATTTTGTTTGCCTGGTGCGGCATGTTTGCACTTTAAATTATATATACCTTATATGGATTAAGTCATCTTTGTTTCCCTTACCTTTTTGGTATGATGAAGGCCATATTTTGGTATACATTTTTCTATATGTATTCTTTAAATTATTTAAATTCATGTACATATATTGGATTAGCAAGGTAAATCCTAATCTGATTTTCGCGGTTTCGAACCGAACAATACAGACTAATCGGTTAGATAATTTTAGGGAAAATTTTAAAAAATAACTGAACCATTTTAAAATATTGTTTACTTAGAGATATTTAAAAAAAATAAAATCACATTTCACGCCTTTGCACCCTCTGTAGTGCGAAATCTAGAAATTTAATTTTGGGTTATTATTTTTCAAACCCGTTGATGAAAGAATCGTCTTCAAAATCTCATTTAGTTGAAGAGATATTGCAAAACACTTAAAAACATATTTTACTCCTTTAAGGGTGGGATGTCGAAAAATCTAGAAGTCGGTTTTTATTTTCGAAAACTTGACGAAAGAATTGAGTTGAAAATATATTGTTAAAAAAAACAATTTACCCTTTTTCACCCCTTTAAGGATTGAATTTCAAGTTACAGAAACATTTTAATTATTTTTAAAAGCTACTGGCGAACAGAAATTGTTTTAAAAACTCATTTAGTTAAAGAAATAAAAAAAGTAGACATATTTTATCTAATTATGCGTAGAATTTCGAAAGACTGAGAAACTAATTTTTAGATAATTATTTTTGAAAGCTATTGACAAAACTATTGTTTTAAAAAACATATTTTGTTACAGATGTTGTAAAAAAATTAAAACCACAACTCACTCCTTTTAACCGCTTTAAAAGTGGCATTTCAAAAAAAAAAACAGAAACCAGTTTTTAGATTTTAAAAAATATTGACGAAAGATTTATTTATTTGATGAGAAATTGTAAAAAAGTTTACCTAATTTTTATTTTAAGTGGAATTCCCCAAAAAAATCAGAAATCGTTTTTTTTGATAATTATTTTTGAAAGCTGTTGAAATAGCCTCATTTAGTGTGAAAAACACAATTTGCCCCATTTCACCACTTAAGGGCGGAATTAGACAAAATCCGGAAAATGATTTTCAGAGAAATATATTTGAAAGGCATTGATAAAAAAATTTTGGGTTAGTGTTTCAAAAACAGTTAAAGCAAATGATATAATTGAAAATATAGACTATCCCATTTAAAAATTAAACACATGTTGTGTAGTTTTCACATCTTCGATAATCTTTTGTTATTTGTCAAATCACTAAAATATATTATGTCAGAATATTTATGGTGTAAATTTTTACACTTTTTGTATTTCTTAAAAAATAAAAGGCGAACTCATGTCAAAATATGAAAAAAAAATTCCTGTACATGTGTTTTATTACTGTCGATGCTTTTTGGCAAAACACTTTATTTTCTTAATAAGTAGTTTATATTAAATGATTTAAAATTATTATTATTATCAATGCCACTGCTAGTAGCAGTATGCGGCAGAGCCGATGAGCCTTCTACATTATGCTGCTTCATATAGTCTGTGATTCTTTTCCTATCGTTTATTGTCAGAGTTTATAATTTCAATTTGCATCACAGTTCTCAGAGTTGTGATAGATAGTAACATTTTCCATATGGAAATAAATAAAGTATCAGTTGCTTAACAGTAGCTTTTTGTATTGTCCTGTGTCTAAGCAGAAGCCTAGGCAAACTACTAAATACCATTTTAATGCAATCTATTCTTCTGAACACAAAAATTGCTTAATTTCTAAAAATATAATGATCATTAAATATTACGACAAGGTTATTGAAAAACCAAACATTAACGTAAATCCTAACATAGTTAAATTATTTAAAATAAATGAACATTTTAAATGCATTAGCAAGTACTGAAATCTAAAAAATTGTTCCAGTCCAACCAAAATTTCAAACAGATTGAAATACTGACACTAATAATGGTTGTTCAGAAACGTCTAGTATGTTGTCCTGAGGCACACCCGTACACCCTGCATTTAAGTAAACGATGCTACAAAATTAAACACATACGTAACATCCTTGTCACCTAAAATCTTCTAGACGACTTTAAGTTATCCGCCCCTCGAATTTTCCTCGGTATCTGTACAAATTAATAAAGTTTTTAACTGTTTCATTATTAATGTTATAAATATTCTTTTTAAGGAGAATAGTCGTGTTTCATTTAAAAAATTGTAGGGCAACTGTGTTAGAGTAAACGTCGATAAAAAGTAGTACACAGATTTTCGAAGGGTCTTTACCATGTTTAAATAGGAAACCGTCAATTTTTTTATTAAAAGAGGAATTTTGGAGACTATATTTAAGTTTGTTGTTCTACTTACCTGAAATCAAACGCGCGGTGTCCAAGTTGCCTAAAAATGGAAACCAAACTTAAGTGATAAAACGAAACATCTCATAAAAATGTAATTATGATGGCCCGTGACCAAAACTGCATATTTACTAATGTACTTTCTGCTATGATATTTATAATAATGAATTTAAATCTAGACTTAAGATTAAAATGTGCTTTAAGAAATTATAATACGGTAAATACTTAGTAACTTGACATTTATTAGTTAGAAATACTTAAGGTGTTTACGTGTCACAAAACATTTAAATGTAGGATGGCAGATACTAGAAAGTACTTTTTTTGTCTAAAATTTTAAAATAAAAACAAAACAGAGTCAAACAAAAAGCTTATTTTTATTTTGTCTATCTGTGAGCAGACCACGAAGTATTAGGTACCATAGTTGCTTTAAGTGAAGACAGGGAAAGTTTCTTGATGCGAGATTTAAAGTCTTTCAGACTAGGTGAAGAGCGAAGGGTCTTTGTGGGTAACACATTTCATAATCGGGACACTCTGGGAATGAAGGAGCGAACAAACTGGAAGGTCCTTAGTGTTTGCACTTGGGCGGTAAAGGAATACATGTGGGTCGATGCTCTTGTCTCCCTAGCGGGAATGACTAAGGAAGGTATAATCGATTTATTAAAACATAATCCGCATTAGTATCTATAAAACAGAAAGAAATTGCCCGCAATTTGAGGATGCTCTAGTGATGCAAGCTTCCTTCTAATGTTTGGATAGACAATCGGACAAATAGCTCTTCTCTGGACAGTCAAGTATGTTAAGGATTGAAGAAAAGGTTGCTTCCCATATGCGAGCCATATTTAAGGCTGGGTTTGATTTGCGGAGTGTAACGGGTATACAAGCTGGAAGGAGAAAAGTATTTTCAAGCTCCGCAATGGATACCCGATTTATTTGATTGATTTTCAGGAAAAATAGGGTAGATGCCAACACTGAACCCTGTGGAACGCCTGACGTGATATGCTCTGGGCACTTATTTGGTCTTCTCCGTGAATTTCGATGGACTTGTTCCAATTGTGGATTACGATGTTAAGAAGACCTGCTGTGGACCTTTCGTTGCCAAAGCCGTATTGCCTATCAGGAATAAGTGTATGCCTTTTAAGGTAATTAAAAAATCAGTAATTGCCATTATTATAAAAATATTATAAATTTTGATTTATAAATTCCTTTAAATTATTTGGAAGTAAATTATTTTCAATTTTATAAATGAATACACAAATATAAAAAAAAATATCAAATTTTTAACATCTAGCCCTTTTAAAATACGTAACATATCACACATTTTCGTATATATATCTTCATTTAAAATATCTCTTATTCCCTTGTTTCGTAACACTTGAAGTTTTTGAAAAATATCTTTATTTGCCATATATATATATATATATATATATATATATATATATATATATATATATATATATATATATATAATTGAGGCGTGTTTTACAAAAACCACATAAGTCCAAATTTGGCGAAAATGAGTTTGTAGCGTCATCTAGTAGAAAAGAAACATAATTATAATATCATAAAGTCAGTTTCTGCAAAAACAACATAAATGCCAAGATATGCACAGCTAAAGTTTCAGTGATTCCACAAAAAGCGCATATGTCCCTGGCTTTTCACACAAATACCACACAAGTCCGCGACAGGATAGGACATGTGTGCTTTTTGCGAGAAATTTTTGCTGATGCGTACAACTAAGTTAATTTGTTATTGTTACGTTTTCGGTATAGATGTGTTGTGATTATCGTGGTATCGTGGTTCTTTTCAAAGTTTACAACATTATCGTGAAACATGGAAAACGATGGAGATGTGCCTACTGATTGGCCCAAAAAGAAAGAGAAGAAAATTAAGCGCGAAACTCTAATAAAACAGTTTAAAGTTCGTGGTGAGGAACACACAAATCATAAAGGCAATCTTGTAGAAGCACGTAAAACTGGAGAACCTTGCAGGTATGTTTACTTTTAATTAAGGAATGGGGGTATGGAAGGTTCACAAAAATATTTTGTTGTAGCTGTAAAAATGCTTGTTTCTCCAAAGTTTCGGAAGAAAAAGATGTTTTATTCTTACGCAATTCAATAATATGAATGACAAAAATAGTCAAGATGCACATTTAAGTGGCCTTATTTCAATGAATCATATTACAAGAAGACGTCCTAGAACAGAAGTACATAAGAAAACTCATGGTGCCTCTTTTACATATAAGGTTAGGGCAGGGGAATCTGAAAATAAAATTTGCAAGAAAGCTTTCCTTAGCCTTTATGGTATTAAGGAGGCTCGTCTAAGACGAATCCGAGATTCTTTGATGACCACAGGTGCTTCTCCCAGAGACAAACGGGGCATTCATCAAAACAGGCCCAAAAAAACCCCGGAATGCATAACGGAACTTATTAAAATCCATATTAAATCATTCCCTGCAAGACAATCGCATTATTCACGTCGTAAAAATCCAAACTGTTTTTATTTACCAGAATCTCTTACTTTGAAGGATATGCATGACATGTTTGTGCAAAGTTATAAAATAAACATACCGTACAAAACCTACTGGAAAGTTTTTAGAACCAATTTTAATATTAAATTTGGATTTCCGAGATCTGATACCTGTTCAGACTGTGACAGACTTTTACAGCAGCTTAACCGTATACCTTGATACAGAAGAACGAAACCAACTCCAAATCGAAAAGAAATACACCTTCGCAAAGCTGAATCATTTTTTGAACTGAAACGAAAATTTAAAAGTAAAGCAAAAGCTGGCGAATTGATGCGCATTAGCTTTCATTTTATGCAGAATTTACCCCTTCCTCATATACCATCTAACCCAGTATTCTACAGCCGTCAACTGTGGTACAATGTTTTTGGGATACATGACCTAGGAACTGAAGATGCCACGATGTACACTTATCTTGAAAATGAAGCTAAAAAGGACGCCAATGAGGTCACTTCAATATAAAATAACATCCATAATCGCAATTTAGTTATTTTTAGTGACGGCTGCCCATATTATATGGTACATTTTTTATATATTACGTAAGATATAGCTGATTCGGTAGAATACATATTTCCAATGAGAGGCCATTCATTTTTGCCGAATGATTCAGATTTTGCTTTGATTGAAAAAAAGAAGAGACGCCTGGAGAGAGCCGAAAGACCAGAAGATTGGGATAAGACAATATTAAATGCCAGAATGAAACCTAGCCCTTTTAATTTGGTGAAAATGAAGCAACATGACTTCTTTGACATCAAATCCGCAACATGTAACTTTTTCCTTAAAGCTCCAAAACCGGCAATCAACATTAAAAAAATAAGGATTATGAGAATTTCTAGACACACATCCACACTATCTTTAAAGGATACCTATAACGGACCATTTCGAAGCAGTATCGTTGCCAAGGTAAACTTATGCACTATCCAACTTGAACCGCTCTACAATCAACTTTTAACATAAAATCGCTATTATTTACTACGCCTCCAGCGAAACAAAGAGTACTATGAACGGCTCCTTGGTAATCTATCTAGCTCTGATAATCTAGATATAAAGAGGATGACAATTGGATGCGAAGATTAAAATTATGCACCTATTATTCATTCGCAAACATATTATCGCAAACATCTTATTTTGTTTTTTTTTCCCAAATAAATTGGATTTTTTGAAAATTTGCTTTTTTTTTCTTGCAAAAAGAACATATGTCCAACAGTTTTTTACTTTTTTTAAAGTATTCGAACAAAA
This sequence comes from Kuschelorhynchus macadamiae, assembly GCA_030620095.1. NCBI lineage: Eukaryota > Metazoa > Arthropoda > Insecta > Coleoptera > Curculionidae > Kuschelorhynchus > Kuschelorhynchus macadamiae. The sequence continues at coordinate 200,013 of JAUTXW010002438.1, read as the reverse complement.
AACTTTGTTTCTTACATTACGAATCAACTTGTTATTATCTCAACAGTAAATAACTAAAAAAAAATTGAAAACATATTTTAAAATTATTTTTTTTATCTCCTGAATTTTTTTAATTTTGGACATATGTTGTTTTTGTAAAACATGCCTCAATTGTTGGACAATACAAGAAATATGGTAATATCATTGTATTATAAATTGCTTTTTTAGCAAATAGTTATAAATGATTGCTTATTCTTTTTAGATATTTAATTTTACATGCTATTTTCGAAATAGTTTTTTCAAAAAAATCATTCATTTTTAACTTTGAATCTAAAATAATACCCAAATATTTAAAGGAATCAACAATATCCAAATTCTTAACATGAATAAATATATTAGTTTTGTCTGTCGCGTTAATCGTAAAACATTTTGTTTTTTCTACATTCAGTTCTAACTTATTTATATTTAATCAGTTAAGGACTAATTTTAACTCTCTTATTACTTGCTAATTGTAAATTAGTGTGTCATCTGCAAACATTTGTATTTTACAGCTTTTTAAAACTCCCGGTAAATAATTGATTTATAAAATAAATAATAAGGGACCTAGTTTGCTTCCTTGTGGTACACCTACATTATTAGTCTGTTTATTTGAATATACATTAGAAAATTTTGGTTATTTGTGTCCTGGTCTTTAAATAATTTTTGAACCATTTAAGAACATTACCCCTTATCCCATATTTATATAATTTGTCTAATAGTCTATACCTATCTATTGTTTCAAATGCTTTTTTAAAATCTAAAAATACTGCTATTTTAATTTCTTTATTTGTCAATTTCTCGTCCAGTTTTCAGTCACATACTGAAGGGCAACTTGAGTGGAGTGTCTGCGCCGAGATCCAGATTGGAAAGGAACTAAAATTTTCTTTTCTTCTATGTGATCCAAAATTTGGTTGTAAACAATTTCTTTAAGTAATTTTTCAATATCTCATAATACATTAATTCGCCTCATTTCTGTATATTTTTTAGAATTTTTTATTTTTGGCACAGGTGTTATATAGGAACATTTCAGATCTTCTTGTATTTTTGCTTCTCTTAAACATTTATTTATAAGATTTGAGATTGGATATCCAGCACAAGAAAAGGTTTCCTTCATATTTTTTTTTGTTAAAATTTCGATGTTATTAGATTTCAAACTAAGAATTTTCCCCCGTATTCACTAAGAAGGTTTAAGAGTTAGACCAGATCTAGTTGCCATGACAGTTAAAACTGTTAGTTCACCAGTGGTGTTTTGCTTATGTCACTGTCACTTTGTGACGTTTACAAAAATTATTTGTTCAACCGTTACATTAGTCAGTTTAAACCTATAACTGTCAAGTTAGACCAGGTCTAAATATAAACCTCTTTAGTGAATACGGATGTTTATGTTTAAGTTCTTTTAAAGACACTTCACGAAATCTAGTTAATAAATTACTGCAATTTGGAATTTCAGTAATTAAAATATTGTTCCCTGAATTGATTGTTTTAATTATATCTTGTATACTTATTATAAAATATATATTAAGTCTTTCAGAGATAATATGTGGACCTGTCTCCGTTTTATTGTCAAATATAATTTCATTAAAAACAGTTTTTTTTTCTAAGTTTGTTATTTTTTTTAGGGTTCTCCACATCATTTTGCTGCTATTCTTATTATCATCGATCAAATTTTCATAATAGGAACTTTTTTCTTTTCTTAATATCCCAACAAATTTGTTTCGTAATCTTTTATATTCTTCCCAATCTTGAATATTATTTGTAATAGTAATTTTTTTGTACATATTGTTTCATCATTTTTGTGCCTCCAAAATAATTTTATTGAACCAGGTTGTAGGATTATTTCGTAATAATACCATTTTTTCTTCTGTTACCTTTTCCAAGCATCGTTTGAAATAAGATTATTAAAAAATACATTTATATCAGTATTATTATATCCCCAATTACATGATATTAATTCAAGGGCTAACTGTTTGTAATCAATAATTGTTGTATCTTTTTAATCCTGAAGGTAGTCTCGCCCATATTGTATAGCAAAGGTGGTACTAATGAAATTTAAATGGAACGTTTTATGTTTGAAATATGTTTCTTGGCAGCTTGTAAAATTCTAGGCATAATTTATGAAAAATACTGTATGCCTAAATTCAATAATGTTCGAAATGGTATTTATTAAAAGGATAACGGAGTAAATTTAAATTCTCGTTTCTGCTGCTTGACATAAATCACTTTATCTGCAGGCTGACAGATCGATGTAGGTCACCGACAGAAACATTATTGTCAAGCAAGAGAGCCAGATTTTCAACCGATTATAAAGTATGATGGTTGACCTTGAAAAAATCCCATTAGTAATTTGATACTATCAAACTTTGCATTTGGTAACCTTGCTTCTAAGAGATTTGAAATTTCTTTTCTAATGATCATAGTACATACTTTCATCTGCAATTGACATTATTTTCATTGACATAAAATCGATTTATTGACATAAATTGACATTAACTCACCTGAACTCGGCATCCTTATTGTTAAAGCTATTGGCGTCTATAGCAAATGCACACTTAGCTATGACATTTGTGGAATATTTAGTACATATTTCCTTTGACTCGACATTGGGAATATTCTGAACTGTCTTAATATACTTAGTTAACTCCTCGCTTTCTTTTAATACCAGAGGAAACATCGCTTTTAGTTTACCAGATGTAAATACTGGGGATAATTTTGATCGTACAGTTTTCCACCCAGGACTTTTGCTAAAGAACATAAGGTTAGGCATAAATGGATCTTGGTTAGCCTGGACGGCAGATCTATCACTGAAAGACAAAAAGTCTTTTCGCAAAATGGCTCCAACCAGTTTAGCTGATTTCACTACCAAAACTGGTTGATCAAAGATAAAAATGCCAAAGTAATCAGCATTTACTTTCCTATACAAATCAGCCAGCCATTCACCCATCGTGTATTTTAGACCAAGAATTGGCAACAAGTTTCCTATAAATGGGGATGGTTTTATGTATTCTACATTCCTTTTCTTCCAGTAATTGAATCTTCTTGTAGAATATGCGTACAGTAGTACGAATACTGACGCAATGAGGACACTAAGAATCAAAAGAGTTACCATCATCTGCAAAAAAAGTAGTTTATTAAAACTTACAAAAAAACACTAAACACAATGTATAATTTGACGTCCCAATAAATTTAAGAATAGATGGATTAGCGGGTTTCGTTCTATGTCGGTCAATCAGCCGTTGACAGGCGGTTCTAAATTAACGTTGTAAATATAGCTTTTCATAAAATCTACCTCAAGCTAAAGATACGTGTTTATAACATCAGTAGTAATATATTGATACACTTGTTGTTTCATAATGAAATTTTCTCAAAAGTAGAATATATATAACGCGGTAAGAACTAGTATATGTATAACGGATTCTTTGGAATGACCGCTAAAGCAATGGAATTTGGCTAACCATAGACACGTGATTCTGACTTAAAGTTGGTGCCTCTGGTATTGTTTTGTGTATTCATTTTGGCGCTAGTTGTATATATTCGTCTTTCAACTAGTTGACTGTACTGATGAAAACTTTAAGTCAGAAACACGTGTCTATGGTTAGCCAAATTCCATTGCTTTAGCGGTCATCCCAAAGAATCCATTTTTCACTATATATATATATATATATATATATATATATATATATATATATATATATATATATATATATATATATATATATATATATATATATATATATATATATATATATATATATATATATATATATATATATATATATATATATATATATATATATATATATATATATATATATATATATACATATATATATATATATATATATATACATATTATATATATATATATATATATATATATATATATATATATATATATATATTTCTTGGGAATTTTATATATATATATATATATATAGCAGTATATAATTTTATTTTTTTTTCCAGGACGTTTCGTTGATTTTTTCAACTGGTTTATAACGTGTCTAAAAGTAAAATTGACCTTAAATAAATATATACGATTTACAAAAAATAAACTTACCATCAGAAACAAAGATCCAAAATGCATTAAATACGATAACAAATTGTGTAACACATATGAGACATATAACACGAAGCTGACATTTTATATATTACGTTATAAACAAACACAACGTGAAAATATAATACATCAGTCACTGCTACTATATTATATATATATATATATATATATATATATATATATATGTATATATATATATATATATATATATATATATATATAGTTACTAGATTTTTCTTGGGTTGTAAGTTCATAGCATTAAAACAATTCTCAAAAATTATTAGTCATCTATTCATTTAAATTTGACGTTTCGGCAGGTGGCTCCGTGCCTTTCTCAAAAATACTTTCTAAAATAATTTAAATTAGAGAACCTACACACTTTAGTAAAACAAGACAGACTTACCATGAAATGTATATTAGTAATTAAATTATCCGAAGGTGTTTAAAATCACAAAAGACACGACGCTGATCGCGTTATTTGGACAAACATTTTTAACAATACACACATGAAGGACGACGAACAGTTATTGACTGAAAAGCAGATACGTATGATAGGTAGGATGTTATGGTTTTTTTGTTTTTTGACGTTTTTTAAGTTTTTACCGGGCGGTTCAGAAAGTAATTTTGTTTTGTCTAAGATTATTATTTTTAGGTTTTTCAAATGTATGTGAGAACGTCAAAATAAATTTTGCTTACAAGGTTGATATCTTTTTTGTCGTTTACTGAGTTTTTATTTTTCTTAATTTCAATAGACTCGTAAACTTCCCGCTTGCGTTTGTTGTTTTCGGTTTTTAGAATTTTAGTTTCACTAAAATTAAATGTATGTATGACATCTAAAAAGTTTATTTGATTTTGTTTTTCGACTTCGATGGGGAATTGCAATTTATCGTGATAGCTATTAAATTTATTTAGAGTTTGATTTGCATTATTTTGCGGAATCGCCGCAATGCAATCATCAACATAACGGTAAAAAAAGGGTAAATTAAAATTTAGCTGCGGTATTATGGTTTCTTCTAAATCCTCTAAAACTAATTGGGCAATTGCGCTTGAAATACTTGAACCCATGGCACAATCATCAAGTTGTTTAAAGATATCATCCTTGTAAAGGAAATATGTTGAGTTTAGAGTTAGTTCTACGGCTTTTAGGAATTCGTTTATATTGGACAAACCAGCCAATATTTAGGCTCGAATTAACTCTCATAAATATGATAAAAGGAATCCCACTGCCCTTTCTAAACACGAAATCCAAAAAAAACATAAATTTAATTTTAGTGAAACTAAAATTCTAAAAACCGAAAACAACAAACGCAAGGGGGAAGTTTACGAGTCTATTGAAATTAAGAAAAATAAAAACTCAGTAAACGACAAAAAAGATATCAACCTTGTAAGCAAAGTTTATTTTGACATTATTTAATTATTTTCTCACATACATTTGAAAAACTTAAAAAAACTAATAATCTTAGACAAAACAAAATTACTTTCTGAACCGCCCGGTAAAAACTTAAAAAACGTCAAAAAACAAAAAAACCGTAACATCCTACCTAACATACGTATCTGCTCTTCAGTCAATAACTGTTCGTCGTCCTTCATGTGTGTATTGTTAAAAATGTTTGTCCAAATAACGCGATCAGCGTCGTGTCTTTTGTGATTTTAAACACCTTTGGATAATTTAATTACTAATATACGTTTCATGGTAAGTCTGTCTTGTTTTACTAAAGTGTGTAGGTTCTCTAATTTAAATTATTTTAGAAAGTATTTTTGAGAAAGGCACGGAGCCTGCCGAAACGTCAAATTTAAAATGAATAGATGACTAAAAATTTTTGAGAATTGTTTTAATGCTATGAACTTACAACCCAAGAAAAATCTAGTAACTGTATATACACGGATGTTCAAGAAAAACTAACTCAAAACTATATATATATTATATATATATATATATATATATATATATATATATATATATATATATATATACATATATACATATATATATATATATATATATATATTTATATATATATATATATATATATATATATATATATATATATATATATATATATATATATATATATATATATATATATATATATATATATAAATTACATTTACTCCTTACGTAGAACTATTCGTTTTTTTCGTAAATCTTCAAATAATACGGATTTTGTGGGAAAAATCAAATGGTATGATATGACTTTTTTGAAATACTTTAATTTAAGATTCGTATCGTAGGTATCGAATAGTGAAAAAAGGTGTTGATGATCGCGCGAATCCGAAACGTCGGATTGAAAGACTAACTTCTCCAACTTGTACAGGAGAAAAAGTGACAATGATAAAGTGAAAATTATTTTCACATGTCATTTCAACTAAGCCTACAATTTCAAAAAAACAAAAAATAACAATTATAAAAAAAATGGTTTTTTTTATAATTGTGGGCTTTGTTGTAATAACAGATGAAAATAATTTTCACTTCGTCATTGTCAGTTTTTCTCCTTCTACAAATTCGTGAGGTTAGTTTTTCAATCCGACGTTTCGGATTCGGACGACCATCAACAACTTTTTTAATTTAAATACGCACCTAGATTGTTTGTTTCACTATTCGATTCCTTTTATAACCATAAATTAAACTATCAGAAGAAAATCATATCATACAATTTTATTTTTTTTTCAGAAAAACCGTTTTTGAACAATTACGAAAAAACGCCATCAAGTTCAAGGTAACGGGTTGAAAGAAAAAAGTTTGACCTTCCCCCACCACTTTATTATTGAAAATAGGAAAAAACTGACAAATAACAAAAAGTTGCGCAATTACCTGAGGAATGCAATGCTTATATTTTCGACAAATTTTAATTAGGAACATTCAAGAGAAAATCAGCATTTACATTTTTGAGTTGCTGTTACGCCTTCTAGCGACCAGTTTTCGACCTTGAAAATAATTTCCATTTTTTTAATTTAAAACTTTAATTTTGCAGATATATGTTTTGTAAGTCACCCTGGTTTTACTTTTTATTTTTGTGCAAAATTACAACTTATTTGGATCAGTAGTTTTTTGATTCTAATATTTTAAATATCTAAAAATTTGTCTTCTCGGAAATTTTACCGATTTTTTAAACATTTCATTAGGTCATCATATTGTTCTGCCATCTTGGATTGACAAAATTTTTATCAGTTCGTCACTATGTAATACTTGGTTTTTCTTCAAAATTTAAAAACAATGGATGAATTCGTTTTTGGACTTTTTTTTATATTTTATTAGGTTGTAAAATTGTTCCGCCATCATGGGTTTCTACAAAATATTTTCAGTTCATCCTCGTATCATACCTAATTTTTCTGCAATTTTTTTTTACATTTTATTAGGCCGCTATTTTATTCCGTCATATTGAAATTTAACAGAATTTTACCGTGTTACCATATGAACCTAAATTTTTGGTTAAAATTTGAAGCAAATGGGATGCATAGTTTTTGAGCTATGCCGCAAAGAGACCGACGGACAGATCGATGTAATTGAGATGACGCAGGGACATATTCTTATTCAGACTGATGTCTCACTATGTAGAAGCGTTTTAGTTGGAGTTCTCATTAAAATATCTACACCTGCTTAATGAATGAATGATCCTGAGGGTAACGTTCTGACACATTATGTGGGGAAGAATTTAAATGTTGTAGAGACATACTGAAAGATATATAGAGTTGTGCGAATTACAAGTAAGAAAAACACGACTGGCTTTTGTTTTATTTCAAGTAATACCTGTTTCATACAGAGCGAATGCTCTTGAAAAAAATATAGACTTTATGTTATAATATAAAAAAAACTAGAACTTCTATGTTTTCATATTTTTGAGAAATAGAAGGCATCTGTTGAGGGGTAAAACTTGGTCAAAATTCATCTTTTTTGTCTGAGGTAGCCTTAGGTTACGAGACCTTTAATACATGCATACAACGCAATATAACATAATATATTCTTATGTGCATATGAATAATAACATCCGGTATATTTTATAGTTATAACTATTCATATTTTTTATTAACACTTAATATAATAAACGAGATTTCTTATTTTAAATTTTGTTCTGGTATTGTGTGTGTGTAATTTAACACCACACCAGTAAATATTTTAATTAAATATAAATGAAATTGAAAATCAACGAGATTATAATTTTGTTCCAGAAGCCATAATTATCTTAAAATACATTGTTACCGGAGCAACAAATATATTATGAAAACTGGACGAATAGGAGAAATTTTAATAGCCTCTGATGTTAGGTCAATAAGTCAAAGTAAAAAATAAATTTAATTCTATTTTAATGTAATAATAATTTTATTTGTTCACAATAGCATTATCTTTATAGTGTCACTAAAAATAATGAAAGTTTTCAAGAGAAAAGTCACTTAACACATAAACCTATTTAAATTAAAATCATATTTTGCATGGTAACAAGAGAAGAGTGGGATTCAACAGCAATATATTAACAAAAGAAAAGAAATATTAACTCCTAAGAGATGTACCTAAGATTTTAACTAGGAACTTAGGATAATTTAATAATGTTATTAACAACGAATATTTAAACGTTAAAAAAAGTGAAATTTAAAAAAATACTAATTATTGTATATATTTTTGCTTAATTATTTTCATTGGAGTGTTCTTCTGAATAAGTGTGGAACTTTAGAAACATTCACAGCTAAGACAGCGATCCAACAAAAGAAAAAAGGCATGTTTTTTAGATAAGTTATTAAATTTGCATAACATTTCCGTACATTTAATACTCTATAATAAACAAAAATAATTTTGTGGGATTTTAACATCAAACGGGATTTCAGTGTCTTAGTACGTTTTAAAATTTACAGTTTTTTATCTAAAAATAGCTTAAAGTTTATATTTGCAGTTTTATTTAAAATATTATCACGTAGGTTCTCTTGATAGGGTCTATTTAGTTTTGGATTACTCACAGGTTTTTTCAATTATATGCCCGAAGATCAAAATATTTACTTGCTTGCTTTTTTTTGCACAATGCCCACAATAATTTGTAACCAAGTGATCTCCAATCTATATTTTTGCAATGACCGACAAGTGTAAGCGTCGCAGTTAGGCAATTAGACCGTTATCATAAAATGTTTACAAAATAAGATTGCGACATCTAATTTTTATCGTATGTTAATGTAGTATCCCACTGTATTTAAATTTAGTGTCCCCAATGACTCAGGGCCGTATTACCCATTAGGAGCCTGGGCTTAGAGGACCCGCTGAAAAGGGAGCCCTCCGCCTGACGTTTTTTTCCCGAATAATATTATTTCAAACTGCCAATCATAGCCTTGCTAATAAGTAATTGTTTCCAAAGCCTGCTTATAATAAAAATACATATTATTGCAGTAAATTTGTAATAAAATTAATACTAGTTGAATTATTTAAAACAAATGAAATATCAGTTTTAAGTTATAAGGTATTATTTATATCAAACTCCGATTATAATTCGCTTAGATATATGGCCGTTTAATCGAAATATTACCTCGCATGGAGCAATATTATCATTTTTATGCACAATTCAACTCGGTTATACGAGATTGCTACACAAGAGTCTGGGGAACAGATTTGTGAGAGCTCCAAAAAGAGACGATCATATTTTTGTAGTCAGGGTGCCAGTGGTAGATTTTGCTGATATGTTGTGTGCATGGTCATGCACCATGCGAGGGAAATAGACGTTTTAACAAAGAAAGAATTAAATAAGTGTATCTATTAATATTTTTAACAAGTAGTATAATAAAAAAATAATAAAAACACGAAATGAATAGACATAATTAAATTAAAAGTAGTAAATTAATGTATGTTTATTAACAATTTTAACAAGTAACATAATAAAAAAAATAATAAAAATACGAAATGAAAAGACACAAATTTAAAAATAGTAAAATAATGTATATTTATAAATAATTTTAACAATAATAACCGGTGAGGATTTTAAACTGTTACAAGGCGATATCGGAAAAATGGTTTGGAATTTTTGTATACAAATTTGATAAGTTAAGAGTGAGGCAGAGACACAGATTTTAACCTTCGTTCATTAATAACTAGATACAGCATCATCCCCGAATTAGAGCAAAATGTGTGTCTGCAAAGTAAGAATTTGCTGCGATATTTTTACTTACTGATCAAAAGAGCGTTTTGGATAATCCGTTTATTCGTATTACTCCAAAATACTACACACGAATAGTCACTGTATCAAACACGGTCTCTAAAAACTTCACAAACAAGTGAAGCAATAGGAAACACATTGATGGTGTTGCAAAACCTCTTCAAGTAGCCATAATTAAGGAATATTATCAATATAATGGAATAAACCCGATTGATAGGCGGTTCAGGCCCGATCTCCCGGTAAAAATATTATTGAAAACGTTAAGAGTAGGCTAAAATGCACATTTAAAACAATTAAAAATCAAGCACAAATCATCCCAGATCTAATACGTGCAGAGAAAATGAAAAAGTATTCCAGATAAATTTATTATCTCTAGTATGTCTGGCCGCTACTAGAAATTGTTGATAGTTCGGGGTGAACATATTAGCTTTTATTTTTCCTAGCTTGTACATTTGCAACCATCATTTTATAAATTATTTTGAATTTTTTGATTTTGATATTTCCTGTATACTTCGAGGTATACATCCTGTAAATGTTTGCCCCATGACCCCTTCTAGGAATAACCTTTATAAATAAATAATTATAACTTTTTCTTCCAGAGTCCGTTTTTATTTTAACGAATATTTTTTACACAACCTGTATAAACACTTCAAAAATTGTAAGCTACGCAAATATGGCTTTTTTCTTTTCTTTGGTTAAAAAAATACACTTTATTGAATTTAACTCTGTCTACCTTAAAGTATGAACCAACTGAAAACTAAAAAAAATCGTACCCTTTGTATTAAGTTAACGGCAACTGAACTTCATTAACATCTACAGTAACTTAGAAAACAGGACCATATTTCTCAAAATAGAGTATATTTGTCGTATATATAGTAATAGTTACAATACAGAGTTCATGGACCTGAAAAAGAGAACTTTACTCTTCAAAAGAATACATATCTTGTCACCCTAGCTAGACTATAATTTACTTAACAAGCTCCGCAGCTGTTTTTTTTCGTTTAACTTCCCTAAATTTTAGAAATTATAAAATAGGTTATTAGAAAATTAAATTATAATTTGAGCCACCCCCTTAATACATAACAAAAGGATTCCTTCTATATCTCGTTTTTTAAATTAAATCATGATGACCGTACATAGTTTAGGCTTTTTAACTCACCTCTATGGTATAAACTATGCCTTCAATTATTGTACAATGAAAAATTATTTTCAAACCTTTCCACCAGTTGATCTTCTTTCTCCTAGAAGTAATGTTAATTGTACCTAAGTGTTTGTATGAATGGTTAATCACTTCCGCCAAAACTAGTTTATAAAAGCAAATCTAATTTAATTTAGTACTTAACAGTGTTCTGTGATCTAAGATCTAATTGACAACAGATTTAAAACTAAAACATTAAAATATAAGTATTCTCTGTACTCTACACGGTCAAACAACACAAGAGCGTGACTAGCGTTGTCGATGCCAATCGTGTAAACTCGGAGCTCTTACAAATCTGTTCCCCAGACTGTCATGACTGCCACATACTGACAAGACTAATCGTAGAATTATGACGAGTTACGCGGAATCGCTCGATAGATCCTTGACGTAAGTAAGGAATATAATGCAAAAGGTGGCATCCATTTCAGGGCGTTTTATTTAACATTGGATGGCCCGACTATAGGGAGTGTTACCTATCTTTTTATTGCTTACGAAAAATGATGAGAAATTATCTTTACATCGCACTATGGATTTGTCTTTTTTCAACAGTAAAATGATAAAGAAGCTAGTTTGTTTATAAATATGGTCAATACGTATTAACAAAAATGCGTTGAAGATGTCTCACAGATAATCAAAACAATCCAAAAAGTTTTCTGTGTATTTTATGACACTTGCTGGCAAATTTCATGCTTTATTGTATCTCCACTAATCTGATGTATTAAAGTCTACTTTAAGTTTTAAATCAATAAATCTCTTAAACTGAACTAAAGTACTTGAATTTTATTATCATTTTGAAATTTATGTTTCGGCTTCTTCAGCCCTTTTTAAAATTGCATATAAACTAAAAAGTGTGTTTTTATATTTAATTTTCTCAAGACAATTTTTTTTTAATCACTAACCTAAAAGAGAAACATGGACATTACACATTATGACAACAAAATATAATTATTCAAACACATGACTACATTAATTGCTAAAATTTCAAAAACATTGTGAGTTTTAAGTCATGTTTATTAAACGTAACCTTTCGTCTACAGGTAATATTTTTGCTATGCATTCAAGAAAAATGGATTGTATATTGCACTTGACATGTTAACACAACTGTTATCACACCAGGTGGTCTAGAGGCACACGGAGCCATCACCCAGGACGGACCCTCCAGGCTCTATTCCCAGAGCAAGAGTTTTTTAGTTTATTATTATTTTTGTAATTTTCTTATTATTATTATTACTATTATTATTATATTATATATACTTGTATACACATTTTTCTCTTGTTAGGGCTTAAAAAATAACAAAAAAATTATTATTACATTTTAAAAAAATAGTATCTTCCCAAAATTAAACGCATTTTACCGAATTACAGAATATTGGTATATATTTTGATGAGGTTTTTGATATCTGATTTGTCGTTAATCGAGTGTGGTTCTTTTTTAGTATATGTAATTTCTAGAATTTCTCTTTTTTATTTATTTGGTTCGATTTTGAGGATTTTGGTGTTTTGATAATTAAATTTTTGACCGTTCAGCCTGCTGCCCAAATATTGACCAGTTTGCCTAATGTAGATTTTGTTACATTTGCCGTTCTTCTTATTAGGACTGTACTCTATCTCTGTCTGCTTATACAGGGTGTTAATTAATGTCGTGGACATATTTCAGGGAGTCATAGTACTCGATAAAATAGGAAAAAAATGCCAATATATACATGGTCAAAAACGCACCATTTTCGTTATACAGGGTGTCAAAGTTTCAATTTTTTTCTCGTTTTTTGCGTTTTTTTTTCAGTTCCTTCTGAGACAATTAGTTCAAATTTATAACATCTATTACTTTTAAGAACCTCTACGATAAAATATCAAAATATCAAAATCGTGTATGTAGTATACAGTGTGTTACATTTTTTTGCACCACCTACAAGTTTATCTTGCGGAACTTTTTTTTGGAGCACCCTGTATGAATTCTGATATAAAATTTAAACTCTTTGTTCATTTTTTTAGCTCTTTCGTATTTTGCATTATTCTTATTTGCGATAATCGATGCATTGCATCGATGGTATGTAGGCGAAATTAAGCAAAAAATTAAGAAAGGGGTTTTATTTTAAATCAACCGACATGATAATGAACAATCAGATAAAATTATTACAGTTAAATTAAAAATAAAACAAAATTATAAAAGTTGTTGAAAATGTACGCCTCTTGCTAGAATGCAAGAATCAAGTCTTCGCCTCATGGACTGACGCTCTGTCAAATATTCCAGGAGTATTGCGAATGATGTTGCATGAAGCTATTATTCTGTTTCTTAAATCTTCTTCTGTCTGGATTGGGGTCTGATACACTAGTGTTTTCAGGTGTCCCCAGAAAAAGAAATCCAGGTTATTCAGATCTGGAGATCTAGGGGGCCATGGCTGAGGTCGCCCTCGCCCTATCCAACGGTTGGTAAAATTATTATTTAAGAACTCCCTCACCTCTATGCTCAAATGTGCTGGTGCAACATCGTGCATGAACCACATTTGATTTCTAAGAAGAATTGGCACGTCTTCTAGCAATATGCTGGCAGGAAAAGTGGACCTATCAAATAATCTCCAATAATGCTGGCTCACATATTTACTGAAAATTGTTGCTAGAAATTATTTTCATGTATCAAATGCGGATTCTCTTCTGCCCAAAAATGATTGTTATGAAAATTACGTATGGCATTCCTAGAAAAATTTGCCTCATCGCTAAATAAAATCGTGTTTCCAATTATTGGATTTTGGGCTAGCATTTGTAAGAACCACTGGCAAAAATTTAAACAGAGTGGGAAGTCACGTGGGAGAAGAGCTTGAAGCTTTTGGATGTGGTAAGGATACATTAAGTTGTCTAATAAAATTTTCCATACAAGCACAAATGAAATGTTAAGTGTTGCTGCAATTTTCCACGTACTGGTAGAAGGATCATTTTCTACTGCATTCAGGACTGCTTCCTCGACTTCAGGAGTCCTAACCGTTCCATTGGCTTCTGCTAAATGAGTGGATTTCTTGAATGATCCATTTTCACATAGCCGATTATGTACGTTTGCAAATGTTTGCCTATTGGGCACCATGCGATTTTGATATATCTGTTCATAGAGTCTTCTGGCTTCATAACAATTGCCGTTGGCAAGTCCATAAATGAAATTAATTTCTGCATATTCTTGATTTGCGAATTCAACCATCATTAAACAACTCGAAACAACTACGGAAACGTCAAACAAAAAATGCTCTACTACCTTTTTTTCCAGTTTCATTATTTAGCCTACACTTAATTTGCATCTATGGCAATTATTGCAAAGAAGTCGAAAACTGTGATAGATACGAGAATAATGCAAAATACGGAAGAGCTAAAGAAATGAATAAAGAGTTTAAAAAAAACTTTGACACCCTGTATAACGAAAATGGTGCGTTTTTGACCATGTATATATTGGCATTTTTTTCCTATTTTGTCGAGTACCACTTTCTGAAATATGTCCACGACATTAATTAACACCCTGTATGTCATATTTTTTCTGGTAACAATTCTAATTGTTCTTTATTATTTACTTCAGTATTGTCTATTTTTGTTTCAGCTACGTTTTCTTTGTCTATTTCTAGTAGGTCAAATATTATTTTCTAATATGTTTCAGCGTTATCCAGAGTTTCCATATCCGTGTCTGACGACGGACCGACTGACTTGATAAAACATTTTCTGGCATCTAGAAAAGCTAAAACGTGAAAATATGTAAAACCTGAGAAGGGTGATTTTTTTCATAATTACAAACATTTTATTTGGTCTCCATATTGAATAAGTACCATAATTTTAAGTAGTTTTTGTATTTTTAGTAATAATTTTTTTAACATTTCTATAGGCCGCTTTTCGTTTTGCAAACATTGGATTTTTACCAAATTGTTACCAGGTCATCCTCATATAACCATTCATTTTTGACCAAAATTTGAAGATAATCTGATAAGTAGTGTTTTAGCTATGCCGTGAACAGACAGATGGACACACATATAGACCGACGGAATTGAGAAAATATATTTTTCGGCATCTAGGGACCCTAAAACGTAAAGATCTGAAAAAATCTCTGAGGGTGATTTTTTACAATTACAATCTTCCTTTTACGAGGGAAGTAAAAATTACTAAAACACGGGGCTCTAAAATAAAATACCGCCTCTGGCTTCAAATATTCTTAGTCGTCCACTGATAAAGTTGCAGTTGTGTTTTATCATTAATAGCTATCTCTAAGCTACATGTTTTATGTGAGGGGCATTGAATATTATCTTGGCAGACGATAATACAATTTTCAAATACCACTTGAATTGAAAAAATCGGTAAATTTCCTTTATCCTATTTTATTAAAAATAGTAAAGTAATACCTAATTTAGTTTACTACATACTTATTTAGTAACACCTGTAAATATACTGTCTTTTGTTCCATCATATTAGATTCCTACCAAGATTTATTCCAGTTTTCACTCACACCACACTTGATTTTTGGGCTTAATTTAAAATAAACTTAATAAATAGTTTTAACATTGACACACACCGGCATTTTGTTACGTCGCGTCATGTTGAATTCCTACCACTTTATCTCTATATTACATTTAATTTTTCTGTAAAATGTCAATTGAATAAGAATTTTTTACGGTGATTTTTTTAAATATTTTATTTGGCCAGCATTTTGTTTCGTCATCTTAAATTCGTACCATAACCTCACTAGTTTATCTCGATATCACACTTAATGCTTGCACAATATTCGAAATTAGTCTAGTAAGTAGTTTTTTCAATATTTTGTTAGGCGCCATTTTGATTTCCTATCTTGGATTCATATCAAAATGTTATCGGTTCAATTCTATGTGTTTTTTTGTGTAAAATTTGAGGTAAATGGGATAATCGCTTTTTTTAATAATATTTTTTTAACGTTTCATTAGGTCGTCATTTTGTTGATTTTCCAAAATATTACCAGGTCATGTCCAATGTTCACATGACCCTTAATTTTTGACTAAAATTTGTCAATCTGGTAAGCTGTTTTTAAGCTTTGTCGAGAATTGATAGTTAAATAGAAAAACTGTTGAATTAGTACACAATTTTATAAGTTCATCTCTACACCACAATTGGTTATGGTAGACAATTTGAAAACAGTCTATTAAATAGTTTTTTCAGAGTGAACTTTTAAATATTTTATGAAGCCTCTATTTTGTTTCACCATATTGGATTTTTACCAAAATGTTACCAGGTCATCCCCAAATGACACTTAATTCTTGACCAAAATTTGACCTCAATTGGGTTAAAAATTTTTTTAGCTATGCGTCGAAGAGACAAACCGACAGGCAGACCAACGGAATTGAAAAATTATGTTTTTCGACATCTAGGGGCCTTGAAACGTAAAGATCTGAAAAAATCTTGGAGGGTGATTTTTTCACGATTACAATATTTCCCTTTTACGAGGGAATGTACCGATATTAAACCTACTATTCAATGAAATGAAGTAGGTGTTTTTCTCTTTTAGGACAAGACGAGGATATTAGTGAGTTCCAAATAATTTAATTACGTGAATGTCTTTTTATTTTTTCTTACATAAATGATACGTAATGCCAAAAGTTAAGACAAACATTTTATTTAATTAAAATAATCTACATTTATCTACAGCTCGAGTATTGTGCACCAAATCTTTACGAATAAGTATCGTGCATGATGACCAGAAACGGAATATTCCATAATTATGAGCTCATTTAGCGAATAGTCATGATTTGTAATGTAATTAAGATTAATAATGTATTTTTAAAAGTCTAAATCACGAATAATATGTTTTTTTTAGCTGGCGTGCTAAATATCAAAACTCATAAGGATAGATAAAGAGCAAAGATAATATGAATCGAAGTTTAGTTATTTTGAGGAGTGTTTCAAGAACATTTTTTTTAAATCGTTGAGATTCAAACGCTGTGGAACGAAGTGGACAATCCAGTAAAAAGCTGTCATTAAGTGCCATCAATCTATTAAAGAAGGGCAGATAATGTGATTAGTATTTACAAACAAAGACGATACCATAATGCAAATATCTTGAGTGGACAGAGGAATTATTGTTGCAGCAGCTACTTAAATTTCAGGGGGATCAGGGGATCGTCAGGATGCAGACACTGATTACACCTAACAGATGTAAATATTCTCGATACATGCTCATTGACTCAATATTCTGGCACTTATAGCGTACAGTGATAGAGCACCCCTCTTGGAAATGAGCGCACGCGGTCCACTGAAAGAAAAGAAGCGGAATTAGGGAGAACTTTATACTCTTATTAAAATTAAATGATAAATTGTTTTGTTAACTCTCCAATTTCGTTTTTTTTATAACCGATGATATATTACAAACCCGAACTCACTCTTTAACATGCTTTATTACAAGTTATGACCCTCGACCCGAGATGTTCATAAATTTTATGCTATCCGCGATTATCGGTATCAGGAACCGCTAATAACAAGTTATGAATTAAACGCAAAAAAAATAATACGAAAGTTCTATTATATGAGTTGTATTTAACAAATAAAACTATATATTAAATTAATATAAAGATCAGTAGTAGAAAATAGTAAAAATGATTTTATCGGTCGACTGGTAACACAGCTTTTACAAATCTTTCTGGCGTGCTCAAAGCAAATTGGCTTCTGGCAGAAAATGCATTTATAAAAGGTTTTCCTTTTTGTATAGACACAAAGAATATGTTTTCTTAACATCCATTCATTCATCTGCTAATGTACTTGGTGTGTTTCCAATATCTTCTTCGAGAGCGCTTCTTATTAGTCTGATTTCTTTATTCAGTTTCACATTTGCGAGTCTCATTTGCATGTGAGGTTTCACAAGAATCATAGCAAGTTCTTTAATAAACAGGCGCCTGGGCGTCGGTGTATTATTACTTTCTTGATTAAAGGGAAGTATTGCAATCGTGAAATAATCACCCTCCGAGGTTTTTTCAGATCTTTACGTTTCAGGGTCCCTAGATGACGAAAAACATGTTTTATCCATTCCGTCGGTCTGTCTGCCTATCGGTCTGTCTGTTCGCGGCATAGTTTAAAAACTACTTACCCGATTGACTTCAAATTTTGGTCAAAAATTAAGGGTAACATGGGGATGACCTGGTAATATTTTGCTAAAAATCCAATAAGGCAAAACAAAATGGCGGCGTAGTAAAACGTTAAAAAAAATTATTGCTAAGAAAGTGTTTATCCAATTTATTTTAAATTTTGCACAAAAATTAAGTATTATGTAGAAATCAAATGGTAAAATTTTGGTACGAACGATGTCGGAAGAAGGGTGGTACTAATTCAAAATGGCGGTAATGTGAAAAAAATCACCCTCTCACGTTTTATATATCTTCGCGATTTAGCGTCCCTAGATGCCAAAATTGATTAACTTTAAATTTTAGTCAAAAATTAAGGCTCATATGGGGATGACCTGGAAATATTTTTTGGTCAAAATCCAATATGGTGAAACAAGATGGCGACTTAGTAAAACGTTAAAAATTTATTACTAAAAAAACTAATTATCCAATTTACTTCAAATTTTGCAGAAAAATAAAGTGTTACATAATAACCGTTTCAAGCGATGGACCTATAGTTACCGGTCATCATTGGTATTTACCAACTGCATTCAAACAGTTTTGATCTTTCCGTTGTGACGTCATTAACCAGTCCTTCATTACGTTCTTAGTTGACATTTCAATAACCGGTAAATACCGTGCTCGGGAGGTAGGTTATTGTATTATTTATCTCTTTCTAAAGTCTAATGTCATAATCAAGATGCTATTTTGTTGTTTATCGTTAATTTTCTTTTCGTTTTTTTTTTCATAATGTTTAAATAAAAAATATCATTTGATTTCATAATCGTGTGATGTTTAGTCGTTTAATGCACTATAGAAAACTGCCGGAACGATATTAAATTAATTTAAACTTTGAAGGCCAAGATTACAAAGTTATTGTTGATGACTTGGAAACGGCCACTCTACGTTTAAATGCCAGATCATTTTTCCCATGGCATTTGTGTAAAAAATAAACGTTTGCAGAATTTGCAACAATTCATTAAAAATAAACAAATTCTCCATGGACAATTTTAAAAAATTCTCGTTCATATTTATAATTAATTAAAAGGAAACAAAATAGCAAAAAAAACTTCACAGTGATTCACTTAACACATTCAAGCGCACTTTTGTTACTGGCAGTTGCAGAAAATCGGTATGTCAAGGGCTATAACCAAAGATGACCAATAGCAAACCTGCGGTAATAACAGGTCCATCGCTTGAAATTGGTCAAGATTGAACTTTTTGTTATGAATATAAGATAGCAAAACAAAATGGCGACCTAATAAAATATTTAAAAAAACCAGTCTGAAAAAACTACTTATTAGATTGATTTCTAATTTTGTGCAAGCATTAAGTGTGATATAGAGATAAATTGGTAAAGTTGTGCTACGAATTCAAGATAGCGAAACAGAATGGCGGCCAAATAACATGTTAAAAAAATTAGCGTAAAACATCTTCTTATTCAACTGACGGTAAATTTTGGAGAAAAATTAAATATGATATAAGGAAAAACTGGTGCGAATTCAACATCCAATACAAATGTTTTATAAGACAGTATATATGTGTTCCTAAATAACTATGTACTGAACTAAATTGGTTCACACTTTACTATTTCTAATAAAAGGACATATTCATAATGAGGGAAGTTCCGGGTAAAGGAAATTTACTGATTTTCTTTATAATGCAGAAATAGACAAACTTCTTTATTTACGGACGGAACAGCAAAACATGCCTATAGAATATTGCCAATGGTCAACGACGAGTGCATCGCCCTGAGGAATAGTTTGCGCACTTCACATCGAGAGTGTCAACTCTACCTCTCTGGAAGGTTATTTTTTGGATCTGTGAATTTATCGTGATGTGAGGAGGAGACCAATATGACGGCTTTGTTCTTTTTTGAAACATGAGAAATTATTGTAAATTTGTCACTGGATAATTCACATAAGGTAAAAACTTCAGAGGAATTTCCCTTCCGTTTTTCTTTAGAGTTCTTGTATAAGTTTTCCTTTTAACTGATAAATCAACTCAATAGATGAGTACCAGCTATCTGCTGTAACATTTCTATTTGTCTTCCCTATTGATTTTACCAGGCGCAGAACAATCTGGGTAGGTTTCTGATAATTTTGTTCTTCAACTGGCAGTGTTCTTTGATCGCTATTTCTCCCTGTATAGATAATATATCCGTTATAAAAATATGAGTTTCTAGCATCTGTAAGAAATAGAAGTTTTAAACTGTCTTTGGCCGGTTTTTCGGAATATATATTTTAAATGGACAGCGGCTACGAAAGCATTTTATCAATACACGTTGTTGGACCCATATTAAAACATTTTTGTGAGTTGACAACAAAGCGGTCAAATATAAACGATATAGCAGCAGCTGGATCTTCTTGTCCGTGTTGTTCTCTTGTGGTTGCATTATCAAGACGGAGACAAATAAGCACAGTTTCAAATCTTTTAAAAGATATAACCGCTCTGAATATAGGACGACCGGAGACACCACATGAAAATAATGATAACATGCTTTCGTGATATGAGCGAAAAATTTAATTAAGCATTAGCAGACCAATCAGAGCCTTTATTTCAAAAATATCCATATCTTTATAGTCTACAGTATTTGATGAGTTGACCGGACTTTTCTTAACTTTTCATTCTATTCTATTCTCTTCTATTTTATTTATAATTTCCCGAGAGATTCGAAGATCCCAAATTTCATCTAACGCAGGCTTGTTTCCCAAACTTTTTACTGGCTATTTTGGGCTAGCTAATTTTAATACAATGTTGCGTTTTGGATCCCTAACATAAATATTTCCAGGCTCAGAATTCCCACCCTTTCTCTTGTATACTGTTACCTTATTCAGGTCTTGAGCTGTTGATGAGGATGCAAAGAATCAGCTTCATCTTCAACATCAGAATTCTTGCTCCGATGTGGCACTATGATGGTCTCCGTTAATTTCCTTTTGTCATCTTCAGAATCGTCCTCCTCAGGCCAAGCCTTTTGTTTATCATCAGATAATTAATTATTCCATTGTAACACACTTGTTCCTCATAAACTTTGTCAAAATAGCTGATTCGTTTGGACGTAGATGCCATATCTGAATCGAAAACTTTCGATTTAGATTCAACAATTTTACCTCACAAGCTGCATTTGCAATTACTGTATGTACACAATTTCCATGATTAATACACAAATAACAGACAAAATTAAAATGTAGTCACTTACGCATGAAAAAATAATTATACATAATAAATATACAAAATTCTTAGAAGCATAATATTTAAATCAAAATAATATAAAGCTTCCTTACATTTCAAAACACCAACAGTAGTTTGCAGAATTGTATAACTAAATGATCATATAATATCATACAGCAACTAAACACAGACACGTTTGAACTACTTACTCAAAACAAAACGCCCCGCAGGTACTTAGACAGGCAGCGTTGCCGGATTGTAATTTTTGGAGTTATTTAGGTTTGTATTTTTGATAGCGGTATGACATACCGTGATCTCAGGTTAAGGTTTAAGTTTAAACAAAACATAAAACATTGAAACAATGAAATATGCGATATGGCCACAAACCAGATAATTTGAACAGCTATCGACGGTATCATGTCAAAGTATGTTTGTGTGGTTTCCCCAACTCCACAGTGTTGCCGTAACCTAAATAGGCTATTCTCATAAAATGTACATGAAATTATCAGATTTACTTTAAAATTACTAGAGATTCAATAAAAAATCAAACATTACATCGGGGGATAGAAACATGTCTAGAAAGCGATTAAAAAAAGGTCCACTGCCTTTCTCTTGTATACGTAATTGCACTTCATCCTAGAAATGGACGATTAAAAAAAGGTTATGGTTTTTGAGCATTAATTCTTTTATATCTATTTCATATATGTTATATTAAAAATATATCGTAGATTAGGCTATTACCAATATCGTAGATTAGGCTATTACCAGTTATCTGAATCTCATATTATCGTAGATCCTGGTAATTACTAGGTATCTGGCAACACTGAAAAGTCGCCGATAAACCAATCAATCTACATATCGCTACTACGGCAGGACAGTGACCCAACTACAAAAAGCATAATTTTTCACGAGAGGCAAAAAAACGAAAACTCTTTTTCATTATTTGTCCCCAAAACTTTGCATATATAGTTGTAACTTTGCAAATGCCATATTAGTAAATTAAATATGCGTCAGTTTAATTAGTATTTAACCCACTAGTTATATCTGTAAAATATGCCTTTCATTTTGAAGTTATGTCATTAATTCTCCAAAAGTGACGGATTAAAAATTGACAGTTATGCAAAACATTTTATTAGTTAAGTAAGTATTTATAAAAAAGAAACAGGTAACTCTACAAGCAACTCTAGCAAAAATAAACGAACCTCTTTACAGGCTAAAGGTGACGTTTTTTAACTTAAATTGACTAAAATATTTTTTACAAACTGATAAAAAAACACTAATAGTTACGTTAATTACCTAACTACCAACAATATTCTAAAGTAATAAATTAATTATTAATTTAAGATAGACTCAAAAAATGGTTTATAAAACATAATTTTACTATCAATTAAACTTTTTAGGTCTTTCTTTCAGCGACTGGAATTTTTTTTGTATAAGCAGGCTTTCTCTGGATTTGTTTCAATAGTTTCATGTCGAAAATGAGTCGTTTTTTAGACCTAAACTCTATACAATCTCATTCCACTTGCTTGTACCTTAAGAGGTCCCCTTTTTTTCATTTGTAATGACTTTACTTCTCTTTTAAAATTATTCCCTTGTGTATTTTTTGTTAAAATGAGTGCCATTTCATCATGGTTAACTTTTAAATCCAAGAAGGTATCACAGTTCATTTCTTTTATCACCAGTGGATTACCATTTTTCTTTGCAGATCGAATTGCGAAGATATACTGGTCCGGAACATAAATTGGACCAGATTTTCTAATTTTTGTCACCGACTTCTCAATAATGCTGTGAATGGCATTCCGTTCATTTTGGGTATGGCCACGAACCAGATATTTGTTATAGAACTTATTTCTAAGCATTGAACAGAATAGAGGTATGTAGCAATCATATATCTGTAAAAAAATATATTTTTTATCCGCATATTTTATTTTCAACGCTTTTTTTAGACGTCAATGCTAATGTTTCCCCAAAATAGCAGACTAATACTTTTTAAAATTTGTTTAGAAGTATATTGACCGAAAAAGCACTTCTACCAAAAAGAATAGTCAAATTTCAAATAAATAAGTTAATTTAAACAAAAACTCTTTGAATCAACAATGACAAAAGTAAATTTATGTCCTGTTTTCATAATAATTCTTTTAAGTAAAAGTGCACTTGCGTCTTTATTTCACCAAACTTCTAATTAAAAATTTCAGACCACTAATACAAACTGCACTTATGGCACACTTCTCCCGAGTACGTACAGTTTTATCTGAATTTCTAGGCGCGACTGAGCAATATGTCATTATTTTTCCAAGGTCGTCTAGCAATATGTGAAATCTAAGATACGGCGCAACTGCAATCTAACGTTAACGAGTGGTTTTACACTTTCGTCATTATTTTACCATATATATTAAACCTTTTGAAGACTAATGATGAACTTAACTCAGTTTTTGAAAATTTTGCAGTTGGGTCACAGTTTTGCCAAAGCAGCGATATATATTCTGTTAATATATAAATATCCCGAACTTTCTTCTCTTAAATACAGCTACAAGATGAAGTGATGATCTGCTGTTACACAATATTATTGAACAGGACGCTTTTATAGAACACTACCCACATCTTTTGCTTGATAGACTAGCAAGATTATAAAATCAATTATGTCTCAAATTTTGCATAAAAAGCAAATATTATGCAGAAGTCAACTGGTAAAGTTTTGGTACGAATCCATGGTGGCGTAATTAAATGACGGCTTTATAAAATATATCAAAAATCTGCTTAACCCCTTCAGGCCCATGTTGCCACAAGTGGCAACATGCTTGGTTGGTTCGTATATCCCAGATTGCCATTATGGCTACAAATTAAATGAATTAAATAGACGTTGGGATAATATTGCTGATGAGAAGAATGACTCTGGGATAGCACACTTTTGGGGGCGGAGACACATTTCATTGGCTATTCCAAGGTCAAATGCTCGTATGATTTCTTACGCGTGCCGGTCTTCAGAAGTAAATCACAACGCTGCGTTGTGGCAGTGTTTAATCGGTTTTTGTGCTGTTTACATGTTAAAAATGTCCGACTTAAGTGATGATGAACCATTTGAGGATTCGGGTTCCGAATTTTTGCCCAGCAATTCCGATATGTCTTACGATAGCGACGACAGTTTGTCGAGTAATTCAGATGATGAAATTCCAGTTCCGCCTGCAAGCATGGGTGATTTTACTATTATACCAGATCCATTTTCGGTAAGTTCTTTTTTATAGATATATTTTTTGTGTTTTTTTCTATTTATACTCGTTCTAGGATAAAAGAGCTACAACAAAAGTTCCCTTTTCCAGCGATTATGAAGGCCTACACCCCTCTATCGAACTAGAGTACATGAAGGACCCTGTAAATTGTTTTGAGGCATTCATACCTACAAAACTAATTCAGCTTATATGTGATTGGACGAATGAGCGAGCAGGAAGATACCTTGTAGAAAAAGGAACACAAAAAGTCTACGGTATAATTTGGAAGGATATCACAGTTCCGGAGATGTATACTTTTTTTTCCTTATGTTTTTATATGGGGCTGGTACATTATCCGACTATACGGGACTATTGGAACAAAACTTTTTTATTATCCGGTCCAAAAAATATTTAATTCACGAATAATTAGTAGAAATAGGTTTTTTGCAATTTTAAAGTTTTTAAGATTTACCAATCCTCAAGCTTTCGTGCCAGGTAGACCCATTACTCGTTTGGGTATGTTTTTTGCTTTGGTCAAAGAAAATTGTATGAACCTTGTTGACCCAGGCGAAACTGTAGCAATAGATGAGTGTTTACTATTATATAAAGGACGATTACATTTTAAGCAATTTATCAAAACCAAACGTGCACGGTTTGGAATTAAAATGTTTTGCCTATGTCCTAGCGACCCAAATTTGCGAGGATACACTTATAATTTTACCATGTATTTTGGAAAAGACATATATGATGTTGAGGATATTCGTGGAGCAGAACAACTGTCATTATCTGAAAGAATCGTGGTTTTTTTGTTCAAGTCACTATTAGAGCAAGGTCGAGAAATCATTATAGATAATTGGTATACGTCTCTGAGACTGGCAGAGTTTTTGCTTGAAAAAAAAACTTACGTAACTGGCACCATACGGGCCAATCGGGGTGTGCCTAAAGAACTAACCCAAATAAATCTCAACACTTCTCAAACTTGTTTTGTACGAAAAAATGATATTTTGGTTCTGAGATATAAAGATAAAAGAGATGTTTACCTGTTGTCTTCGAAGCTCACAGCGGGATTTGTTGAAAAAAATCGTTACCAGTCATCAGTATCTGCCAATGTACTACTTCAAAAACCAACTGCTATTGAACACTACAATACAAATATGGGAGGCGTAGATGCAGTCGACCAAGATATTGAGCCCTATAATTGTGCAAGAAAAAATTACAGCTGGTTTAAAAAAGTTGGTTTCCATGTTATGCAGCGCATGGTTCTAAATGCCAAAGTTTTATATACACATGCTCAAGGCAAGGATGTAAGTGTTTTAGAATTCCACAAGCGTTTGATTGACGGCTTACTTACAAAATATTCCCCAGCATATATAAAATTGAAGCAAGAGTTTGAACGGCAAAATCAGGGAAAAAAGAAGAAACAACGACACGTTTTATCTTCTTCTGCAAAGGAACCTGGAGCCCGTCGCAAACGAGGAACCTGTAGGATTTGTTACCAAGAACAAAAAAAAGAACTTTCACAACTAATATGTGTGCTAGTTGCCCAAACGCGCCAATTTACTTATGTTCGCAAGCGCATTTTGATAAATACCATGATGCCAATCAAGGTTGATTTCGTTTTTCACACGCCTCTGTTTTTGGTTTTTTTTTTGCTTTAGAAATAGACGTTACATTTTATTTTTTTTCTTCTACGCCACTGTTTTTGAATACTTTCTTAAGTTATTTTTCTGTATACTAACATTATTGTTATAATAAATATTATATGATTTTTCTATTTAAATTTCGTCTCATTTATGTTTAAAATATAATACCAAACTTTTACATTATGGCAACTTGTCATATCTGTTGTTTAAAAAAGTTCTGCCCCCCCATATTTTACGCCACTGCATTAGAAAAAAAATTGTTAATTCAATAAAAATACTTTTTCGAATATGATAAAACAATAATAATCAAAAAAATAACAAAAATAAAAATTAAAAAAAAAACGGGTTTTGGGATATAGACAGTACTCTATGAAATTAGCCTGGGCTTGAAGGGGTTAATGGATTCAAATTCAAATTGTGTGCCATAACTAATCGTGAGAGATAAAGTAGTAAAACTGTGGTACTAAGTTCAAATAGCGAAAAAAAATCAACCCTCAGATTTTACATGTATTTAGGATCTAGGGTCCCTAGATAAATATTCAAAAAATATTTTTAGTAATTCCGTCGGTCCGTCTGTCTGTCTGTCAGTACTTGGCATAACTAAAAAACTGAGTATTAGTGTGACTTAGAATTTTAGGCAAAAATATGAGGGTGACATGGTAATATTATGGTAAATATCCAATACGTCGGAACAAAATGGCAGCCCAGTGAAACGTTAAAAAAACTATTACTAAAAAAATTAATCCATATTCTATGATTCACAACGTGATGTAACAGAATGGCGGTGTGTGTCAATGTAAAAACTACTTATTACATTTATTGTAAATTATGTCCAAGAATTAAGTGTGGCATAGGTAGAAACTGGTAAAATACTGGTGGGATTCCAATATGATGGAACAAAATGGCGCCTAACAACAATATTTGATAAGATAGTAAATATATGTGTTACTAAATGGCCATGTACTAAACTAAATCGGGTCACACTTCACTATTCCTAATAAAAGAAAAAAATATAAGGAGGGAAGTGCCGGGTAAAGGAAAATTACCGATTTTTTTTTAAATGTGAACCAAAACGAGCATTTTATATAACTTTATAGGCTAAAGTAATATTCCTACTTTTTCTAACTAAAAAACTGGTAGAATAGTTTAAATTAAACATTACACTAAATTATTTAAAAGATAAAAATAAGTAAAAGTCAATTTATTAATTAAACTTCTTTAAGTTTGGAACCTTTTTTTCTCAAACGTAACCCTCATGGACTTGGTCCACTTTAACGCTGACGCCTCCAGATGTGGTATCTTGTTTTTTTCGTTTTAGTCAGCTCGGAGGTGTATATCTCACATTCCATACTTAGCAGTGTAAAAGTCGTTTTTTTTTGTTTTCATAATAACTTATTAATTCATTAATATTTCGAAAGTTACACTGGGAAAATGAATTTGTAAAAAACAAGCTGAGCTAATACTTGTTTACACATAGCCTGTTATTGGTTTCCATAAATGAATTAAGGAGCGAGCAAGAAACGGCATTGTAAGTAAACGAAATGGGGAGATTTTCAGAATTAATTTAATCCCAGTTTGGCCCAGATTCATGAATTATTCAGGGCAGTACTATTTAGGGCAGAAATTATTAAGAAAAAGGATTTTGGCTGTCGTAGAGGTATGCGACAGTAATTTTCTGCTTCGATTGATCGTGTGGGTCCAGCTAAATGAGATTTTAATGGCTTTGGGGCGATAAAACTCCCATTAAAATCGAAGGAAAAAGTATCTCAAGGAAAGCGAGGAAAATCCGGATTGGTATTTTTTTTTAATCTGTTACAGAAAACCTGAAACTAATTACGTGTAGCATGGGTATTTCTAGATTTGTATGCACAAACATTGCATTATTTGATTTTATAATTAAAACATATCTTAAATTATTAGTGATAAGTCAAACCTCAGGAAAATTAGGAAGCAGGCCAGTGTCAAGGTGGGTGCCAAAATTATGTTTTAGATATAATGAACAAAAATCTTCTAAAAAAATATAATACCTACACATGTTACGGAAATTTGTATTTATTAACCCAAATAGTTTTTAATAAATCCAAAAAGATTAAGCTTAAACTCATTTAGAAATGACGTATGTGCCTTAAACTGTAAAATAAAAATGGCGCATATGCACAACACTACAAATTAAAATTATTGGCGTATATCCTATAATTAACAAAAAAGAATAAATCATTAACTTTTTTGAAGATATAAGAAACTCTAACTTATATAAAGAAATACAAAAAATTTACATACTTTTTGTTTTAAACAGAAAAATATTATTGCCACAAATTTCTATAAAAAATTCTTGCATAGGGGAAGGTGAAGCAAGTTGACCAGCTTAAGGATACATACTTGTTGAAAATAAACAGACTATTTAATCAAAATAAACTTTTCACTGTAAGAAAGATACATTTATGTACTGTCAAATGTAACATAAAAATATATTTTAAAATATTACGAAAAAAATGCCACAATTATTTCTTTTATTTTCGTCATCTTGCCCCACCTATGGGGCAAAATGACGAGCATATTGGGGCAAGATGACGATTGGCCATGGCCTTCATAACCTGTGCACGATTCGTGTCATCAAGCGTCTCTCCAATTACACTTTATCCAGTCCACGGCGGATCAAAATTTGGTTCTTCGCAGCCTGAACATAAAATATCTATATCCTTTATTAAATTAGTTGGTTTCTTTTTTTTAGGAAAAGTTTCTTCAAAGACCTTGTTTTTAACTGCGCCACATTTTCTTTTTTCTCATATTTTCTTTCTTCTTTATAATCTTGTTGACGTTCTTTTTCTTCCAGTTCTTCTTTATTTAGAGTCCCGGTTATTACGGAAACTCTTTGTTTTTTTCTCTTGTTTTTTTTAAAGAGGGAAATCGTTTTGAGGAAATGGTTTGATTTCTAGTAAAGATTTACTTTTGTCTGGGACTTGCATTGAAGTTGAAGCCTGTAATGACTACAAGCTAGATGGCCCTCCATTAACTGGTAAAATTGGTGCCGCAAACTTTAAATCCTGCAGTACTGTATTGGAAGCCTGCAAACCAGACGGCTCGGCACTAGTTGCTGAGCTCGGTGACGCGATCGTTAAAGACTGTGGTAGTGAATTGAAAGCCTGCAAGCCAAACGGCCCTGCATTAGCTAACGAGCTCGGGGATGGGATCTTTAAAGCCTGTGGTATTGTATCAAGTGTCTGAATGCTAGATGGCCCTGCTTTAGGTGCGGCGTTGCAAAATGCAAAGCTTGTGACGTAATGGAAGCCTGCAAGCCAGATGGCTTTGAACTAGCTACTGAGCTCCTAAACACACTACGGCCTTGATTTTTACCTTGCTTCTGTATGATGTTGCTTAGGGGTTCTTCATCCTAGGAAGAGTATCCATCCTCTGCAGTTGTGTGACTTATGGAATGGAGAGCACTACCATTATTGATTAGGAAGCAAGTTGACGAATTCATTGATTGAGTCATCTTGCCTCAGTCAACTTACACCAGAGGTAATCTCAAATATAATAAACAAAGTTTATAACAAGGAATAACTGAAAGGCAAGCTACATATTAAGCTTACTTTACAATTAGTCTAGAAAACATGAATATCCATAAGAACATAAATACTTACCATTAATTTATGCACAAATAAAACCAAATAACCACTTTCTCAAGTTCCTTCTTAGCAACAAGTACGTCAATTTTTTTGCAGAACACGAAAAATGTTTCCGCATACACGAACAAATTCATTAGTTTTGTTTCGTAGAGTTTAGCTGAGGGTGATTTGCTTTTTATTCTGTACTTATGTACTTTGAATATTTGAATTCTCAGCATTAAAAACTTTTAAACAGGGCTTGTCGCTTTTCGTAGTTTATATTTTTACAGTCAAATATACATTTATACAATAATAATAATAATAAATCGCTTTATTTTTAACAAGGTAAATGCATTATCGTAATACAAACGAAAACATTAAAATTACAAAGCCTGGCCCAGTCTAGCTTTAGGCTACTGTACTGAAACCTCCATAGACATGCGTTAAGTAATTTTAAATAAATTTAAATTTCAACGTGTGAATTAAAATTAAAATATACATTCTACTTAAAGAGACCATATCAACACCCGCCAAGGTAAATTTATAGCAAGTTAATATTTCTCTCTTTAAAGCTAGTAGTGCTTTTTTATATTTAAATATAATTAAAGGTATGCAGATTTAGATAAAGAAATTCTGGTGGATGTGACTTAAAACATTTAACTGAGTTATATGAGAAGCCATGGTGAAATACAGGACTCTAATCCTGAGGCGTAGTTAAATTCAGGAAGCAACATTTACAAAATATCAAATCATTAAATTATTAGTAAATACTTACTAACACACTAACGAAAGCTATATGCACAGAAAAGATGAACCAATTTTTTATAAATTACAGGGTACACTACTGTCTTTCATCAAGGTAAAAGGAAAAATTTAAGAAAATTAGTTTGGTGAAGTTGCGTTTCCTGTTTCTCTTACGTATTGATACAAAGAATATTTTATCGTTCTTTTGACTAAAAATCTTTTGCTGTAAATTATTGTAGAGCACAGAAATATCCCTATAGCACAAATCACAGTTTGCCTCGTATATAGTAGCAAAAAAAAAAGTTGTGCGGCAAGTAACATTTATTCCACGTGGCCGGAGAGTAAGTTTTGAAACAAAGGTCGTTCAATGGTTAAACATTTTTTTTTAATATTGCGACTATTTTAAACAAAAACTTAAATAATTAAATTAATAATAATGTAATTAATAATTTTGGATAATAAAATTAATAAACGATTTAGTACATTTCTTACTTTTCACGATTATATATTTTTTGCCTTAAGTAACCCGTGCTTTTCCGCGTTTTGCAGTAACTTCCTCACTTATATATTCAGTTTGTTTGACACAGGGAAAGTTTCATTACGAGGAAAGTTCTGTTAAAATGGTTTTACCTATCTTTTACTGAAGTATCCAGAACTTACCTTATAATAAAACGATTTATGAAGAAAAAAAGAAAGATATAACAATATATATAGGTAATTATAGTCAAGCTGAAAGTCACCATTCTGTTAACTAGTATTCTTTTGCATACGCAAATAAGATTTTATGATAATACTTCTATTTGATACACACATCTTCCATTTATTTAGATTGAGACGAATAAACATTTTTCATCTCTTTGCCTTTTATGTGTAAAAAAATTTAATCCAAATCAAACATGCACATATTCATCTACTCAAATGAAACTACTTCCTATATTCTAGTATACAATATTTTATGTTGTTTTCATTTTTCCAATTCATTCTTTTTAATTTAATTACTTTTATTATTTTTACTTTTTATAATTTTATTATCATAGTCTTTAAACAACAACTTATGTCGTGTATTATTTTCCCCCATAAAAATTATTCCAGGTAGATAAAATTTTACTGCATTTTTAAACGGTTTATATTATTTATTTTGTCTTTACATACAGGACTCTCACTAAAATTTTACCAGTTTATCTTTCTGTCATATTTGATTTCTATGCAACTGGATATGTTTGTGACACTGATTTTTTAAATATTTCAATATTTATTCTTACATCATATCGAATTCTTGTGCAAAATTTGAGTTGAATTGTATAAGTAGTTTTTTTAAATCATAACCATTTTGTTCCGTCATTTTGACCCTGACCCTTGATTTTTTAGTCAAATTTGAATCTGATAAATAGTTTTTAAGCTATGCTGCATACAGGCAGACTATCTAGAGGCCATAATACGCATAGATCTGTAAAAATCTCGGACGGTGATTTTTCACGATTACGATACTTCCCTCATACAAAGGAAGAAAAAGAATATAAACAGTATCGATTAGTGGTTAGGGTGTACAATTATTACTGCACTCTATTAGGCCAAAATTGCAGTTCTTATTGTGCTAATTTAAACAGCGCTCGATATTGTTTAAGGCTAGCACATAAACAATTACAACGGTATAAAACCCAAAAATTATTTCAATTTTCTCCCAATTAAGCCTGGAAAAGCCATTGTGTCTGATTAAGTGCACAATAATAGTATCAAATATTCATGAAATATTTTAGTGCATTGCTGTAGAAATGCCCGACCAAGTTTAACAATGCAGCTATTGAGTTTAAATTAATGACTCTCAAATTTGGTAGTGCTCGGTTAATTGAATATGCCTGTAAATAATTATTTAACATTTCCAGATATTAATTAGGTTGTTGTTTGTAAAAGGCTATTAAAATATTACGGTACGTGAGGGGTTTCTGCTTATATTTTGGACTGGATCTACAAGTTTTATTTTGAATATAGTAAAACATAATATATACAAAAGTTTTAGGTTTTATCGACATCTCCAGGATTTGCTAAAACAAATGCAAAAAAAACTCATAATTTCTGTTATTTTCAGTAGAACACTGTATAATGTATAATATTACTTAAATGGATCTTTACTTGGTGGTTATAAAAATACCAGATTTAATACCTTTTATTTTAAATATAGTCGTATTCCTATTGACTACATGTTTATGTGAACAAGTTAGAATGGTCTCTTTCTCTCTAACATTGCCTTTTATGGAAGAGACTCTCTTCTTGCTAATTATAAATATACCAGATAATAGCAAAAACTCTAGCGTTTGATAGAAAGAGATAGCATATTCAGACATCTCACATAAATATGGTGTCAATAGAGATGCATTGCCTCATATGGCAATTGTATATTATCTCTTGTCTTTGGAGATAAAAATTGGTATATTTATAATCGTCAAGAATACACCCATTTTATTAAATATTATTACAAATGAGGTTTCATTTAAAAGAACAAAGTCGATTGCTCATTTCCGGACTTTCCAATTGTAATTTTTTTAGCACATCCTGGTCTGGTAGGTATAACCTTAAAACTTAGAAAATCTGAAAAATTATAAGATTTTGTTGGTTCCTTCTAGGGGGAGCATGGCGGATCAGGAAAGCCTCCCACACATGGGTAGTAGGAGCAAAAAAAAAGTTTGAAAATCTTGTTTAGGAGGGTAAATGTATGAAACTGTCGATCACAGTTGAAAGCAAACTGTGATGGCTCGGGAATGGTACGCTGTATTATTCTGTTAGCGACAACATTTAACACATATCACATAAATGGAGTAGGTATCTTTGTAACGTCAGAACTGGATAAATATATCAAAAACTTTATCCCCATAAATGACAGAATAGTATGCTCCATTTTATATAAATATAATACAAATATATGCCCCAACTGCAGAAAAAATGCATGACAATAAAGTTAAGGCTCTGTATAACCAATTTAGTATCACACTCAAAAATCTAAAATCTAGTGAAGTCACATATATAGTCGTTGATTTTAATTTCCAACATGGCAAGGTTCGTGATCTTACTTTGAGGGGGAGCATGGCTTCCGTGAAAGCATTGAATGGGTGGACAGACTATTTGGTTTCTGCCATAACCATAACATGGTCACACCAATGCATTTGGAAAGGTACAGCATTTCGGTGGAACAAAATGGCAGCCAAATAAAATGTTTGTAATCATGAAAAGTTATCCTTCTAGGATTCTAGAGATTTTCACCTTTTAGGGTCTCTAGATATGTTTACTTAATTCCGTCGGATGTCTGTCGTTCTGTCTATTTGTCTAAGTTTTGGCGGCATAGCTAAAAAACTACTTACTCGATTGACTTTAAATTTTGAACGAAAATTAATTGTGATATGGGGATAACCTGGTAATATTTTGGTAAACATTCAATGTGGTGGAAGTTACTAAAGAACTAATTGAGATTTTCTAGAAAAAAAAATATATATTTCAAAATTTACCAAACATTTTAGAAAAATACAGAACAACGTCGAAAGGAAACTTAAATTCTGGGTTCCGACACTTCTTCTCTTGGCTAGCATAGATCAATATCATCAGACTGCTCCTGATCGTCTTCCCCATCATCAAGAATGTGTTTGTAGAAATTAAGATTTAATTCTGTGTCTTCAATTTCTCTCTAGTCCTGACCGTAATGCTTACACAAGAGTTCATTTATGTCGACTTTTTTTGCTGGTTTTAATATATTTTTCTCTTCTATTATAAATCTTTTTGGATCAAAATCATGCGCCGTCTTTCCTTTCTTGCAAATACTCTTGGCTACCCCAGCGGTATTCTTATAAAAGGGCTCCCCTTGAACAACTACATTAGTATTTTGAGTATTACGTTTAACAACGTTTAACAATCAATCTCTTACATTGAGTTATTTGAAAATGACAGAATCCAGGTAGCTTTAAAACATCCTTTTTCGCCTCTTTCCAATCGAAGTTTTGGCAATTTTTATCAAGATTTATTACTGTTGCATAATTGGAAAATATGACTTGATATTCTTTTGGTTGCATTATTGTCTTCTGCCTTTTGATCTCCTCCATCTGCCCAAACATTCTATCAGGAGTATATAGCTATGACCTGTAACAGGAAAGATAATCTCCACTCGATCTATATCTTGAGGCGCAGAAAGAATCCATGCTGAGACCATTGAAACCATGGTGGAGTTTTTGTTTTGGCCTCCGCAGCCATCAGAAATCAATCGCACAGTTT
The DNA here is from genome assembly GCA_030620095.1 of Kuschelorhynchus macadamiae. Classification (NCBI taxonomy): domain Eukaryota; kingdom Metazoa; phylum Arthropoda; class Insecta; order Coleoptera; family Curculionidae; genus Kuschelorhynchus; species Kuschelorhynchus macadamiae. The sequence continues at coordinate 164,904 of JAUTXW010002438.1, read as the reverse complement.
TAGTGCCAGCAAGATTTACTTTTTGAAGTGCGTCGTAAACGCAGGAAGCGATTTCATTTGAACTTTTTGCAAACTGATTCTCAGTCCAACAGGAGGAACTTACTGTTGTCGGATTAAGTTTTCCTTTTGAACAGCCTTTGACAACTGTAAAATTATAAATGTATGCCTGGCGGCTATAGTACGTTGCCTAATCAGGTACCTTAGGCAAAGGCTGATTTTTTTGGCAGTCAAAGGACATAACCAGCAGTTCTTCTCGGTTTTCTCGGAGGAGGTCATAGAAAGCATCAGCTCTTAATTTGTGGACACGTTGTTGCGTAATAAGACTTTGTTTTTCTTGTTCGTCTTTGGTTGCTCTAATTTTTTCCTTTCCAATTCCAAACAAGTGGAACAAACATCCGTCCGGGGAGTCCCAAACCCAAGGTTATATTCAGTATTAAAAACGTGACGAAAATAACTCTCTTTTACTGGTGTTCCATTGTACATTCTATAAAGTTTCTTGACGTTCAAATCGGAAGACAGATATTTACGATTTGAGGATGCAGATCGGCAGTAGTGGCTCTCAACATATTTTAGTGTATATATGAAATTCATTACAACCTCTTTCCTTGGCAGGTAGTCTTGTTTTCTTCGATCGCCGCCTCTTCTCTCTATAGGCATTTCTCCTTTATTGAAAAAATGTTTTGCTAATAAATTTAATCGAAATCTGGATATCCCCAAAATATTCGTGAAGGTTTTCAGATAAACGAGTATCCAGTTCATTTGTGAATTAGGTTAATAGTATTTAGTACGACAATCCGGTGCTTTGTACTTTTTGTTTGAGCGGTGTCTCTTTTTTTTCTAGTAACCATAAACTTAATTAGGAAATTATCTTGATCAACCTTCTTCTTAGATTTATAAAAGCTTTGATGAAACTTACATATTTCTTGCATTGTCAGACTCCCCAGATTTGTGTTGGCACTTCGGGTGTTCAGGAAGTTTTCTTGGACAATACCTAAAGAAATATACAACATAAATATCTAATAATCCTAATGCAATAAACTAAGGCATACCTTTTGTCTTTATCCCTATTGCGTTTCCATAGTTCGGGAGTTCTTTAAGGTTTTCTTGTTCTAGACGTACTGGGAGTAGCAAATTCTTCCATCACAATAAAGTTTACTTTATGCTTTGATTATATCAACAAGAAATAAATTTTGTAAAAAAAATCTCACTCTATCCGCCTTATAACACGTTTTACAAACGACTAAATCAGAAACAAAATGTCTGTCCATTAAATCAGTAAATAAATACAGCCGCAATCAACACGTGAATTCTCGGGAAAATGTGACTTTTGAAAATCAGTGTGCGTATTTGCAATTATGTCACGTTGGAGAATGCAAGTTTTGTATATGACACCGCGATGCGCCGCTATATTAGCTTTCCTTTGTGGATAATGTGAGTTTTGCAACTCAACCTAATATTTTGATACGAATTTATACGGGAAAATGTCAATTTTGTCACCGTTTTATAGTTTAAATACACAGATACGCTCTTTGTACATAAGATGGCGCTCCTAACTCGATTTTCCAAAAAATTGGAGAATGTGAGTTTTGCTTGTAGATCCCTAAAAATTTGTTCAAATATTATAGATCGATTCGAATATGATAGAACAAAATGGCGCCCAATAAAAATGTTTGAAGAAAAGACAGTATATACGTGTTACTAAATGACTATGTGCGAAACTAAATTCGTTCGAAAAGTTCCACGTAAAGGAAGTTTACCGATTTTTTTAACAATACTTACATATTTTTATTTTTTCGGTTACTATTTCATTACACTCCCCCGTATCCTTGCTTTCCATCTTCCAGATCGTTGCTAAGACGTCATTCTCTTCTTCGTTTCCTTTGTGACATGCCGAACAATTAAATGACGGGGAAAAGGAAATGTATGTGTGCCTTTTCCGGCCCATAATTAACAGATGGGTTATATCTAGCAAATGGGGTTGAAAAGGATGCGGTCGGGGTTTAATGTAGTCCTTAAGAAACTACGGATCCCTTGCGGTTTTTGCGGGCAGCATGTGGATTTCATTAAATATTCCAGATTTAAAAACTTCTCATCAAAGACAAACAAGGATTTTGTACTCATATTACATCTTTTGTTTTACAAATGAATTTTCCTGATCTTCCTCATTCTAAAATATCACCCTTAAATAACTTAGTGTCAGAGGAGATACAAGGGAGAATTAGTTGTATTCAACCACTTTTGAAAATTAGCTCCATATTTCCGAGAAAAAGGTATTTATTTCAATTTTTTATGCTCAGTTGGTATCTTTTTAACTACTCTCAAAAAACTATTGAATTTTAAAAAGTTTACTATGTAAAAATTATTTTTTTTAACTGCGTAATTTTTGTTGATTCTACGGCAGGAGTGAGGTAATTTGAATAATGAAGTAGCTGCAACCAAGTAATAATATATCCCAGTTCAATAATGTAACAAGTACTAAACATTTATTTTAGGATATTGATGTTTAAAGAATTGTGTTAGGGTTAAGTGGTGCAAAAATGCGACATTTTTCAAAATTTTCTATTTTTAAATGCGTCAGTTAACGAAATAAATTCTCCCAGTATGCCCACGGTATAAAGATTTTACTTTTAATTAAGTTCAGCTGAAATATAGTCATTATTTCAAATATTTTTTTAAAAAATAAATGTATTACGTGTCTCAGTCTTAACCGTGCTTTGGGACAATAACGAGACATGTATGGGTAAAAATGAGGCATTATATTTACACACGCGAGGTTGATTTTGGCTAATATGTATCACTATGGGGCTAATATTAAGTATAAAAATAAAACCCAATGAAATACATTACAAACGAAAAAAAAACATAAGTTTTAATCTGAAAAAAGTTGGAACATAAACGGACATTTAAGATTATCTGAATCTAAGTGAACCCCATATTTAAACAACATTAAATTTTTCAACATCAATGGCAAATAAAAGTCGTTGCGGAACTCTAGCGGTGCCTCTATGAAACATGGGAGCTGCTAGTCGCCTTTTCAGCGCAAATAGGAAACACGAAACTCGTGCTTCCACTACCGCAACTTAATATATCAGTTTCTTTTTCGAATGAAATTTTGACTAAAATATAGTCATTACCAATTATCTCAGTTGGAAATAATTATTCATTTGAACGATTTTCTTCCTTCACTTTTTCTGTGAAGCTTCCTTACCTTTCATATTATTTAAATATTCGAAAGTACTCAAAACGGCACAATTCGAATCATTTTTTCTTCTTTTTTTACCTAAGGATTTGTTTTACTTATTTCTTGTAGTAAAATACTTTCAAACGAGGTTGAGGAAGTCGATGGAATAGCAATGTCTTCCGCAAAATTGCTTGATAATGAGTTTTCTTCACATACATTGGGATCTCGTCTATTGGAATAAATGTGATCTTTTAAATTTTTGTTCACGCTTATCGTTTCATTTTGTCCAATTTCTTGATCTCTTTCCGTTTGCATATGTTGGTCAGTGATTTCCCGCTGTTCTAATTCTTAAATATCTAGTGGATAAGTGTTTCTGTTTTCTTCATTGTATCTCTAAAATTTAATTTGGTCTAGGCGTTCCTGGGGATATTCGTCTCTACAATAAGGAAATATTACAGTGCACTCTAAAGATTTGATTATTGCTCTGTAATGCATTCATTCTAAAATGTAGAAATCATATCATATCACACTCACTTTTTGTTAGCGTTGATTTAATCTCAGGCATTCAACTAGTATCTGGTTCCATTTGCGCTTGAGTGGCCCAAAGCAACATTTGTCTGAAGGTTGTCAGCAGCATGCGATGGCAGTTTAAAAAGGATAATTTCATTTTTATGGCTAATTCATTTGTTCTTTGATCCAGGTGGGATATGTGACCATCCATTAGAAAAGTCGATTTTGTGGTACCATTTCATAAAATTTTACAAACCAACTATTAAAGACAGCAGTCGTCATCCAGCCCTTGTGTAATAGCAAGTTCCTTCTACATATTTTGTATCGTTCCATGTGCCCTATAGATTTTGTCCCTGATATATAATTTGCGGTGGTATGAATACTCCACTTGGAGAAAAATACGCCATGGTCATTATATATTTTTTTTCAGAACCTTCAATGCTTCTATGAACTTTTTGACCTACAGTGGCGACTCGCTTCGCTCTCCCTGAATCCAAATTAGAACCTGTTTCATCTAAGTTAAATATATGAGAAGGTTTATCTCTTAAACCTAGCTGGTATATTGTTTCTTCAGTCTGCCATAAAAAGAATAAATTATAAATGAAACGCTAGTAGCTATTATTCTGCACTTTTCTAACTGCTCCATCTTTTTTTTTTGACTTAGACGGTTTCTTTTGCACAAATTGCGGAACCAATCGTCCCCGGGTTTGCCATTGTTAAAAACTCTTTCTAAATTATTTTCCTTCATGGAGGTTTAATTTTTTTCTTTGGACATAACTGTGATTTTTTTCTAAGTCTGCTTCAGCAGCGATAATGTTTGTTTTCGACCACGTTTTGAAGCATTTTTCTTAGAATAATAATTAATTTAGATTTATCAATTCTAATTTTTTTGTTGCTGCTCTTATGAATAACTTATCTCTCCGAATTAGAGTTAGTACTTTTTGTAGATCTTCGTCTGTGTACGATTTTGTTTTTGGTACATACTGTCTAGGCATTTTGAATCAGTGCAACCTGAGAATTGTGAAAATTATGTTTAATTTTTAACCCACGTATTGCCTCATATTTACCTCAATCGCCATCTCACTTTTAGCCCGCAAAATCAAAACGTATTCATACTGTCGTAATAACAGTTGCATTGGCGGACTTGCGCACTTTGTTCTATGACGGTTGCTGAAGATCACTGTGACCTCCAGCTAGAACGCCCGATACTTTGAAACAGCGTGGTAACAAAAGTTTGCAGCTATATTTTAAAAGATTTGGAGACTTAAAATAATATGTATTGACACGCACACAGTTTTTGAATTCATATGGTAATATTAGTGTGCTAATATATATGTACTTAGGTTTTATAATGGTTAATATTTCCCACGAAAGCGCTTCAAAAGCTTCATTTTAAGTATAATAAATATGACGGTCTCATTTTACCCAAATTTTGGCTTGTCTCATTTTTACACCAGTTGATCCCAATGACTAACATAGCACTTTTGTGTTAAGACATTTATAGATACAATATTACATGATAATTTCATTATAAGTTCAATCAAGTTGTTAGATTATTGAGCTTCAAATTTTCGTAAAAAGTTTTAAATTTTAAGTACAATTAATGGTATTCACAACCTCGTTGATGCTATTATGCACGTTTATTTATCCATTAAAATTCAGTGAATGGAAATGGGAACAGTTTCATAAAATGGGCAATATTCAGCTTTGATAGCATTTTCTCGACATAATTCCAACAAGTCTTCCTTCTTAGCAGCGGATATAGGAGGTGGAGGTGTATACGCAAATTGGAATTTCAATTAAAGACCACAGGGGAAAAACATGTCATTTTTTTATTCTTTTTAGGGAAACAAAAAGTTTAGAAACGCTATTATAGCTACACAACTTGCGACATGGTTATTTATATACCATCATATTGACGTTTCTCCAACTCCCTAATAACACTTTTAATACAGAGTATCTATCTGGTTCTTCACCACAATGTGCCAGAGTGTCAAAATTCTCATAATACAGGAGAAAAAAGGTGTTGTCATTGATTATTTCGTGACTGAGCACGTTCTTTCATTGTATATAAATATTAACCACTTAAGGTAATTATTAATTTATATTTAATAAATTTATACTTTGTTGTTTATGTACCAAATTATAATGTATTACTTTATTTATATGTATTTATAAATACGAATGGCCCATATCCTTATCACACTTCATGTAGGAGTGACCTCGAATGGGAAATGTGACTTCAACGGACTCAAGCTTGGAAAGATGATGGACTAGTGGAAAATTCTTATTCTGTTCAGAGCACAAATCACAGAATATCTGTAAATGTTTAACTTTCGCAGGTAACTTCAAGGTAATGTAATCAAATAAAAATGAACAGACTTCGTTCGCGCATGACTCAGCATACGATAGATGAACAGTTCAGAATTTTAGATTTGTGCAGAATAAATGAAAATAATGATACTACTTCTGTATTGGCTTTGGCTAGATGTAATTTTTGTTGTAACATCAAATCTTTAATGCTTTATTCCTCTTGGCATGCATCAATCTGTACCTTCAATTTGTCGCAAAAGCTACAATTATCCCTACAGGGATATTTCAGGCATGTATTAAACTTGCTGCAAAATACGGAGCGGTAAGTTTCATAATTAGCCTTAACTTGAGGAAATTTTTTTTTAAACATGCCATACATTTTTTCGCGTTTAAATCGGCTGATAAATAAATTCTCTTGGTTTTATTAAGACTGTAGTGGCTTGATTTAGCCTTGAAACTCTTGATATTTAATTTTGTTTTCGATTTCAACGCCTAGTTTGTGTTTTCTATTCAAATGTGTCCTGCGTTTATCGATATGTATACTTCCCCTTATCTGGAGACTCTTTTGAATGGGCTCTATTCTACGTCTTGTTAAACCGAGAAACAAACGCATTCTTACAAACTTGCTCCGGTAATTGAGGTCGGCGCTAAGCCACTGAGCAAAAAGAAATTAGGCCTGTTGTCATTAGATTAAATTTTCGTACAATGTCCATTATTTCATCTGAAGTTATCTTTTCAAAACATGTGACTACTAACTTGGTAGCATCTCTTACCTGAATCAAAGATTTTCTGTTTTTTGACTAACGCAATAATACAATAAACCTTTTTTATGTAGGTATCCTTAAACTTACTGGTTGCCAAAGACACAAACAGCGACTGCCAAACGATCAATTTATGGACTCGCGAGATCGCGACAAACGTAACTTAACACGTTTTTCCAATGTACCACGCGGATTTAACACGTTTTTCCCCTATATTGTCTTGTATATAGATAATACATCCTTTCACCTATCATTTTCTCTGATTAGTTCTATTTCAGTACTTTCTTGACTTAACAACACCTTTTTCACCTGTTGTCGTCAATTGTGTTTTGCTGTTTTTTTTCCTAGTTTGCCTCTAATGTCTATTAATTTGGATAATTCTTCTTCGTAAGAGGTAATAACGTAATGCTTGTCTTTTTCAATTTTGATAAACTCGAATATCAGTCCGAATCCGTTTTCCTTGGTTTTTGGTATCATTTTTCCTAATTGCTGAGACAACTGTTTTAGGTAAAAAATTATTTAGTGCACAATCCATTAACTTTATTTGGGTTGCCTTCCTTTTTGCCCCCTTCGTTACTATTGGCTACTGGGCAGGGACATATATGAGACCAATTCTGAGGACCTTTTAACATGCGATACATTTTTTCGCCTTTAAATTGGCTGATAACTAAATTAACTTAGTTTTATTAAGACTGTAGTGGCTCGATCTAGCCTTGAAACTCTTGATGTTCGAACATTTTGTTTTCAATTTCAACGCCTAGTTTGTGTTTTCTATTCAAATGTGTCCCGTGTTTATCGATACGTGAACTTCTCCTCATCTGGAGACTCTTTTGAATGGGCTTTATTCTACGTCTTGTTAAACCATGTAGAGAAACAAACGCATTCTTACAAACTTGTTCCGGTAATCGAGGTCGGCGCTAAGCCACTGAACAAAGAGAAATGAGGCCCGCACCATCAAACGTTACGGACGTCACAGTAACGCCAGTCCCATGAATAAAACTTAGGCACTTTTTTACTAATTGGGCTTTTCTAGAACCTATTAAACCATCTATAAGGAAATACCCTATGGGAATTTTCCAGGAGCCATTTAAGTGAACAAGCATAAAAGCAATAACTTCTCTAGCTTCCGGAAGTATGTCAGAATCAATTTCTGTGTCAATGTCTACATATCCTGAAACTTTGAACCAGTCCATTCTACCTACTGTCTGATCGACATTTCGTCCATTACTTAATTGTAAAGTATAGCTTTCATTTCTAAGGCATTAATGGATGCTTCAGTGAAACCTGATGCACCGTTGACTGTTTGGTACCATCTAGAAATTGTTTCAATGTGTGGTAATGAGCAAGTAAAAACTCTTCTAGTAAAATTCTATGCCCGTGTAAATAAAAAGATAAAGTAAGAGCAACAGAACGCCTTGATTCCTATTAACGTTCTCTCTAATAAATCCCTTGCAGGGCTTTGGAGGGATTCCCGGGAGACAAAATAAAACTGAGAGGTAAAACTTTGGTTATTTTAAAAGAGACTAACTTTATATTACTGCAATTTTAGACTATTTTAAAATACACATTTTAAAATATGTTCATTTCCAATAGTATTTACTTTCAATTTAGGAAAATATTGTGATGTTGAATTTCTGTGATTGAAAAATGCAAGAATATGTTCCTTTAGTACTATGCTGTATGTTCCTTTTTAACACTGCCAGTACAAATATTGGGTAAACGGTCTGTATAAAGGCTGGTTAAAAGAAGACTCTTTTCTACTAAGAATGTTTTTTTCTTTTATATACATTTTATATATTTGCTTTACTCTCTCCATACATATCAAAAACATCCCCTCTTTTTGAAGTTACTACAGGACTGTCTTGCAATTTTAAATCTTGAATATAAGTTGAAATTTTTTCTAAATATTCAAAAAAGGCCAATTCAGTGCTATTAGACACAGAGCTTTTACAGAGGTATTTACATAATCTATTTCTAGAATTAAAAATATCGAAAATATTATTAAAATATAATACAAATTTCGCAGTTGGCTCAGTATCTCCTAAGTTTTAAACGGCTTATGATTTTTCCTAATGATTTTATTACAAATCCGGTTCAGTAAGTAGCTATTAAAGACTGCGCCGGGCATTGGCATTCCTGAAATGTATTGCTTATTTTGTATTTTGATTTTTTTGGAAAATAAATGCATTTATTATTATTATTATTACTATTATTATTATTACTATTATTATTATTACTATTATTATTATTATTATTATTAAATCCAGATATATACGTTACAACATCTTGCCCATAAAGTGTGGGGTCGCAGGCCGATGAACTTCACTAACTTAAATTATTTATATCCCTTTGTATACTTTTTTGAAGTTTTAAATACTTCCCAAATTGGCCTAGTATTTCATTACTTTCATTTCTTATTATTTGATTACTACTTCAAGTTAAAATAGATATGTTATCCAACTTTATTACATTGCCCCGATCACCTGCAGTAACCTCTGAATATATCAGAAGTCTTTTGTACGCTGCCTCTAACTGTCTACCAGTGGGATTATTATTAAATCCACTACGACTTCTGATACTTCCAAAAAACAATTTCAGGTGATCTTGTAACAAGTTATAAGTTAAAATATATTTAAGAATTTTTTTTACATTCAATATATTTGCTTCACGCTCTCCATATAAAAAACCCTAAAAACCCTACTTTTTTTTTGAAGTGTCTACAGGATTCTCTTGCAATTTTAAATCTTGAATATACGTTGAATTTTTTTCAAATTATTCAAAAAAGGCCAATTCAGTGCTATTGGACACAGAGCTTTTAGAAAGGTATTTACATAATCTATTTCTAGAATTAAAAATATCGAAAATATTATTAAAATATGTTACAAAATTCGCAGTTGGCTCAGTATCTTGAGATTCTGGGTACTTTAAATCTTTACTTAAAAATGAAATGGCATCCGAAACACTCTTGCTAAGCATTTCTATGGCTAAACGAACTTAATTTTTTTTCTCGGGTCGACTGTAAGTAATTTATTGCTGCATAAGAGCCTTCAAGATTTTGTGTTTTTAATTTTTTTTATTCCCAATTAATTGTTTGATTGCTATCATTTCTTAAAATCTCTTTTTGTGAAGCAAAACAATTTTTAATTAAATTTTGACAGGAGTCTAAAAAAATATATATGTCTTCGTTTGTTATGGGATGTTTAAAATTAGTTTTAAGATTTTTAAAATCGCCAACCCTAAACTGGTCTTTAGGTTCTCGCCAGATCATAGAAACAGCGAAGGCCATTAATCGCAGTTTTCCACTTAGCCAGCTCCGAAAAATGTTCGCACAATTGCTATAACAAATATGAGGTGTTTAACTCTTCTCTTGGTAGGCTTTCCTTACTAAAGGGCTTATAGTATATTTTTGCTCCTCAAAGGTGACTTCACCACATATATAAGAAAATGATCCGACTTATTTACACAAACTCAGGACATTGCTTGAAAACTCAAAAAATCGACTAAAATAGGAATAACTAACAATTTACGATTTAATTTGTACATATTTCACCACCCTATAAAATATACCTGATATAATAATAATCGATGTATATCTCATTTTATGAGATGAGAGATTCCCGAAATTTAACTATAAAAGTTAACATACATTTTATAGTTATTATGTACCTATAAAATCGGAGCCAACAGACCTTTTGTACAAATTATTAATTAGCATAATAAAATAAATAAAATTCATCTATTTTGGTCTCCCATATATTGTTGCTGTTGGCCATTGATTAAATGAATTACTAGGAAAACATCAATATGAATTATGTCCTCAAAAGTATCAGGTCGTTGTTGAACGTTTAGAAGTGTATGCTTTGGAATTTGCCACTCGCGGACACTTGACTGGTTCCAATCGACTTCAGTATCTTTACAACTCTAGCTTCAACCATCGCTTAAAACAGAAATGTCTAGCTGAAAAATATTGTGCAACAATTTTTTGAATGATTTGTTGGTTAATTAAAAGATCCTTACAAGATTCTGTAAGAAAAGTTTATTTTACTTAAAAAAACACAAGTTACAGGGCCCGCTACAGAGTTTAAAACTCCAATGGTAATGGTACATAGTATCACTAAGTACTAAGTTTTTGTATATATATATATATATATATATATATATATATATATATATATATATTACTTTCTTTTTATTTTACAAGACTTATTTTATAAGATTTCCAGTCAAAAACGATGGTGAGTCGTGTACATTTAAAAATATTTGATATACCTAAATATTGTAGCAGTTTTTTCTCTTTGTTGTTTTTACAGTTTGGTTTATTTGGTATTAATGGGTATTTTACTAGATGTGGATTGAAAGTTGTATATGCGGGAATTTATTAGGGAGTTATTTTGACAGGTCGTGGTATATTATGCATAGTTCTTTCGTATCTGTTTTTTGTGTTTACGGAGTTAGGATTCTTCTGAAAATAGAGCATTTAGTAAAATTAAGTTTTCCCTTTTTATGCCCCGTATCTTTTGTCAAATATTTGAACAAAGTGAAATTGGTGAATTAATTTTAAAATAGAAAGTGAATGGCAGCAGGAAGCTCATTTATCGTTCGTTCGAAATGTGCCTCAGCTTTGCCAAATAGTTTTTGAAAAGTATAAGTAGATGTAGGATCATTGCCTTAATAAATGTTGAAATTTGCCAAATATCGATTTGGCATCGACCGACCCTGTAACTAAGCCTTAATGGTTTACCCTGTATAAATTGCTTACAGGAATGTTTTCCATAATATTTCATCATTTTTCTCATCATAGTTTAATTCTTGTTCAGGAAGAAAATATTTTATAATTGTTTTTCTAAGATTCTCAACTAATGAGTGTACTTTTTTTATTAATGTTGTCTTTTTTCTCTAGGTTCAAATTATCTTCACAATGTAGATAGCGAAATAGTAGCAAACATTTATCACGTCGAATTATTTCTGAAGCCATATTTTTCATATGCGGCTCGGAGTCCCAGTAGTGTTGTTTACCTGGTAAGTCATATCTAGACAAAACTAGTATAATCAAATCATATTTCATATTTTTCGAGGATATTTGGGGATCCAGCGTGTGCACATTTCTTAATTCCCTGAATCAAAAAGTTGATAACTTCCTAAATTAAAATGGACTACAAGTACCAAACAAATTATAATTTGGATTTGGAAACTGCTTTACTTTCTTCTCTAAGTTCCCCCTTATCCAATTTTCAATTATCAATATTTTCTCCATTTCAGGTTGGTCTTCATCATTATTCACAAGAATTTGAAGTGCTGCGGTGCCCGCAGTTGGAAAGATGGTAAATTATCTACAACACCGGTTATTTGCAATGCCTTCGGCAGTCAAAGAGACTAGGGTTGCGAAGTAGCAACGGCAACCTTTGGAGTTTTGTTTGTGTTTTGACCAAAATTATCATACAGGTTATAAAAAATTGCAACAAACACAATTTGATTATAAATACTATTATACTTACACTAGCCTGCAGTTTATTATTATCTAATAGATTGAAAACTATAGAAAAAGTTTATAATTAGCTGTAAAATTATAAAAATGTGTTCTGACAAGACTGTGTTCGACATTTGACAGTAATTTGAACTAGACGAACTGTGACGAATCTCAAATAGGCTTCACACTGCTTAGCATATGGCAATGCTATTCCTTTATGGGTTAGAAAATAAAAATTACACAGTGGCGTCACTAAACCGAAATAACTTTGAAATGATTTAAATATACTGGTTTACAAAATGTAAGTTAGTAGAAAAGATAAATGGACCTAAGGTACATCCTCCAACCTCCTCTGTACTAACCGTTATAGAAAAGCTAACTAATTCTTGTTTTAGTAACTGATATAATTGATGAAAAGTTTCTAGACTCATTCTAATGTAAACAAAAAATATCTTTTGCTAAACCATTACAAAGATCATTTTCTACTCGGCAAAATTTTGCCTCAGACAAATAAGTTGGCACAAACTTTTGGAGCAGCCTGGTATAGGGAAAAACTAAAATAAAATCTGCGTACGTAAAATAATTTAAAAAATCGTAGACATTTTCCAGCAATACCTTAAGACACAAATGTGCTTATATCACTATAGCATCAACCGGTTATATGCCCAAAAATTGGTGTTGCTACCAAAATTTGAGTGGTTTAGACAAACCAGTTTTCTATTACTAAATCGAGCACGAGAAAACATCCTACATTTTCACAAAACTTATTAAGTTCTAAGATATCCACTCATATTCTGAAAATCTGTTCATATCCTTCTTGGATCGATACTATTTTAAGGTTTTGTCTATAGTTCTGGAAAACTTCTCTCACTGTCCTAAATAAACGCCAATTACCTGAAAGTTCTTTTATAATAATTCTATTTTGAGAAATTAATAACGCGGGCTGAGCAATCAATTTTAATTTGGAACTGTCCAATGTGACTGACTCGTTTATTAGCGGAGCCATAAATATTTTATTAACAGTCATAAATTGTTTTACTACCCCTTTATGGAATCAAAATAACTACGTTTCACTGGGATGTTTAGATATGCCTCGATGAAAATAGATATTTGACAGAACTGTAATTTTGTGTCAGCCGATACTCGGTGGAAATCCATGATAAAATTATGGAAAATGTAAAACCAAAACGATTTTTTACAAATACTTCCACTATATTTGTTAACAGCACGTAACACGTTTCGCTTCATAGTAGTTTCTTCGGGCTTTACATCTCAAATGAATGAATCAGTTAATTCGATTTAGAGAACATGTAGTCTAAATTGAAAGTATTGGTAATATTACTTAAATGAGTCACCTGAACAGCATGGCTGTCACGCATATATATATAGTAAGATCGCCCGCATAAAATGCGGCGCACTGGACATAAAATTCAATAAAAGCATCTTATAGGAAAGATATTTTTTGCAGTTTGAACTGAGTGGTATATAAATACTACCAACTATAATACTACAATATCAATATTCTATCTTAATTCAAGTATGTTCTACAATATCCCTGCAATCGCTTAATAAAATAGTGCAACTAAAATTTGATTTGACTTTCTGACTTAAACCATAAAAACTAGGTGACGCTATAAAGGGCAAAACCTCCAGTTATTGACACTTTAGGGACACGCACGGACAATATATCAACTAGCTTAGTGAAATGGATATATTTATCCAAAACACATATTATAACAGACTCACTAATGGTTAGGCAAAATGATAATAATTGTATTAGTGAAACATTAATGTATTTTAGAAAAAAAATATTATAAATACTAAATACTACGAAATCCCCAATTGTTGCCACCATTAATCCATATATTAGCATACTGTTAAAACTAGTTATTGGCACTTTCTTTTCATTGATGTTTTTTTAACTTAAATAATTTGAATGTAACTTTTATGCAAAGACTAGTAGCTTAAAAACCAATTTATTAATAATCCATTATCAACAATCCAGTTTTTTTATATAATATTATTTTCGGAGGATACATCTTCTTCAACTTTCTTTAAATTTTTACTTGATTTGACTTTGTCTTAATATTCTTTCTCTAGCTTTTTTCTAGTCTTTTCTGCTTGTTTCCTTCTTTTCGTTTTCGGTTTCTTTTTTAATTTTATTATTTTCTTCCAATTAGTTTTTATATTATGCACTAGAGGTAATGACAAAAGAAGATCGTTGATTTTATTTTTACTTCTGCTTTCGGCAAAAAATCTTCTTTTCTCCTCGGTTTCCATATTGTCTTTTTTTTAACATATAATATTCGTTTGCGGACTTATTAGGTTTAATGGTACCACACTTTTTATTAGCAGACTTCATGTTTTCTAAAATATAAATTAGTTTTAAATATTTTCTACATTTAACCCGCGATTGGTATCGTCTCTTAAATCCAAGCCATTGGTATCGTGTTAGATTTTGCCTAACATAGACGTTTGTAATATGGATTACTATATATTTTTATTTACTATAGTGTTGTTTGTCACCATATTTCACAATTGTTAATATCTATTATTATAATTATTATTATTATTATAGTAATATTATTTTTATTTATTTTAACAAAATATTAAATCTTTAGAATGTAAATAATATAACAGGATGACATTTTAAAATCTTTATTACATTTTTTACAGTTTTTGAAAAGAATCAACATCAATACAGGATAAAAACTACAAACGATATTTATAACAACAACATTTAAGAATCTTCATCTCTGCTGAAGCACACTGTACAGGTCAAAACAGTTTTGGCTGTATGCTCACTGCAGATCGGTTTCGAACATTCTTCACATAGGTATTTTGTATATCTATTTTTTCTTTTCGGACAAAAGAAACATCGTGGTTTTTTGCCTATCTGTTGTTGTTTAGTTGAGGGAAGCACAGGTTCTTGATTTCCTAAGACATTCTTTATTTTTTGACGAAGAGGAATTGACAAATTTGTTCGGCTGGAGCGACGTAAAATGTGGGGTTTTGAAAGCTGCTTAGCTAATTCTGTTAGATAATGCCTTCGTAGGATCTTTTATTGTTACTAACAAAAATGATCTGCGAATTAATTCCGGCAATATTCAGCAAGGTGCAAAATATAGTGAGCGGCCATCTGTTGCTCACTCTTGTAACAGAGTATTCGGCTTTCATTCTGTCCACAACATCAACTGCTCCTTTAGTAAAATTATAAAAAGTGATAACAGAAGGTTTCATATGTTCACCACTTGCTGGATCGATATCATCATCTGCATGGAACGTTGAGAGCATCAACACGTTCTTATTCTTTTTAGGAACATATGAAGTTAGCATCGATTTATTAGAATCTATCCCCCAAGCAAACATACTGCTACATTCACGTCGTGTTTTCGTATCTAAAAAAATTGGGGATATTTCCCGTTTGTTTTTGCGCAATGTTCCTACCAAAGTTAGACGGTGGTTGTGAAGTAAATCACTGGCCAATGGCAAAGAAGTAAAATAATTGTCAGTAGTTATATTCCTGCCAGTACCACTGCAATGTTTTATAAGGCGTTTTACTACACTATGGGCATCATTGCTTACTTGATAAAGACCCGGGGGTTGTTTGCCGGCGTAAACTTCGATATTATGTGTATAAAACATCCTGGCATCCACAGCAGCGTAAATTTTTATGCCATATTTGGCAGGCTTATTAGCTATATACTGTCGAAACTTACATCGTCCCCTGAATGCTTCAAGCATCTCATCTATCGTTACATATGCACCGATACTGTAGTGTTGCACACATTTTTCAGTAAAAAGATCCAGTATGAATCGCACAGAAGCAAGATTATCTGTCTTAATTCTTTCCGCACGCGTGTCTTTGTGATCAAATCTAATAGCTTGCACTAAAGTATGAAAACGATGCTGTGACATTGTGGCTGCGAAATATTCTAGAGCCGTTCCGTCCGTGTTCCACAGTTCTGATGTATTAAGATGTTGAGCTCTTTTTATGCCTGCTAAATATAGAAGACCTAAAAATGCATTAATTTCGACATAATCAGTGGACAGACAATGCTTCTTATTGACATACGATAGTCTCATTATATCAAGTTGTTTGTTTGTACAATCTGTAATATGTTCAATTATTTCGTCAGAAAAAAAAGTTTCCAACAGTCTAATATTGTTCTAGCCTGTTTAGCATTACCTTTTACACCAGGCAGTTGGGTGACTATATTCTGGCGAGAAGTTTTACCAAATTTTCATTGATTGTATAATACCCACTTAGTTCCATCTTTTCCAGAATACAAAGGATAGTTTGCCAGACTACGCCCTAAGCTCTCGGAGGGTCCACCGTCATCCGAACTTGACTGTTCTGTGTCCGTGTTATGTAAGCTGTGCTCAGATGGACCATCTTCGTCTTCTGAAAGGCTTTTTGGCTCATATGAGGTACACGGCTGGTCGATTTCGCCTGCTTCCTGTTTTTCTGCTTCTTCTTTCCAAAGTTGATCCCAGAGGCTTTGCAGATGTTGTTGATCACTTTCGTATGTCATCGCAACAATATACCAATAAATAACTTATACAAATACAGTTTTAGTCAATTATTTATCAAAAAAACTATTTCAAATAACGCACAATTTAGAACTACGCATTTGGTTTCGTGTTAGATTTAATCTCCGATCTTGACACGCGGCAATTCAAAGACCTACTGCGGCGGCGCAGATTAGAAAAGCGATACACTAGTGGTGGGGCGGGAACGAATAAACGTTACCAGAAACATTGCTAGACGCGTGCAGATACACAGCTCACAGATTGAATGGGACATCCCTAATTGTAAAAATGTTAGAAAAAATCTAACGGCAATACTAATCGCGGGTTAAAACTAAATTATTTTTAAAAAAATTATCGATTAAAAAAAACCTTAAACTATGGAAAGAAAAGTTGCTGCACTAAAAAAGTCGATTTTTTTCATTTTCGGTAGAAAACATTAACATAAACTTTCAAAAAACTAAGAATTAAACTTTAAGAAATCTACACTGAAAAAATTGAACTTTTTTTCATTTTTGGTAGAAAAAATAATATAAACTTCCAAAAAACGTTAAACTAGGAACTAAATTTCATGAAAAATATTTCTACACTAAAAACTCGACATTTTACTTATGCGGAAGGGGTCTGTAGAAGGCAATTTGGTCAAGAATCTTTATCACCGGGGTGCTTCTAGAGGACAGTGGAACCAAGTGTTCGTATTTCAGAGCTGTTACTTTAGGTCCTCCCTTATTATCCTGAACCGGTAAATTGAAAACATTTTCCTGTGTCCTTTTCAAGGTAATGCTTCTGTAAATTTCATCACAATGGAATAATATATAAAAGAAACTTTTATTAGGCTGTTTCTTTTCAACTTTAAACTCCGAGATATCTGTCCGGTTCACTTTGTTTTTATTCTCGTCTTCAAGGATACTCAAAACTCTTCATCTTATTTACAATAGTTGATTTATTCTTGCTGGCCTGAAAATAGGCAGTAATTGTAATGGAAGTGAAAAATTGCGGTAGAAATTGTGCTGTGATAGTAGTCTCCTTCGCTTTGCCCGTGAAAGGGTTCAACAAATTTTAAACTGGTTTGTTCAACGTTTTTGCTATTGGTAACAAAATAAAGTAGCATCGAGGCGGCTATATAATTTTTATTTTGCTTCGCACAGCCGTCAGCGAATAAATTAGCTGTTTTGGTTCCCTTCTCGTCTTAAAGTTGCAGTTTGAAAGTTCACTGTCTATTTCCCTCCATATATAGCAAAAACAGTCTAAGTTGTAGAATGTTAAGTTGTAAACTGCTAGGCATCTTTTATAGAAAACTGCACTTGTTGTAAATCGAACACTGCACTCAAGTTCCTCTGTTCTATATCTTTCTTCCAATTCTAATTTCTTTTCAGAGTCGCCTTCATTGTATGTAATGCCTAAGCTGCATACATCCTTTTTTGGACTATGAATTGATAAATTCGTTTCCTTAAATACAAGTCGATAAGTATCTATACTACCTTCTTCACCTTTATTACATGACTCAAAATACATGCTGTGCATTAGATGAATTGTTAAATATGGGTGAATATATTCCCTAGAGGAACTCTTGAGGCAGTAGTGAGATTCGACTCTAGGGGATCGGTTAATGTGGTTTTGCATTGTTTGTCTCACAACTGAATCTTTAATCTTCATGGATTCTTGTCGTCTACATCGTTTGTTCTCTTCAACTATTCCATTCCATGCACAACTTGTGATAATGTATTTGAAAAAAAAGTCTTACAAACTAGGACGCGCTCATTTCCAAGTAAGTAATGGTAAGTAAAGCTGCGTCTTGAGTTTTTGTTTTCTGTGTTTTTTTTGTTTGGTTTCGTAAAGGCAGATGTACTCTCTCTGACAGTGAATGCTTTCCTAATCCATAGTAGGCATATAGCAGCTCTTGCCGATCTTCATTTTTAAAATCATGGCATATCTTTTTATTTTTTTGCGGGTCTCTTCTTTACAATAACTTTTCACAGTTTTTTCATTCATGGTCTTCGGTTTGATGTAATATTTTCCACTTTGTCTTAGCTTTTGAACTATTTTGCAAATAGCTTTCTTCGTTACCTTCTATTTATCTATTTCTCTCCTAGATCGTTCTACGGTATATTCTTCAGGAGTTGTTCGATGAATCTGCGCTAACGTTTTCTACACGTTTTCCGGAAGAGTAGAGTTCTGTCTGTTACATGGCGAGTCGGCTCTGAAATTGTGTGGCACACTGTGTCGGCTAGAAAGTGGTCCCAACATAGAAGTATTAGATACCTAGTACACCTAGACATGTTCGCACGTTGGAGCAAAGCTGCTAGAACTTCACAACTGTTTTTTGCACCTATCGCAGTTAATGATACTGTACAGGGTGTCCCATTTTCGTAGGTTTTACGGGGTTTCCAGCTTATGAGTAGAGATAGAGAGATGCGGTTTTCGCGACACCGTACTACTTTTCGACGAAACTAAAGAGGCCGCAAACAGATTTGCCCTAACCATTTTAGTTTCCGTGCTACAGGGTGATTTTGAAAATTTGTCATTTTCGGACACCCCCTGTAACTCAGCTATCGTAAAATATATTTAAAATGTTTCAACTGGTATTTATAGATTTTTTCACGTAGAATTCAGTGGCGTACTCAGATTTTTGCTGAGAGTCATAGTTTTTGACATATTGGCATAACCTACTATTTTTTAAATGGGAACCCTATATATTATTTTTTCATCTTATTCTTCGTGTCGAGAGCTTTTCAAAAACATACCATAAGTCATATTTATTTTCATAAATAACATGAAAAAATGCATTTTTCTTTAAACGGATTTATGGCATAGCAGATCAATCGAAATAAGAGAAGGTGGCTGTGGAGCCATGGAAAAAGTTAACAAATATTTATTAACGAAATAACAAAGTAACAGCATCAGAAAAAATTAGGAAGTAGGTAAAAGGTAATAATTATAATTTCATTAAAACTACAAATATTGTTCAAATTGTAGACCATTATGTGTCCTACAAGTGTGACAAACTTTAAAAATTCTTTTTAATGCATTTTCTATTGTAAATGACTGTCTTTGCAACTCTGCAAAAGCGTTTTCGGTGGCCATTCTTAGTTGTTCTAAGTTTTCGTATCGCCTTACATAAACCTTGTTTTCTAAATAACCCCACAAAAAGAAATCTAAAACTGAGAGGTCAGGGGATCGTGGTGGCCATCGAACAGGTCCGTGTGTTCCTATCCATCTTCCAGGAAAATGGTCGTTAAGCCAGTTTTGACTTATTCTGGCATTGTGGGCTGGAGCTCCGTCTTGCTGGAAATAAATCCTATTTAGTTGAGCCAAGGGAACATCATCCAAAATTCCTAATGCGTCTTCTAGGATTCGCACGTAACCAATCGAATTCAGATTTCCTTCATATATTTGGTAAACTATTTTTCGGTTGAAAATAAAACAGAAGACATTGAATCCAAATCTGCCCTGACGCTCCCTAGGAAAAATAACATGGTTGTTTTCTTGACTCCAAAATCGCGTGTTAATCCCTGAACTAGTAAAATGTGCCTCGCCTGACCAAATAATCTTTTTTTCAAAATCGATATCTTCTGCCTTCATATTTATAAACCAATTGCAGAACTCCAATCTGCGCTCTGCATCACCAGGATGCAGATGATGCACAAGTTTGTATTTATAGGGTTTGAATTTGTGCTTTTTCAAAATTTTCTGCACTTTGGTTTTCGGTACACCCGCCTCTTTGTCTATTTTCCTGCAAGATGTTTCAGGAGCTGTCTGAACGAGGGCTAAAACGTTGACCTCAGATTCTTCGTTGTCTTTATTGTAAGTTCGCGATCGAGGCTTGTTAAAAGATCCATATTGGCAAAGATTATTTTTAATTTTTTGAAAAATTCTTTTTTCTGGTTGTCTTCTCTCGGGATATCTAAGATAAAATAAAGCGAACCAATAAAGTCAAAATGCAGGAAGATAAAAAAGAACTAACCTGTTCAGATAAAGCTCTGCCGCCTGATCTGCATCTTCATTAGACAATATAAAACACGCGTTCATATCATATTTCTCAAAATATTCAAATTTTTGATTCTGAGCCATATTAAAAACAATAATTATAATAGAAGTCAAGAAAAATTTAAACGCAATAATGCCAAAAATGACAGCAGTAATGGCTGCCTGATCATATTTTTGTTGGCGTTGCCATGGCTACCACAGCCACCTTCTCTTATTTCGATTGATCGGCTATGCCATAAATCCGTTTAAAGAAAAATGCATTTTTTCATGTTATTTATGAAAATAAATATGACTTGTGGTATGTTTTTGAAAAGCTCTCGACACGAAGAATAAGATGAAAAAATAATATATAGGGTCTCCCATTTAAAAAATAGTATGTTATGCCAATATGTCAAAAACTATGACTCTCAGCAAAAATCTGAGTATGCCACTGAATTCTACGTGAAAAAATCTATAAATACCAGTTGAAACATTTTAAATATATTTTACGATAGCTGAGTTACAGGGGGTGTCCGAAAATGACAAATTTTCAAAATCACCCTGTAGCACGGAAACTAAAATGTTTAGGGCAAATCTGTTTGCGGCCTCTTTAGTTTCATCGAAAAGTAGCACGGTGTCGCGAAAACCGCATCTCTCTATCTCTACTCATAAGCTGGAAACCCCGTAAAACCTACGAAAATGGGACACCCTGTACTTGCTTGTCCTGGAATAGGCATATTAAAATTGTCAGTGGACTGCTTTTGTACCAACAGTATTGTCATGCTGGCGTCGTTCTGACAACTGGTACCCCACTCCTTAGAAAATAATAATTAGCTTTAGGCAATACGCTGTAGATGTATCCATCCATCGGACTACAATTCTTGTATTATCAATATTTAATACTTTTTATATGCATAATCATCAATCATCTAATGAAGGAAGATTGGAAAAAACTTTTCTCCAAAAAAAAATTAGGTATGCAAAATAATCAAATGATTCAAGCTAGTAGAGCTAAAAAAAATATTAGAAGCGTTAATCAGTTAATTGGTAACTAAGTCTTAGTTTTGAAACAGCTGATCTTTAATCAGTTTGATGAAATTTTATTGCAAAAATGAAGTCCACTCGGATCGTACAAATAATGTAACCCAACTTATGATCGGATGATGAAAACATTATTCCAATAACTGGATTTTTAAAATTTAATCAATATGTATGCCATTCGCACGATATTCAGTTGGCTGTACAGCTGCCTAAGATGTTACGTCAGTAGTGTTCTAAGCCACCAATAAAATGTATTATTAAAGAAGTTGCCCCATTCCGAACTAAGAAAGGATAAAAAGCATTCCCGATATACTCGTAAAATAGTTGGGATTTCATTCAACTATTTTCCCTTTTGCCGGTTTGTTCCAGATATCGGTTGACATCGTTTGGAATTCCTTCGTATGGGTATACCACCATGGAAGGAACAACATCTCCGCTGCAACTCGTTCAATCTCTATATACGAATAGCTAAGATCTTTTTACTTTTAGGCCATAGTTAAAAATTATTTCATCGCTATTAACTCTGCGTGCTGGATCTTGTAAACTATCGCTAATGTTTTTAACTTCTAAATATTCACGTATTTGGCTATTGTTACTGCCTCGAAAATTCTTTTCACTACAATTGGGTTTCTTTTAATGAAATCAGAATACCATCCATCTTGGGGCATGTTATCTTTAAACAGATTAGTAGGTCTTGGTTCTTTGTTCACAAAATCTTTTGACAGCTTGCTTTATGTCCTCTTTACGTCTAGGGATTCCCTGTCTACAACATTCAGTAATCTACTCTGTAAGATCCGCTTCTTCTTCGTTGCTTAAAATAGGTGAAGGAGCGTGTGACAACTTAGCAAAATTCGAGGTAAAATTCTCACTCGTTCTAAGTTCTACCCCCGCGTTGATATTGCTACATTGAATGTCAGGGCAGATTTTTTCTTAGATACAGCACCACTGGTCTGGCATTTTGGTTGGATTTTGGAATAATTTACCTGAAACAAAACTTTAGTTTAGCTCATTTTATTCTTCTATAATCACAAAATACAAATTATCAAGAATCGTGGACTAAATAAACACGACACCTTAGTGGAGGTGGACTCAACGCCAGAAAGCTTAAATCGGGTGGTTCAAGTATTACATTATTTGAGAAATCGTCTCTTATTATAAATTCCTCGGCCTTGTATTTAAAATTTCGATAGCCCAAAACCCGTTATTTGAATAATATTTGTGTAAAATATGAGAAACTATAGATTTAGACTTTAAATGCCATATCACAGCCTGACTTTACTTGAACAAGCCGTGAACAAACATTTGGCAACGCCGCAACCGGGAAGAGATTCAGATCGGTTTCCAGCGAGCACGACGGGCTGCATACTGGATACTGGCTATCGACCCGCGTATTTTTAAATTAATTTAAGGGTCGATTTAAGGTTGGAACACACATACTGTACTAACCTTTAAAGATGGCGTAAATATTATTGATATTTATAGTAAAATAATTAAATCGGTATAGTTAATATTTAAAACCTTTAAAACAAATTAATTTATATAAGTAATAAATGTGCATAAGTCAAGGCATAGGAACGTTATATTTTTGTAAAAAGAAACAAGTATTATTTATTTTTTATTTTTTTATTCTTCTACAAATTACAAACATACAAACAAAAATACATGTAAGAGTAATTGCATTTGAGATTTGGTAACCAATTGCACTTGGGTAGTTTTAATTAATTATTTACTAAACGTATTCAGTTTCCTTTTTTTGTTTTTTGACTCGTTCTTTTCCGATTTTTCTGTGGCATTTTTATTATTCCTTTTTTTAACATAATTATTTAACAGAATGTTTGCAAATATAGAACACATCATAATGAACATATTTTTGTTATCGTTACCACAAATACATTGCGAGTATAAATCATTAAAGCCATCATGTTGTCTAGTGCTTAAATTAGTTAGGTCACACAGGATAGCTTTTTGATTTGTCATTTTTAAGAAGTTAGTTTCAGTAGCTGGGTCATTAATAATTTTTTCAAAAATCGCACACATGTGGAACAGAATGTCTTTAACAATTTCTGTAGGAACCTTTAGACCGCCACGTTGTAGGCAATCAAAGTATTCGTCGTGAATTAGACTTCCCTTACTTTCAACAAAAAAAGAAACACATATGTTACAATCAATTTTTTTTGCGATTTTATGGGCGGCATAACCGGCTATATAAATTTGTACTGATTTGTCAATTACATATTCATTTAGGTATTCAGTTTCAAGTAAAAACAAAAATTTGTCAGTGTATGAATATGTATTTTGAGGCATTGTCCAATCAAGATCATTTTCTTGAATACAGCTGTCTCCCTGTTTTTTAATCTCAGCTAAAGAAAAATTACCATCAGCAGGGCTTCTAAATATATGTTTAAGCCTAATTTTTTTCTCGGCATTTAAAATATCATCAAAGCTAACATGTAAATCTTTTTTCGAGTTTTTCAGTGGTAAATTTACCTGGTAAAATATACAACAAATTAAATTTTGAAAATGAATATTCAATTATCTCTAGTAAAACAACTGTACTATGGCGAAGTGCAGAATATGTGTCATTTGTAAGGCAACCATTATTGTTTTTAAGTTTATGCCAAGAATCAATCCAGGTAACGAATTTTCTTAAAAAATTAACAGAAAAATGATCAATTTTAGAGATGGGATCGCTATACTCGTTTCTTTTTATTTTACCCCTTAAAACACTGGTATTGCTGACAATATCCCACCAATGTCTGATAATTTCAAGAAAAGATGCTGTGTCTTTAAAACCAAAGTCATTTAAAGCTGCGATTGTTGAAAAATGACATACATTATCCGCAATAAAAACCTTTTGACGCTCAAAATTGTTGGGATAAACTGTTTTATGGTTAAGTTTAAAAGCTTTTTTTACAACGAGGTCTTTCTCCTGCTCATATATACACTTAATATCATTATATTTTGCATACCTGATCACATCAAAATTGACAAAATCTGTATAAACAAAGGTTTTGTCTACGTTTTTTAAGTTTCGCCAGTTATTAATTATGTTTTTAAATAAATGCACAAAATCAAAGCTAGTAAATATTTTACTTTCTGGTATATCAGGGTTGGGGAAAAAAGTAGTTAAATTTTTGCTTGTTAGATTAGAAAACATGGATCGGTTAATTCTGTGGTTGTCAGTTATGATATCGAGTACTTGAAACCCATTTTTTTGAATTAATGAAATTACATTTTTTGTAATAGGGACCATTTCGTTACCCTTTATGTTGTGAACTGGTAGTAGCTTGACTATTTCAGAAAAGTTTCCAAAAGCAGAAACTATCATAAATGCTAGAACGGTAGTAGCCAAAGAACTGTCATTCGAAGCTACACCTATAAGATTTTTTCCCCTGTAATCCAACCTTTTAGATATATAAATTTCATCAATTAATAGATTTACAATTTTTTCATTTGGCTTTAAAGAGGATGATACAATATTTAGGTAATTTGTGGTACTTTTGTCACAATCTATAGTGTTATTAGAATGTGTATTGGGCGATACATCCAAATTCGATGAGAGATATTGAAGATAACGTTTAGTTGGTAGATTTATGTACCCTCTCATCAAATCATAGGAGCAAGGAGAGATAGTATATAACATAAATGACATTATTATTGTTTCACTTGAGTAGCGTTTCTTTTTTAAAACCAACAAGTTTAATTGATCAACCAAAAGTGCCAATATGCGATAAATATCATCATATTCATCGGACTCATAGTGTCCAGACTCGTGTTCAGATGAAAGACAAATCAATGATTTTTTTAGTTCTTTAATCCCCTTTTCAAGATATGTTAGGTAATTTTGAGAATTATTCATCCTTTCTGAACCCGAGTCTGAACCTTTATTTTTATAACGAGAAAGTAAATTTTCCAGTTGAGACCACCTAGTTAATTTCATATCTATTGGTAAAATCCATTTTAGGTCATTAAAAGAAAGTTCATTATTATTTAAGAAAACACTGATTTGCAGGTCCCAACCTACTGAAATCTGATTACCAATATTTACACAGTTTATTTGTGAATCTTCCAACGAAAAATCTAAAGTATAAAAGAAAATTTTAGAGTCATTTACAATCTTAATGTTCCAAGATTTATTTAAAATAATCCTATTTGTAAAATTTGTAGTCAAATCGTCAAAGTTTATAATTAGGTCAGAATGTTCAAAATCTTTATTTAATTGTTCGCTTCGATCTAGCATTTCTTTAGTTCTTTCAGCAGGACTTTTTCGGGGAACAGGGACTGTTTTTGATAAGTAATTTGGTAAATTAGGAAAAATAGTAGGCACTGCATTTAACTTTAGTCTAGTTTTAGTAGGTACCTTTTGCTTTGATCCATCTGGCAAGCGATAATCCTCCTGCCTAATAATGTCACTTTTCACAAAATGCTTAGCACAAACCACAGAATATTTTGAGGGTGACCATTCCTCCCTAGGAATATTCCTAAGCCATTGGGCTTCAAGGTTTTTGTCCTTTGGAAAGGTAAAAACAGATTCTGCTGGTTCTCCGGCATCAAGAGAAGTTTTATAATTAGATTTGCACCCAGGCACACAACAAGGACTTGGCATAGTAATTTTTGATTAAAACACACAAAGGATTAACACACTAACAATAACTTTCAAAAGATTAGATTATGTTTTAAAAGGCACCACAAAATTTCAAGTTCATTTGCCGCTATTTACTTTAAGAAAACATAACCTCACCACCGGCACCGCCGATTTTTCATCCACGAATATTTCTGTTTTTACGTAATGTCTACGGAAAAAATTGTCCCGGTCACTTAAAAATCTCACACAGTAACACTTTTAACAACTTTAATCTTTAACTAAACGGTATTTAATTTCAAAACAGCCGATTTATTCGCGAAAACACAACACAACAACAGGTCAATAAACGTAAATCATATGGCTAAACGCATGCTAAACGTGTATCCGTCGATCTGAATACATGTTGCCAGATTTCCTTGTTCACGGCTTTCTCAAGTAAAGTCAGGCTGTGGCCATATCATATGATTCTGACAAAGTAACACATTTCGCGCTCTATAATATTAATGAGTTTGCCAACGATTACTTTTGATTAGTCAACATGATCAGTATACCATTGAACGTTTGAAATAATTTTGCTATATAGGTTCAGGAATAAATAATGTTTATTTATTTTTATATATTCTTACTCATAAACATTCATTTGCACCACATTTTGCCTTTTGCATTTATTAATTGCTATCGGTTTAATATTATTAAAATGTAGAGAATGTATGGTTATGATTAAAATTCTACGATACATTTAAACCAGATTGGCACCAAGTGACATGAATTCGGCAGCTTCTAGGTATCGTTAATGATGAATTTTTTAATACAGTGCTAGGATTTCACTAAATAAAAAGTTAATCGAATGAAATATTATATCAAAATTAACCGATGAACAGTTTAACCCTAAAAGCATGTTAGACGTGATCAATTTACTAATTTAAATTTATTATAATATTTTATAATTGGCTTATTTGATACTTGTTTTGCATAAATTTAGCCTTCCTCGGGGTTATATTTTAAAATGATATTCATAACACGGATGAGTATGACATCCAGGTTGTGCGAAAATAAAATTAATGTAAATTAGTAGAATATAATAGTTTTAGAACTATGAATTTTGTTTAGGCATAATAAGGCTTCCCGAAACAATATTGTCGCCAACATTATTACATAATTTACTGGCTAAGGCCTGACAGCGCTGCCATTATTCCCAAATGTTTCCAACTTGACTAATTTCCTCCACGTGCATCAAATAGCCACCAGGCTCGCAAATCTACTGCGAATATTCACAGAACAGCGATTTGTGCCAAGCGGTAAGTTTATGTTCCAATGCGGCAAAAGTTTTCTAATATCGCTCGATAATTTGTTAAAGCTCTTGGGTATACAATGTACAGATGTTGCTTTAATTGTTAGTAATTTCGGCTTTTCTCTTTTGTTTTATGTAATATGAAAAATTTGTAACGATTATATATTAAAGAAAAATGTATTACTTCATTTGATTTGTAATGAACGAACTGATAAGCTACTTTTTTCAAAAAATGTCATATCTCAGCATTTGAAATATTAAAAATACAGGATTATCCACGGGGAATGGACTCTTTGGTTTTATGAAACTTTTTTTAAGAATGTGAACATATTTCTTGTAACATGTTTTATAAAGTGTTTCTAAAGTAAATTGAGACAGCGTAAAATTTGCGGTACGCTCAGTTTACTACACCTGATATATGATATATATGAAATAAATTTATTTTTATTCAGTTGATCGGTTTACAAAAGCAAGTTTAAATTTCATAACGCCGCCCATGCTTTACAAAGAAATCGTCGACTGTTGACGGATATTTAGTTTTTATGTTGTCTCAATTGACTTTAGATACATTATACCTACGTCCAATTGTTTTCGACATTATAATTTTTCATATTTTTACTTGGCTCGAAATACTGAAATACTGAATTTATTCATGTTAATGAAATTACATTTCTTACACACGTCAAAATGGATAATGACAATAGGATTAAAAATAAAAATAGAATGTCTAAAAATAAAAATAAAATGTCTTGACAACCATTACAACTAGCTTAAAACAATAAATTTAAAATCTTAATCTAAGGTCAGACTCACTTGTCTTACCAACAATCACAAACACTTTAAAATACCAAGCTAACAAATTAAAAGTTCAGACTCGCCACTTATCACATCGATATTGTTTTATTCATAAACTCGTCTACACTGTAGAACGACTGTGCTAATAAAAATTTTTTTATAACAGAATAATATTGTTTTTCATTCATTTCCCTAACTTGAACAGGAAGTTTGTTATATAAATGTGGACCAACATACTTTGAACTAATACAAGATTTTTTTAGCCTAAGATATTCCAGGTTGATGTTATCTTTCTGTCTGGTATCATGATCGTGGTGTTCACTACAGCGGTTATAACTTTGAAGATTTTTTTTTACATAAACCAGACATCTTAGAATAAATAGTGAAGGTATAGTCAATATTTTAAGTGTAACAAACGCATTTCTAACATCGGCTCTGTAAGGCAGGCCTGCAAGAATCCGAACTGCCCTTCTCTGGAGTCCAAATATTCTCTTTGCTTGTGCACTATGGCCCCAAACAAGAATCGCATAATCACAGTGCGACTGGAATAAGGCGTGGAAAGCCGTAAGCAAGATTTTTGGTTCAACAATGTTTTTGATGTTTCTTAAAAGATAAATAGAACTCGATAATTTCTTGGCTACTTGGTCAATATGTGAACTGAGGACGAGGGCAGTATCAAGGTGTACTCCAAGTAGTCTCACTGAACCTGATGTGGGAACATCACACTCAAGGTTCCCGAGGCTAAACAAAATACGCTCAGTTTTCTGAATGTTCAAAGATAGTTTGTTACTGTTGAACCACCCCTGCAATTTTTCTAGTGATTCCTGCATTTGACTGAGAAGAGAATCTAGGGATTGAGCTGTTGAAAGTGCTGTTGTGTCATCTGCAAAAATCACTAGTTTGGTGTCTGTAGCTGCTTCAATGTCATTTATATAGATTAAGAAAATGAGCGGCCCCAAGATAGATCCTTGAGGCACCCCATGCTTGACAGGTAGTGACTGTGAAAGTTGTCCCCCAGAGAAGGTCTGCTGGGCTCTGTCCGTTAAGTAACTAGCTATTAGAGCTATGCTAAGATCATCCAATCCATATTGTTTTAATTTCAAAAAGAGAATGTTGTGGGATATGCAGTCGAAGGCCTTGGACAGGTCACAGAGAACTGCGCCAATATGTTGGCACTGTTCAAAGCCCTCGACTACATACTCCAACAATTCCAGTATTGCATCTGTTGTTGATAGTGATTTACGAAACCCGAACTGACTATTTGCAAACAAATTGTGCTTTTCAAAATACGAGTAAAGCTGAGCCTTCAAGAGGTATTCGAAAACTTTGGAGAGCGCAGGCACTAAAGCAATTGGTCTATAGTTATTCACATTATTTGCATCTCCCTTTTTATGAATTGGAATCACCTTGGACTTTTTGAAGACATCCGGATATATACCCTCACGTATACATGAATTTATCAGATATGTTAGTGGTATAATTAAGATGTTTTTCAGTTTTTTGAGGAGTACACTATTAAAACCATATATGTCTTTGCTATTTTTTGATTTAAGATTATCAATTGCATCCCTGACCTCTATGAAACTGACTTCTCTGAAGGAAAAGCCTTGCCCCGGAGTAACAAAATTTTGGGACTGAAAATAGTGTTTAGGTTCAAAGGGAGCTTCTGGAATATCTTGCAAGATTTCTTCTGCAATGTTTGCAAAAAAAGTATTAAAGGTATCAGCTGAGATGTTAACTGTTGATTTGGGTTTTTTAGTTATGCCTCTGGCATCGTTGGTTACCTGCCAAGCTGCCCTAGCTTTATTCTCTGAACTTTCAATAAAGTTTGAGTTTGCTGTCTTTTTTGCATTATCGATTTCCTGCCTATACTGTTTCCTATACTGATTTCTCAAAATACCAACTTCAAATGAATTTGAGTTGTTATATAGATCATTAAGAAAATTTAGACGTTCTCTCATTTCAGACAAAGCATCATTATACCACCTTACATTTCTGTCACACTTATTAATGTACCTTTTAATTGGGAAACATGAGCTGTAAGTTTCAGTGAGAATGTCCATAAACTTTTTACCCTTACCATTTGCATCTAACTCTGTCGTTACAAAGGACCAGTCGACATTGCTTAGTACCTGAAACAGACTATTTATACCAGACTTTGTTATTGGTCTGTGAAAAGTTACAATTTGCGAGCTACTTTGTTCATTGGTCATGACATTTCTTAAGGTGATTTCCACCGCCTTATGGTCTGATACTACTCCCTGAAAAACAGCAGTATTAAAATCTAAAGTGTCCTTAAAATTAACAAATATGTTGTCAAGACATGAGTTTTTTCTAGTGTTACATAAAATTTGCTCTACAAAACCATAACAGTTTAAAACATCTAAAAATTCTTTTTTCCTTATACTATCTACATTAAAATCAATATTAAAATCACCCATTATTATCACATAGTGGAAGTTATTTGCAAGGATTTCTAAAATTTGGATAGTTCTATCTAGGAACAGTTTAAAATCTCCACTTGGAGGACGGTATATATTTACAATTACAAGGTTAAATTGTTTTAGTTGAATTGCAGCTATCTCACAAGACATTTCAACTGATTTTTCCATAATGTCGGTACGTTGGATGAAAACAACATTGTCTCTAACTAAAATGGCAACTCCCCCATGCTGGAACTGTTTTCTTGCATAGTATGATGCCAGAGAATATCCATTGATCAGAAGTGATGGCATTTCTGCAGGCAATAAGAAGTGTTCCGAGATACATAGAACATCATACCGGAAATTTGTTTTGTTTAAAAATACCTCCATTTCACCTACTTTGTGCCTAATCGAGCAGACATTCTGGTGGAATACACTTAGATGTTGTTGGCGTTCTCCATTAAATTCCCCCTGAAAGTCGGGCGTCGTCGAATATGGAGAAAATGGTTTATCATTGTTCCTTTGCCCCACATATTTGGGGACATTACCTTTTCTTTGAGTTCAGCTGGTATCTCTAATTTAAATGAACTTTTGAAATTGTCCTTCCTAGTCTTCATCTTGTACACCTTACATTCACATTTTAAGCTTTCTTGGAGGTATTCTTCGATTACCTCAGGTGATACATCCTTGTCAAGTCCTGAAAGAAACAGGAATGATTTTTTCTTTGCAATCCCAATGTCGAAAGCAGTGTTTTCACCGTGTATCGGTGATGGCCTATTTTGTTTAGGGTAGTGTCTCCTGTCGTTTTTTCTTTTGACTGTGGTCCACCCATTTTCTTTACCAGAGTCCCTTTGTGATTGGGGCTTAAATAGGCTTCCGCCGCTGCCGTTTTTTATTTCGTTATAATTTTTAGGCGGATTTTCGGATGATGACAAAGGTATGTCATTTTCATTTTGTCCGTCAACGTCAACAGTGTCAAAGTCAAGTTCATCACTGTCAACGCCCTCTTTGACAGACGTCAGCTGTGTCGTCGAGTTGCTTGGATCAGCGTTCGGGAGTACTCCAGATAACACTGCACCGTTTTTTTTTGTGTTCTGTGCTGCACCGATTTGTTGTTGTTCGGATTCTTGGCCGTGATTTTTCTGGGGAATCGTACTTTGGCCGACTGGCGGACGTTTAGGTGCTGCTACTGATTTCAGATTCTTTGGTATATTTATGTTTACATTTTTTGTCTCAATGTTGACTAACCTTTCTAGGATTTTATTTTCCATGGATTCCAACCTTGTATAGATTTTTAAGTATGGTTCTTTTAGGCTTTCCTCTAGGTCCTCGATCTTTTTCCTCAGAGAAACGATTTCCTCGTTTTTCATATCCAGATCTTTATTAAGTTTGGCAAAATCTGCTTCCCGCGCACATTTTGCACATGTTTGACAATAAATTAGCCCTTTGCTTCCACTGGCGATCTGGAGCCCCGTAATTCGTAAAGCACACGAATGATGGTAACAGATCCCACACTTAAAACACTTAACTCCGGCTTTATCTACTCCGCTTTTACAATAATTACACTTTTTTACGTCACTCTCTAACAGCGCATCCTTACTCGGCGCCATCTTGGACTACTACTTGGGCTCGTAAATGAGATGTACTGAAATCACGTTTGTCTTATTTTTAGGTATATTTTGCTTTGTCCATAAAATTGTAGAATTTTTCTGCGGCAATAAAGCATACTTTTGTTTGTTTTAGGTCCCTAGATGTTGAAAAACATGTTTTCTCAATTCCATCGCTCTGTGAAATGTTAAAAAAATAATAGTAAAAAACTAATGGCCCAACTTATCTGAAATTTTGCACAAAATTCAAGTATTATATAGGAATCAACTGGTAAAATTTTGGTGCGAATCCAAGATGAGAAGAGATGAACAAAATGGCGGCTTAAAAAATAATTAAAAATTCAGTCTGAAAAAACTAGTAAAAGTGTGATACTAATTCAAGATGGCGGCAAAATAAAGTGTTTGTAATCGGGAAAAAATCACCCTTTCAGGTTTTACATATATTCACGTTTGCCCTAGGTGACCAAAAATATGTTTTATCAAGTCCAATGGCCCGTTTGTCGCTTTATTTTTCTGTCAGTTTGCGCCATAGCTTAAAAAACTACTTGTCAGATTAACTTCAAATCCAAGATGGCGGAACAAAATGTCGGCCAAAAAACTTTTTTAAATATCTTATT
Organism: Kuschelorhynchus macadamiae; assembly: GCA_030620095.1. NCBI lineage: Eukaryota > Metazoa > Arthropoda > Insecta > Coleoptera > Curculionidae > Kuschelorhynchus > Kuschelorhynchus macadamiae. The sequence continues at coordinate 131,817 of JAUTXW010002438.1, read as the reverse complement.
CAATTGACTTACATTTCTTATGACAAGTGAATGTGACAATTCAAAATGAAATGGCGGTGTGTGTCAATGTAAAATCAACTTATTGAATTTATTTCGTAAAATTATCCAACGAATTCAACAACAAAAGGGCAGCCAAATGAAATGGTTTTAATCGTAAAAAAATTGCATGCGTCCCTAAATGCCAAAAAATATGTTTTCTCAATTCCATTTGTCGGTCTGTGTGTCTGTCTATCTGTCTGTCAACTCGCGTCGTAGCTAAAAACTAATTACCCGATTGACTTCAAACTTTGGTCAAAAATGAAGGATTATATGGGGATGAGCTGATACTATTTCGGTAAAAATCCAATGACGGGACAAGATGGCGGCCTAGTCAAATGTTAAAAAAATATTTCTATAGAACAAATTACCCAATTTACCTCAAATTTTGCACAAAATACAAAGAATCAAACTGTAATATTTTGATATGAATCCAACGTAGGAGAACAAAATGGCGGCCTAATATATTATTTAAAAGAAATCAGTCTGTAAAACTACTTTTTAGATTAGTTTTAAATTTTGGCCATCCATTAAGTGTGATGTAGAGATAAATTGGTAAAATTGTAGTACTAATTCAAAACGGAGGAACAAAATGGTGACCAAAGAAAATGTTTATAAAATCAATGTAAAAAATCTTCTTATTCAATTGACTTAATATTTTGCAGCAAAATAAAATGGGATCGATGTGGGATAACTACGATTCCGATACCATGGAACAAAATGGCACAAATCTAATCATAGCACCCGAAAATATTAACGAAACACTAAGAAACAACGTCTAAATTGGGCCGATTTACAAACTTTGGGAGCTGATGTTGGAATTAAAAAAAAAATGTTTGCGAAACTAAGAAAGCTGCTGGGAAACCAAATAAGGCACTAAAAAACACTTACTAATCACACTAAATTTGAGCGACTCGGATATATTTTGTTGGATAGCTTTACGGACCTGTCAGTGCCATAATAAAAATCCTAAACAATTTCGTATAGTTAGGATCCATTGAGAAATCCGCGTAGCAGAATGCCCAGAGTTGCCAGTCTGCGTCGTACTGTATCTAGTTGGCTGGTTAAGTTCTTTTATACCGGGTGACTACGAATTTACTAACAGGGCTGTAACTTTTGTATGGCAAGCGCTATCAGTACTATCTCAAAAAACAATCGAATATCGTTGCCGGTTTAACAGGAAATGCTATTTTTTTAATGGAAAACTCTGTATGTTGTTTTTTTTTGAGTTCTACACAAAACTATATGTTTATACCCTATATCAATTCTAAACAAAACTTCAACAATGTTAATAAACAATTCCGCCAAAAAATAGTTGAAAATAAATATAATTAAATAATAAAAATATGTATTAGGATTCTTCTGGTTTACCTGGGAACTTACCGAAAAATCATTTCCAAACATTTCCTCGTTTTATTTTAATAGGATCTACTCAACCAGAAGTTAGTAACTCGCTATAGGTTTACGAGCTCACAAAGCAGCGGCAATAATTTTTAAAATATCTTAAATCTCCCAGGATTTAAAGTTTTTAACTACTTCATTATTCACATATCATTTATTAAAAGAAAACTTAAGAAATAAAAAAAGTATTTAAGTGAATTTCTCAACGAACAGGTAGAACATTCCACCTGTTTCTCTAGGTTCCCCTCTCCATTATATTGTAAACTAATATAAAATATTCTGTTTAGGGCTAGGTTAAATTTTGTACAGATAAGTAAGCTTTATACATTGGTAGAATATTTCATCTAAAGAAATTAGGTTGTGGCATAGTTTTTAAATAAATAGTGAAAACAATTTTTTTTGTTTATTAATTATGTACCTTTTTTAAAGCTAGACTTGACTTTCACTTCTAACGTTTTATTATTAAGAAAGACGATAATTATAATGGTTGGAATACATTTTAATCTACCACAAAATTATTACATCAAATGGAGTAAAATTATTGTTATGACATGATATGCATCTTTCCTAAACTGCATTTCTATGATCTTCAAATAAAAGGTAATTACATCCAAGCTTTTTATATCACTTTTTCTATATAATCTTTTTACTATCCCTAAATAAGTGGATTTGTTTATTTGTTGTTTTATCTACATATCTACTTGTAAGTTTTTGTTAATTGACATATAAGAAACCACTATCATTATTTTATAAGAACTATCGAAAAAAAATTGAAAAACTAACATTTACCCATTCAAATTAAAACCAAACTAAAGGTTTATTTTTAAAATTTCCTGTATCTTTGAAACTAGTCATATATTTGAGCTCTGCCCATGAATGCCTTTTAAACAGGAGGTTGAGATTTATAACATATTAAAATTTCATGAAATTCTCCAAAAACCTATAAGATTTGCTAAAACTCTCCTAATTTAACCTACTTTCTTTCATCAATAACAGGCGAGACCTCATTACTGGTATATCGAAATCCGGACACCCTGTAAATGTGTATTACAAAATACTTCAACAAATTACCAATAAGAAGAAAGATAGCATTTCCAGCCCCTTGGAGAACTCCAGGTAATGGGCAGTTTACAAATGTGATTTTCCTTTGAATTCTCAAATTGAAAATATCAGTAATACTTAGAATTGATAAACATACATTTTCCAAAAGTTTTGTTATCTACTTCACCAGAAGTTTATAACTCGCTATAGGGATACGGGCTCACTAAGCAGCAGCGGCAAATAATTTTGAGAACGTTTTAAATCTCCCAAGGCTGGATGCGGTTTAGAGTTATTAACTGCTTCATTACTCTGATTGTTCTGCTTTGTCGGAACAATTGCAGAAGCTTGTAAAGTCACTGTTCAAATTACTTTCCGCGGGGAAAGTATTACAGCGCAGTTGGCAGTAAAAGAACGAAACAAGCGAGCTGAAAGCCGTGGAACATTAGAGGAGAAACAACGGTTGCTAAAATATACTGCGTCAGATAAAACGGGTGGCTAAGTTGAAGTATCCTATAAACAAAACAAATTACTTTTGATCTATATCGTTCAAATTTTCTAGTGACAATTATTACATTCTAAAGATAACAAAGACTCTTCAGATAATAACTATATTTCTTACAAAATCCAAACAGTGTTAGGGTAAACCATACAGTGTTTGACTTCTAAGACATTTTTTTATTTCAATCGCAGACAAAATATATTTCTAACCTATCTATTTACATTTTCGTTTTTCAACTTAATAAAACAAGTTTATCTTATTATTATAATTATAACTTTAGGGGAAGTACGGACAAAATGACATAGTATTTTAATATTGCTTTATGAAAACTTACTATAAACAGTAACAAACGTTTATTATATGTAACAGTTATCTTTGATACATTAGCTTTTCATGTAAGAATGTTATTTTTAAATAATGTAAAGGTATACAAATTTAAAAGCTTAATACTAAAACCTAACTCAGAACCATTTTGTCCACACTGAATGGATAAAATGGCATATGTGTTATGGACAAAATGACTTAAACAGAAACACATAGTTCACAAATGAACATCTTTGTCGTTTTTGGTACATCAGCGCAAATTATCTGAGCCCACTGTGCACATTTTATACACCTTAACCAGTTCTCACCAGGCTTTGAACGGGAATATAAGTCGTTGCAATAAATACAGGGACAGTCGTCGTCATCAGTTTGCGAAGCAAATGGATCTGCTTCTTCATCATTCTCATTGTAATCAAATACTGCTCTAGTGGCCTTTTTTCAGAGGTGATTTTAGGCTCATTTTTGCGTTTTTTCCTTCTTTGGTTTTCTCTTCCCCTGTCCTCTGACTAAATTTCCTTGCGGAATAGGAGATAACATTTCAATCGGAACGAGCAATGAACTTGTTGATGGTTCAGGATTTTCCTCACCTCGAGATATTTCATATGGTATGATGAGTGCACTTTCAGAAAATGAATCTGTTGATGGTCCAGGATTCTCTTGACTATTCGTGCTTTCATCTGGTACGGTAGAGGCAATTTCGTTATTTTTAGAGCTTGGATTTTCTGTTACCTGTGTGGGTGCAAATTCAGGAGGCATTATTGGAACATTGGTTGTCTCAGCAGGCTCAAACATATAATCTGGAAAGATATCAGGGGCAACAGGCCAGAGACCAGTGTTTTTAAATCCTTGGAATGCATTTCGCACAGTAGCAGCTTTGCCATAGGCCTCATTAAATAAATAGCCAATTTGTAGTTGAGTAACTACGCGACCTGGATGAATCTTTAACCATTTTGATATTTCCTGATTGAAGTAGGTTTTTAATGGTCCATAAAAACATACGTTCAAAGGTTGCATCCGATGGGTGCAATAAGGTGGCAGACATAATACGATTATATCATTCTTTTTAGAGCATGTCAATGATTCAAATCTTTTGTGACTAGCATGACCATCGACGACGAGGAGCACTTTTTCATCAACACTAGCCTTCGCATAGGTTTGAAAATGCTTCAACCATTTGAAAAACACATCTGTGGTCATCCAGCCCGACTCTTGTGCAATTCCAAGAGTGCCAGTTAAGGCCCCATCCAAAAGCTCATTTTTAAAATTCTTTCTAGGGAATATTAACATGGAGGTATGTAAGAGCCGGTTGCATTCATGCAACACACAACGGTGACATGAGATCCTCGCTCAGCACTTGTTGAGCAGCCGATTTGCTTCCGGCCAGTTGTTGCCAAAATTTCCTGAAGAGTAGACAGACCGTACTCATCAACATCATAAATCCTATTGGGTGAAAAGTTGTGAGTATCCAACAAATCTTGATATACCTTAAAGAATTTTTCAACTTGAGGCTTATTGAAAGCCTGAGCCCTAGCCGCTGAAGTCGTTTCTGGTTTACGTACCGAAATATCTTTATTCCTTTTTAAAAACCCAGTTAACCATTCCTGTCCAGCTCTTTGTTTTTCTGCATTGAAAATATGGGAAAATTTATTTTGTTCGGCTAACTGAAATGCTAACTTCTGAACGTCTTTACGAGTCAAACCAAAAAGTCGTGTTTCTAATAATTTTAAATGATTAACTAGCTGCCTTTCAATTTCTAGAGGAAAAGTAGGTTTGTACCTTCCTAGTCTTTTATCAGTTGGATTTAATGTTTTGTTTTTTCCTAACGCGTGTCTTCTCAGAGTCGCCTGAGGGTAACCAAACGTTTTGAAGGCTAAAAGCCAACCCATTTTATTTTGCTGAACAGCCTCAATTGCATTTTTCATTGACACGTCCGTCGCACAGACTAGTATTTTAGCTCAAAACCTGGCCAAAAATGTTTACTTGTTTTTTTCACGTGAATGCGGTTAATTAATGATTATTTAGCAATATTTTATCTAATTTAGTGATGGTAAGTATATTTACGGGCGTAAATATTGGAATGTGGCTATGTAAAATTAAATATTTTTGCAGGGTAACTAGGAATAGGTACAAAACTTCTCTAGTTTAACATGAAATTCTATTTGGCCGAAAACAACATAAAAACACTAGTGTAACATATAATAATAAATTATTAGTACTAAAACATAAAATATGCGTCAATGAAAAATAAGTTATTTTTCTGTGGTAAATTATAGAATAATCCTAAAAATCGATACTTACGTACAAAAACTAATAAACTAATAACGAAGGCGAAGCCAAAAGGTTATTAGTTTTTTATACATAGATATACTATAAGCATGGTATTAGGTTATGAGCCTGCTTCCTTATGATGACATCGACATACATAAGCAAATTTCAGTTTTTGAGATACAACAAAGAGATAAAATACGTATATATCTATTTACTATTTCTGTACCTCAGAGGTAAACTGTACTGTACTGTAAGTCCTTAACCCATCTTTGCCCGAATTAATTTTTTATCATTTTTATTTATGAATTTTAGATTAAATAGGGGATTATATTGTAATGATATGTTAAATTGAGTTAAAAAATAGATTTTGCCAATTTTTCGCAAAAAAAACGTTGTTCCAAAATTGGAACACCGGGCCTACTAAGTATATAATGACAATAAAATTCAAAATTTTTAAGTACTCATTTTATTGCATGTCTCTCATTATTATACAAATGTATTTAAAATCAACGCAAATGAAAACTTTTAAAACATATCTCATGTAAATTGACGTTACATTTTTCACATTTTTTTGTCGAATTTTTTTTACAGACAGCACACCTATTCTGCTTCTCGGAAGGAATCATCCAATGTTCTATGCGATCATATCTTAGGTTGTCTAAAACCCTGCTTTCTAATCCTTTTGAAGATTTTGGTCTCCCTCCTCCAGCAACAGGAGTTCCATATTTTTGTAAGTAAACTCTTACAACGTATCGACGAAAAGCAAGATAATCCATATGAGCAGAATCCACATTTCTTCGATATACTTGCCAGGCATTGTGCATGCTAGTATCAAGCGCAAACGCGAAATTTGCCCACCACCATTTTTTTGATCTAATTGAAATCCTGTATCGATCAATGTTTTCATCCATCCGATCAACGCCACCCATGTATTTATTATATTTCGAAATTACTTGTGGTTGCGATACGGGTAATTTCTTTTTTTCTTTGGCAATCCATCTGCTTGCTTGCTGAATAGGGTTAACAGTATCACACGAACTGACGGTTAGGACAACTCTGTTGTCATTCCATGCCGTAACAGTTATGCCTGTTTCTTTATCAGTGCAAAAATCATACGTCCCTCTTGCCTGTTTTTCTAAAGTTTTTACTGGTGTTATGGGACAATTTTCGATTCTGTTTGACATTATTGTCCCAGTGTAACCATATCCCATTTGCTGAAGACGGTTTACAAGTTTCAGAGACGAAAAATAGCGGTCAGCATAAATTTTGAAGTGCACATTCTTAGGTAATTTCGATAATAAAAACATTACTACAGAACCACCAACACCCAAATCCATATTTGTACGTCCTTCTTGCTTTCCCTGGTATGGTTCAAATTGCATAAGATAACCAAGAGGCTCGCATAAACACCACATTTTATAACCATATCTAATTGGTTTTCCCCTAATAAATTGCTTGGCGGAATGCCTGCCAAAATATGGAACCATACTTTCGTCGATGCTGAGATGTTGCTGAAAACCTGCATTTTCCATATAGCGCTTATTTAGCATATCAAATAATGGCCGTAACTTGGCATATTTATCGTTTTTGGTGAGTGTATTATTGTCAGCACAATGTGCGTATTTTTTTATTTGCTCAAACCTATTCCGTCTCATGGCACTACTCACTGTAAGGTTATAGGTTTCTGTATCACATTCCCATAACATTCTCCATCGTGGGATATCCAAGTAACCAGATAATAAAAGAATGGCCATAAAACATTTTAAGTCGGGAACTGAGATATCGAAGGAAAAGTCACCCTTCGACCTAGCATATGCAATAAAATTATTTTTAAGAAATTCGCAAACTTCCGCATCATAAAATATTTCAAAGTATTCTACCGGACCAGAGAGAGTAATAGTTTTGCCCAAATTTGGAAAGATCTTGTTTGGAGAAACAATATCAATAGATTTGTCCCAATTTCGCCGTTTTGGGATGCCTTGTAACGATTTTTTAAGTTCTGAAAGTGGAATATTATCTCCCTCGTCTTCTATTTCCTCGTTTTCGCCAACTATTTGAGGTTCGTTTTCTGTTGAGTGAAGAACGGCTATAGCCTGAGCCCGCAATTGTGCCCCACTAAGGTGATCTACATTTTCCCCCTCATCTTCGTCTCCACTATCTTCCTCGCTTCCCGCGCCCTCATCAGCGGGTGGAGTAATGTATACATCTGCCCTACTAAAATCCTTCCAAAATTCCTTGTCCTCAAACATCGCAGCTATCTGCTCCGTAGTCAGAATTCTGAAAGAAAATTTCCGCTTTATGCATGTAGTAGGCCCGGTGTTCCATTATTGGAACATTCTTTTTTACGAGGGCGTAAAAGTTTTTCCTGTATGTTTTAGCAAACCCCTACGATTTTAAATAAATTTACAGTCATATACCTTTCTTATTTTAAAAAACCCCATACTTAGAAAGAAACAGGTAAAATAATATTAACTTACTCTTTGTTACTCATAGCAGCTCAGTCGAAACACGATTTACAACAACACACTGTTACCTCTTTGGCACTCTGAATACAACTAGCGCCGCTCTTATTTATGCCTAATGCATATTACTATCCATCATAAAAACATTTAGCATCTTAGACCATGAGCATATGTTCTAAAATGTAAAATTCTTCGATGTTCCATTTTTGGAACACCGGGAAATAATGGGTATTAGTTTTTTATACATAGATATACTATAAGCATGGTATTAGGTTATGAGCCTGCTTCCTTATGATGACATCGACATACATAAGCAAATTTCAGTTTTTGAGATACAACAAAGAGAAAAAATACGTATATATCTATTTACTATTTCTGTACCTCAGAGGTAAACTGTACTGTACTGTAAGTCCTTAAATCCTAATTTCTCAGGGAAGGCAAAAAACATTTTGTAAGTTAGTGTAATTAAGTGACTTGACATAGGATCAAAGTGAGTATATTTCGGTTATGCTTAATGCCAGGACCCTGAAAAAAATTTTAGTGGTAAAGGAAGTTATGATAACTAGAATGAAGTTAAAATCTCATTATCTGAAAAAAAGTGACTTAAAACCTACAGTTTACCTCTGAGGTACAGATCTACCGCTTATATCGAAACTCTAAATTAAAAAAACATCGAAACAAGACCCCTATTCGTTTAAGATTAAGATTACAGTCTATTCTCTATGTCACTATCATCATCAACATCTATATCTGCTTTTAGGAATTCCAATGCCTCCTTTGTAAACAACTTTTTTTTTGTATTTTTCGTAGCTCTTATGCTACTTAAATAAGGGTCTGAGGTCAACAAAAGCCTATTCAACACATCCTCGTTACACTCCTTTCTGGAAAATTTTCTGGAAAAGCTTTCTCTGTACTGCCGGAAGTGCTTATTCCTGGCTTCCGCAGCTTCCTCCGACAACTGACCGATTGGCAATAAAGCATGTGTTATAACACTTGCCGAGTGGGTTAAAATTTTATGCACAGTTGGTGACATTAGTTGCCAAGGATATAAATTTACATAGAGCTTGGCCGAATCCATAGTGTACAGAGAAAACTTTTCCACGTCAATTTTGAAGCCAGAGGATAATACTTCTAATATTATCTTAAATCTAGTTATTAATTCAAAGTCTATTCCTGTAATAGCAGCTGCTTCCTTTGCATTGTTGAAAAATCTACGGGACGAATTCCCGTCATTAGTATTACCGAATCCAGCTTTCGGAATGTCCACCAGCAATCCCATTTTCTCGCGGAACTCTTTTTGAATGTTCTGTTTGGCAGTTTGAATTTTTTCTTTGTCACTTTTTAGTGTAACGCGACTTACATGTACTCCTGCCTTTACTTTATACGATAAATATAGTACGAATTCGAAGAACCTGATTCTGGCGTGCAATATTGACAACCCAAATTGAAAAGTTTCCGGTTTTTCTGTGCTTTTTTGTGTTAAGTCATTGAAGTTTTTGGATGTTTTGCCACATATGTAGCAGCGCATTGTCGAAGCATTGTTTGTGACAGCATTGCACACCTTGCCGTCCACCATTGTTGGCAATAATTTGTGCTTTATTTGGATATTATTTTTAACATTTGTTGGATACAGATTTCTGGCCTGGTTTTCCACGTATTCAAACTCTTCATTAGTGGTTTCTTTAGTTTCCTTGACAAATCTCATTCTGATAGGCCTGCAAAATCTAGGTGATGATGGGTTAGGATTCTGCCATACAATTTGTTGTCTACACATAAGTCTTACTGGCACAAGGGAACTTAGAAAAATGTTAGCATCACTGTCGCTTTTATCTTCAAATTTTTGCTTATATTCGCATTGCTTGGAGCCGTCACAACCCCACTTAAATATAAGCAGAAATTCTTTATTTTCGCCTTGGATGTTCTCGAAAACTGGTTCCAAGTATTTACACAGCAGCAAAGTTGTGTGGTCGACTAAATCTTGTAACTTCACTTCGGCAAAAGTTTCTCCAATACTTTTTGGGGGATAGCAATCGTGTTTAGCGTTTTGAACGTATTTGTAACATGGGTATATATCTTTATTTGCTTGACGAATCACCTCGTATTGACTCATGGTTAAATTAACTTCGACGAATATCGCCAATGCCTCTTCTGGTGTGTGTTTTTTCGCTGTAGCTTTTTGGTCACCAATAGCGGCTAACTTTCGAAAATTTCCCGCACTAGTTGGAGATTTGGTAATTTGTTTAATTATTTTTGATGTTTCAATATTACCCGCAGCTCGCTGACCCATCTGTGTCGCGTATGTCAACTTATCAAGGGGGACATTCATTCTAAGATCCATAGTGTTGCGCCGCTTTGATCGGTCACTTAGTTCTGCAAATTCTTTACTTGGTCTACCTTTGGAACTGCGAGGAGCTGGGGCAGCAGGGAATGTAATTCTTCCATCCAACCATTGTTGATGTTTTTCCAAAAAACGTTTTTCTGTACTATTGCACGAGAGCCATTTACGTTTATAAACTGTTTTAAAATTCTTAATGGTATTTTGAAGTATAGCAAGTTTTTCAGGGGGGCAATTTGTAATGGCAACTAATTCTGCTTCTAAGCTGTTTAGTTTTTCATCAAATAGTCTCTTTGCGCTCGCTCTCACTCGATCATGCAGTTCCCTTCGAGTCATAGATTTGACAGAATCTGCAAAGACGCCCAGTAATAATAAAAAAAGTACATTGCCGATGCGCCACCCTGTATGTTGCCATAATATACAGTTGGGCACAGAAAATTTCGGACACTTAGGTTGCTTTTGACATATTGAGGATATTTATAAAATATGACAGAAAACGCTGATGACGTTGAGTGTCCGTAGATTTTCGCCCGTAACCGCATGTCATGATATTATACTGGACATAGCACATTTGAACTTTAATTTCTGGTTAATGTGAAAACTTGGGGAAACTTTTCTACAGTAGGGTAGACTGGGGTTAACTGGTCCACTTCGAGATTAATTTTACATTCTGACCTTCTTTCGAACAATAAGGGTGTAGCAATTTTTCCACGCATGACTTGCTCAAAGGGTAATTGAAAAAAAATATATTTCAAATGAAACAACAAATTATAGATTTATCAGATCAACTTTTACGAGAGCCTGCAAAATTGTTCAGTTAACCTGACAGACAGGTTAAGTGAACCATTAGACAGGGGTAACTGAACATAACCATAAAATTAATAAAATAGTAATGATTTCATTGAAAATGATATGTATATTTGTAACATAACACATATAACATAAACTTATAAGATTTAATAGATTGTAAAACTAAATTCGCTGAAATCTATATTAAACGACATCATATTAGCAAACCGGGCACTGCTATTTTTTATTGGCATGGGCAGCTTATAAATAACATCTTCGGAAGGAACAAAACCGTTTTCATGATTTGAAAAATATTTTGTATGATTGTGTCGCTTTAAAAAAGTAACGTCATAACCGTTAAAATAAATGTCGATTTTAACTACGTAATGTCTGAAGTTTGAATTAGTTTTCCCATAAACTTTTACAATTACATAGTCACCCTTTGATACTTCCCTAGGCCTACTTTCGTATTCATCGAAATCTTCAGGAGAATCAGAGCTTTCGTGGTAACTGATATTACCGTCACTAGAAGATGAACTATCGTCCAAAACACGCCTTTTCACAGTCTGTCTCTTAACCTCACTAACTTTAACTTTTTTCTTGATTTTCGCTTCCCGGAGTCTTGCTTCTTCTTCTAGGTTAGCTTTAATAGGAGTGTCTGTCAATACCAAGGACTTTCCTTTTTTACGTCGATTTGTGGATTTGCGCGGTTGAGCTTTAGGATGAGGACGAATTTGCTCCGGCGTTATTATATTGATGTGTGTAGGTTGGGAGAGTTGTTGAGATAGATTTTCTCCAGGATTCTGTTGCTCTGACTGTAATTTCTGAGTAAACACTTGAGGTATGGGTATTTGTAATGTTACCGGCTGAACTTCTTCTGACGATGGTCCAGGCTGTGGCCCTTGTTCCGGAGTTGGCCTGTCAGTGACATAAGAGGACAAAAAAACATCATCGGGGAATATTTGATCATTAAATGGCTCAATGCCTGTTGCTCGAAATCCACTGCATATATTTTTTGGTGTGAAAGCTTGAAGGAAAGCTTCTCCAACCAGGCTGCCCACGTCATAAATAGTGATGGCTTTTCCTGCATGATTGACCATCCATCTGTCACAAGCTGCACCATAAAACTTCTTAAACGGACCAAATACTCCGACGTCTAGCGGTTGCAGCTTATGACTGCAGTGGGGTGGTAATGTCAGAAGGTGAATACCATTTTCTTTGGCATAATTAAGGGCACAAATACTTAAGTGGCTTTCATGGTTATCAACAATAAGTAGCTTCGGTTCTTCTTTCATTGGCCTTTCATGTTGGACAAAATGTTGTAAGACAGGCAAAAATAGCTCACTTTTCATCCACCCAGAAGGCGTAGCAGCACCTTTAGTATCAAGAGGAGTTCCATAAAGCATATTGTCCTTAAAATGCACGCGTGGGAAAATCATAAACGGTGGTACAAATTTTCCTGTGGCACCAATAATTGCCACTACAGTTACGAGGGTTCCTCTTTCACCAGAAGTCATCTGCCCAACATTTCTTTGACCTGTTGTTGCTAGAACTTTAGGAGGCTTATGCACCGTGGTAACGCCAGTTTCATCTAGGTTGTAAATATCTTTGGCCTGCAAATTATATTTAATTTTAAGGTCGCGAAGATTTTTAAGAAATGCCTCCACATTTGTTTTGTTGAAGCTGGTTGCTCTGCTCAAACTTGTCTGCTCTGGGGTCCTTAGTGAAAATGTATGCCTCTGCATAAAATTAAACATCCATTCCTTGCCTGCCATGCCATCCCGAGACCAATTCTCTTTTATGGTCTTGTTGTTGGCCTCAGCAAATTCGTAAGCCAGTGCTCTAGCTTGTTTTGCGGAAAGACCATAATGAATGTTTGACGCACGTTGTAGATATTGCTTGAGAAGCAGTTCTTCATCTTGTGTAAAAGACATAAGATGTTCATTATTTGGACGGAAATTAATTGACTCCAAGTCGTGTTCACGGCATTTGTCAACGTACCTTTTCAGTGTAATTCTAGGTATTACAAATTGCATAGCTACATTTCTTACTGAACGGCCATTTTGCAGAACCTCTTGACAAGCCTGCTTGAGTTCCGCGGCACTGTATGACCTATTATTGGTCGTTCGAATTCTTTTCCTAGGCATTTTCTGTAAAGAAAAAAAAATGTGTTTTGTCAACCCTGTAGATCTTTCCCCGTATATCTATGTTATGGCTAAAATAGTTATGTTTGAAATTAGAAAAAAAAAATTATAATGGCTTTTTCGCAACTGAATAGAAACATCTATCTTTCTGTACGTTGATTTAAAAACATTTAGAAAGAGATATTGTTTTTTATTTTACAACTCTGAAATTTCCCGGTGTAGAAAAATGTACTTATGTGCAAAAATAAAACATATTTGACCCCTTTTACAGTTTAAAAAAAGGCTTAACATTTTATTTTGGTTTATAGAGGATTATTTCGGTTCTGAGCGCAACTTATATAAAGGAACAAATTGCTGTATAAAAAAAGACAATATTAATTTGAAGTGGTTTTTCCATTTTAAAGAAGCAAAATGTTTATAAATATAAAAAAGAAATATATTTGATTGAAGGCGGCTATTTTATCCGTTTAGGAGCTTCCTGTACTAATTATTCATTAAGCGTTTTTATTTTTTTTTTTTAAATACTTAGAACCAGTTTATAGGAATTTTAACAGAACTTTTGCAAAACTTTATGGACGCACACTATTGTTAATATATTATATGGGCTGTTAAGCAGAAAAGCCAGAAACAGAGACGTGGCAGGTTAACTGGACACCTGTTCATGTAACCCCTTATGGCAGGTGTCCACTTATACCCACTACGTATGAAAAATTTTAAACAATAAAATTCTTAACATAACATTGCTGTAGAGGATTCTATATAAACGTAATGTATGCTAAAATACTTAAAGAAAAACACTATATTTACAACTTTTGTTTAAATGTTGTCTTTACACTACTATTTACAACAATTCAGGGAGCACAAAATTTACTCTGACGCCATTAAAAACGTTTTGATTCGTTTACGACATTCCGTTAAATATCAGAGAACATTGCATTATACCAGAAGAGCACAGGCTAGGTGATGCTCTTTATAACGAAAGTTAGTCGCAACCTGTTTTAAAAGATGGCAGTTAGATCGCAGTGTTCAGTTAACCCACCTGTTCACCTAACCCCGTTCTACCCTATAGTAATTCTAGATATACTGAAATTTAATAACCCGTAAAGTTTGTGCTGTTGCGATGAGTTGCATATGTTTAAAACCATTACTATATACAAAAAAGTTATAAATTCTGACAATTTTTTTGTAAGAATGGCGGGTCGGCAAAAACACCCTATAGAAGGATTTTAACATTCACAGAAATAATTAATACAATGTACATACCTTCTGCAACAATATCCATGATCAATTATGCCACAAAATAACCAGCCAATTTATAAATTATCGCAACGAAATGATGCTTGTCAACACAATTCTGTCAACGCATTTTTCTTAAAAACAATTGCTAAATTACGATCACGCGTACAAGTCACTGATTACTTTATCGTAGGTGGCGAGTGCATTACGCAACGTCATATTTATCTATCAAATAAAAATACGTACCCACAGGTCTGTTGCTGTTGTTTTAAATTTTGCCTTTTTGGCCAGGTTTTGAGCTAAAATATTAGTCTGTGCGTCGCTCCAGGATTGTCGATTAGATGTTCTTTTATAGTTGCGCGGCATTCTGGCAGTATGGTCTGTAAGCAAATAAATATAATCATATTTTTGGTCTATATAAATTATAATGGACAAAATAACATACTATGTCATTTTGTCCGAATGAGCACTATGTCATTTTACCCATATTGGATATTTAATAATTTTACATTAAAAATATGCATTAAATTTGATCTATTTACGAAAGTAATCAAGTCATGTCATTCCATACACTATAAAGAATTGATTTAAAGCAAAATGAGTTGACTGCAAATCCCAAACTTACCGAAAATAAGAAAACAGAATCACACGTGGAAATTTTTTTTAGCCCGGTACACCTTCAATATTAAGCTTTTCGCAGCTTATCCAGGAACCGTTTGGAACACGTGACATACAGTCGGTGGGGCGGTAAATAGCGCGAATTATGAAATACAGGTTGTATGTCATTTTGTCCTTATGTGTCATTTTGTCCATACTTCCCCTACATACAAAGTTTTTATACATAATAAATGACGTAATAAATTGTAGTTGCAGTAAATAATGTAATAAATTCATAAAATAGCCAAAATTACAGTAATTGGCATCTGTTGTCCAGCAATTGACCACCCATATGATAGATATTGGCCCTCCTATCGGAATTTAAAAATCTAGGTACCTACCTAATTAAAAAAGTGCCAGAAAAATATTCTACAGATTTTTATACTGTTTTAAATAAGTTTGACATGTAAAAATCTTAGATTTTAAATTATGCGTGTTGAATTTTTATAATATAATGTAGATGATAGGCGCTAGTGCAATTTTCGCATCGTACTCCTGATTTTAAAAAAGTAATGTTTTGAGTGTAGGGAAAACAAATTCCAGTTTTTACATTATTACGAGCAAATATAACATTATTTTCTTCAATTTTAATATTAGGAATATGATTTGTATTATTGCCACCACCTGCCTCTTCAAATGCTATTTTTTGGTCCAAGCTGCAGCTTTTCTTTCGTCAGTGATAAATGTAATATGTGCTGGGATATTAAATTTTTATTGTTTGACCTGATCTTTCTAGAACTTTCTATAATTTTTGTTTACCCCTTTTCTCGTTTTTATTTACATCTGTAGTACTAGCCTCATTTATTTAGGTCGTCTTTTCTGGGCGTTCTTTACACATCTTTCTGTAGTGATAGTATTTATGTTGTCAAGTTTAATTTTTTTCCCTATATTTTTCAATAACTTTCTTTTCTTTAATAACCTTTTTTAAATCCCTTTCTCTTTTTTATTTTCCTGGTTTTGCTTCGCAAGTTCTTTTTCATCGTGTGCTTTTTTTGATGATGTCGAAGTTAATATGCTTTTCTTTCTTTCTCTTGATGTTTTCCCTTTTCATTCAGGCGTATTGGGATAGGACAAATTGATCTGTTCTATTGCCTTTCTCTATTGGACAACTATTTTTTATCACTGTTTAGCGCTGTTTCGTGCCAAATACCATCCTCTTATTTACGCTATTTTTATCTGTTTCTATCTTCTCAACTTCATATTCTTTATCTTGAGACGCCATATTACAAAAGTGTCGTTCTACAAATCTGGTCATGATTTTGGCTTTAATGGGGACGACTCTGACTTCCTTCTCAAAAGCTTCCATGAAGATATTGGCTACCACAGGTGACTGAGAAGATCACATGTCTGCACCTGAGGTTTGGTCATAAAAAATTCGTTGAAAAACGAAATATGTTGAATACGCGGTGCACATCTAGAAATCGAAACATCGCTTAAATATGATATTTAAAATATCAAAAAAAAATGGTAATGAAATGTTAAGTTGTTTAAATAAAAAATTGTTTATAGTCTGTCCAAGTAAAAAAATGACAAAAGTTGCAGACTACCGAGTTTATGTCGCCATTTTCTAAGATGGCGGCTTAATAGAGCTTTAATTTTTAGGGACTTAATAGAATTTGAATAAGGAGGCTAGGAAGAATATTCAAACAAGTTCCCATGCTTGTGCGAATCAACAAAATTACCTAACACAGGATGCTATATTTATTGGTCTTGCTATTATTTGAAACAAAAAAGTAGGTAGTTTGCGGCGTCTCTAAACAATTTCCGAAACTGCATCATAATAAAGATAAATAGGACGTATGCCACGAATGCTAGCATCATTTTTTCGTCTGGTTCCCATCGATCATCCTTTCCTCCGGAGACTCTGCACGTGTCGACTTTAATCACTTAGCAGCTTAGATTCGACGATTTTTCCACAGGCACAATTTCTGGAAAGCTGCCTCGAAATTATATAAATTCAGTAAGTGTCGGAAGTTTATTTGATGGGTTTATTCGTTTTCCAAGATTAGTGGTCGACATATTTTTTAAACTGTGTTTTAAGACTTTATAAAAGTACCAAAGAGCCCTATTTGGTGTATTGAGTGAATTGTGTGTGAAACTTTTTACCTCCCCAGCATATATTTTATTAATATTACACTATACGTACAGCGGAAGTATTGCAATGGGAAAATATAAGTTGGGGTTTTTCGACTTTTTAGAATCTTTAAATATCGCAAAACATATTTTTAAGAAATCGTGTCTGTACGTATGTGTGTGCGTGTGTGTGTAAACAAAATGCTGTCAAAGATAACTTGAAACGATTGAACCGATTGAAAATAGTCTAGGTTAGTGTTATTAGTGTTAGAAGATTAGATTTTAGGTGCTATGGGTCTAGTTCTTTGATTTTAAGGGGTGGGGGTATAGTCGGTTATCAACAAAGGTTACTTAGAGTGTGAAATAAAATACAAAAGTTGATGTCAACCTCGGGTACAAACCCGGAAGTGACAGAAACGTCAAATTTTTGTCAAAAAAATCTCGTTCTCGAGAATCGTGTAGTAGGTCACTCATCGTAAATAACTATATATATATATATATATATATATATATATATATATATATATATGTGTATAAATATATATATATATATATATATATATATATATATATGTATATATATACATATATATACTGGGTGGTGCAACCAAGATGGGGTGGACGATTGTGGGCAAACGGAGAGGAATTTGAAAAAAAAAATTGGGATATGATTGATAGTCAAGAACGCTGTGTTTTAAAATTATACCCATTATACAGGGTGGTCTGAAAAGTTCGTGGTGAACCAAACTTGAGTTTTTTTAAATGGGATACCCGGTATATTATTATTTAAGTTGATTCTCCTATTCGGTGCGATCATTTTGATATGAGGTTTGTTGGGTCTAAAATTTATACCAAGGGAATGGGACGAGGTTAAAGTGGAAAAAAGGGTTATACTCCGGCCATTTTTTGAAAACAATTGAAGCAGGTATGGAAAAACCAAATATTCTATAAAATGTATTGTATCTAGGACTACAATAATCGCTTGTAAGTCGTTCAAAATTATTCACTGTTATACAGGGTGGTCAAGTTTTGCAAATTTACCTTGGATTGAATTTTTTTAAATGGAATACCCTGTATATTTTACTTTCATGTTAAAGATAACATTACTAGCTTTCAGAAAATACCATATTTGATACCTTTTTGACCAACAGTTTTTCAGTAAGTTAGCTGTGAAATCAAAATTTCTTCATTTTAACACGAATTACTCTGAATTCACGTTGTTAAAATTGACAATTTAATATTAGGAGGCCATGATATCATCATAAATTGAACAAAAGATTGACAGTCCTGTCAAAACAGCAAAGTGTCAGAATATTGTCATCAGTAAATAAATAAATATTGTTCTTTGATGATGCGATGCCGAAATAAAAACAAGATAGAAGCTTTTGCAAGTTTATCATAGAGATTTCAAGAAACAGGAAATGTTGCTTTCAAAAAAACGTAAAGTAATTAATAAACCAGTTACCAATGAAGATAATGCTTTGACAGTAGTAATAACAGATCTTTTTTTACAAAAAAAAAATAAATTTAATATAAATCAACAAAAACAATGTAATTAAAACTTATAAAAGATGTTCAACTAAACCACCGTTTTGCTGAAGGCACATTTCGAGTCTATCCATAAATGAAAGTTTCACTT
The DNA here is from genome assembly GCA_030620095.1 of Kuschelorhynchus macadamiae. Taxonomy (NCBI): domain Eukaryota; kingdom Metazoa; phylum Arthropoda; class Insecta; order Coleoptera; family Curculionidae; genus Kuschelorhynchus; species Kuschelorhynchus macadamiae. The sequence continues at coordinate 112,913 of JAUTXW010002438.1, read as the reverse complement.
TTTTCAAAGTCAGGTCTGAAATGTTGCGAAAACTGCTTATTATTCTCAACTTCATATCTTCCACTGTGGTTGGAACCTCTTTATAAACTTCTTCTTTAACATGTCCCCATGAAAAGAAATCTAGTGGCGTTAAATCGCGTGACCTCGCAGGCCACTTAACTGGTCCACCTCGCCCAATCCAATGCTCTCCTTTCCAATTATTGAGAAAATGTCTTACATGCCTATGGTAATGCGGGGGTGCTCCATCATGTTGGAACCATAAGGAATTTCTTAACATTAAAAGTAAGTCTTCGAGCAATACGGGCAACTCAAAAAATTTAAATAGACTTCTCCCGTTAAATGCTCTTCAAAGAAATATGGTCCTATAACATGAGAGCCAATTATACCTCCCCAAACATTAATTGACCATTTATTTTGACGGTCCACCTGACGAATCCAATGTGGATTTTCTGTTGAATAATAGTGCATATTATGTTTGTTAACCAAGCCGTTGCTTTTAAAAGTTGCTTCATCTGAAAACAGCACCCTATCTACAAAACCTGGATTATCCCAAATTGTATTTAAAAACCAAATTGAAAACTCTTGTCGTTGGACGTAATCGCGATCATACAGTTCTTGGTGTAATTCAATGTGGTAGGCATGATATTTATGTTGTTTCAGAATCCGTTTAATACTAGTGCGTTCAATATCAGTAGCTCTCTCAATTTCCCTGGTACTTATGTGTGGATTTTCTTGCACTGTTAATAACACTGTCAAAGCATTATCTTCATTGGTAACTGGTTTACTAATTACTTTACGTTTCTTAAAAGCAACATTGCCTGTTTCTTGAAACCTCTCTAATAAACTTGCAAAAGCTTCAGGTCTTGGTTTTTTTTCGGTATCGGGATATCGTACCGCATAAACCCTGCTTGCTAGTAAAGGTTTTTTTGACACTAGCCCAACATAAAAGTCATGTTTATCAACTCTGGAGTACTCAAACTCATTGTTACTTAACAATTTCTCGGCTTATCGTCAAAAAACAAGGGTAATTGATGCCAATTCTCTGACACTTTGCGGTTTTGACAAGAATGTCAATCTTTCTTTTCATTTATGATTATATCATGGCATTCTTATATTATAGGTAGTCAATTTAAGCAACGTAAATAATACCGTTTCTGTTAGAATGAGTAAATTTTGGTTTCACGGTTAATTTACTAAAAAACTGTTGGTTAGAAAGATATCAAATAAGGTATTTTCTGAAAGCTGGCGATGTTATCTTTAATGTGACAGTAAAATATATGGGGTGTTCCATTTAAAAAAATTCAATCCAAGGTAAATTTGCAAAACTTGACCACCCTGTATAACAGTGAATAATTTTGAACGACTTACAAGCGATTATTGTAATCCTAGATACAATACATTTTATAGAATGTTTGGTTTTTCCATACTTGCTTCAATTGTTTTCAAAAAATGGCCGGAGTATAACCCTTTTTTCCACTTTAACCTCGTCCCATTCCCTTGGTATAAATTTTAGACCCAACAAACCTGATATCAAAATGATCGTAACGAATAGGAGAATCAACTTAAATAATAATATACCGGGTGTCCCATTTAAAAAAACACAAGTTTGGTTCACCAAGAACTTTTCAGACCACCCTGTATAATGGGTATAATTTTAAAACACAGCGTTCTTGACTATCAATCATATCCCAAAAATGTTTTTTCAAATTCCTCTCCGTTTGCCCACAATCGTCCACCCCATCTTGGTTGCACCACCCTGTATATATATATATATATATATATATATATATATATATATATATATATATATATATATATATATATATATATATATATATATATATATATATATATATATATATATATATATATATATATATATATATATATATATATATATATATATATATATATATATATATATATATATATATATATATATATATATATATATATATATATATATATATATATATATATATATATATATATATATATATATATAAATATAAAGTAGGTATTATCGACCGTATATAAAATTATAAAAAGGTTTTGGTTTCGGGTCTAGCAGTCAGTGGGTAAGAAAAAAAAAAAAAACTCTTTTTTCCTTAAGTGCTCAATATTTCGCCAATGTTTATTAGCTTCATCAGGAGCAGCTACAAGATTAACAGAAAACAAAATTAAAATATTACACTAGCGTTAAAATTTATATAAAACAAAAAAAAAAAAAACAAGAAACATTAGGTACTTTTTAAAATTACTTACAAGAAAGTAGAGTCAAACTCTGTAAAATTTGAACATTGTCACGTTCGCAACAGCACAAACAATGTAGCGCTATCAACAAATAACCATAGCTCGATCAATCGGAATGCAAGAAAAAATGCACAATAAATCCTTATCAGTGTAAACTATCTTAGGTGCTAATAATTATTTCTACGAGGAGTATGTACAGTATGGAATTAAAAAGGATCACATTAAATTTAACAGATTACAATAAATATTACTTAACTGATTTGTGTCTGATTTATAATTTATACATCTATTATTCCTATTAATATGAAACATTTCCAGAAACAATCTTTTTTTATAGTTGGATGCAATTTCCAAAATTTTTACATTTGCAAAATCAAAATTATGGCCAGTTTTTTTATTATGTTCAGCTAACGCACAGGAGTTTTTTCCTAAACGGCAATCGCTCTTGTGGCCAGTGATTCTTTGTCGAAGCCATTGTGAAGTTTGGCCAATATACTGTCCATCACATTCCAAACACGATAACTCGTACACTACATTACTATTAAACAACAAAGGTGTTTTATCTTTGACTCTAGAAAACAGATTAAAATTTTTTATTGTGTTGTATTTCACTACCTTAATCTCTGGAAAGGATTTAAATAATTTTGAAATGTTGTTAGTAAGGCCAGTAATAAAGGGCAGTTTTCTATATTTAAGGGTAATGGGTTGATTTTCTTCCGTGGGACCATCGAATGAATTTGAGTTGTAAATTAATTTTCTTAAAATGTGTGCAGGATAACCGTTATTTAAGAACATCTGTAACAATTTCTTTAAGTTTTTTTGTAAAAATGAATCATCGGAAATATGCGTTACCCTATTTTTCATCGCTATTACTGTATTGTATTTTTGATTTTTTGGATGGTTAGAAAAATAATTTAGAAACCTACCTGATGCCGTAGGTTTCTGATACCAATCCAAAATAATTACGTTATTGGGGTTTCTAATTACTTTAGTGTCCAAGAAGGGCACACTACGTTGGGATTCTTTTTCTATGGTAAACTGAATATTATCGTGAAAATCATTAAAATATTGTAGGGTTAGATCTGCACTATCATAGGGAACTGCACAAATTACATCGTCTACGTACTTATATATAAAAGGCATACGAAAAGGTAATTTAGGGATAACACTGCCAAACAAGTTATCTAGAACAGTTGTTGCAAGAAACGGGCTAATCGGTGAGCCCATAGGAGTACCAAAAATTTGTTTATAAAACGAATTGTTAAAACTAAAGTACGTATTGTTAAAAATAAATTTAATTAATGTTATGAAATTATTTTTCGAAAGGGTGGTGAATTGCTTAATTGTGTTCCATTTTGTGTTTAATATATCAATTACTAGGTTAACAGGAATATTCGTAAACAGAGACACAACATCTAAAGAGATTAATACATAATTATTTGGCAATTGAAGGTTTCCTACGGAATTAACAAACGTAAAGGTATCTTTAATGTTATAGTCGGTTTCATCTGCCAAAGCATTCGTTAAAATGTCTGCTAAAAATTTGGATATACAATAGGTAGTGGAATTAATGGAACTAATTATTGGACGAAAAGGAACATTTGCCTTGTGTATTTTAGGTAAACAATATAGTTTAGGGGAAGATGAATTATATATTATAAGTTGTTTATATTCTTGATCAGTAATCTCTTTTTTAGTTTTTATGTTTTTTATTAATTCATTATATGTATTTTGTACAGATGTTGTTGGGTCTTTATTTAATTTTGTATAGGTGGAAACGTCTTGTAACATTGTTTCAGTTTTATTGATGTATTCAAGTTTGTCAATCGCGACGGTGCATCCACCCTTATCAGACTGCAATATGTAAAGGTCAGGATGAGATTTTAAAAATATTTTAGATTTATTATACAATACATTTAATTGATTTGGTTTTTCTTTGTGTGAGTTTTGCAAAAAATTGGTAACTGTGTTGGTAGCCCGTGCCCTTAGCAAATCCTTAGATTCCTTGGGAACATCATCTATGATGCTCTCAAGGTCGGCCATAAAAACGTTTGACTTAAAGTCTTTATCTGAGCACGGAACTCCAAATTTTATATAATATAAGTACGTAGACGATGTAATTTGTGCAGTTCCCTATGATAGTGCAGATCTAACCCTACAATATTTTAATGATTTTCACGATAATATTCAGTTTACCATAGAAAAAGAATCCCAACGTAGTGTGCCCTTCTTGGACACTAAAGTAATTAGAAACCCCAATAACGTAATTATTTTGGATTGGTATCAGAAACCTACGGCATCAGGTAGGTTTCTAAATTATTTTTCTAACCATCCAAAAAATCAAAAATACAATACAGTAATAGCGATGAAAAATAGGGTAACGCATATTTCCGATGATTCATTTTTACAAAAAAACTTAAAGAAATTGTTACAGATGTTCTTAAATAACGGTTATCCTGCACACATTTTAAGAAAATTAATTTACAACTCAAATTCATTCGATGGTCCCACGGAAGAAAATCAACCCATTACCCTTAAATATAGAAAACTGCCCTTTATTACTGGCCTTACTAACAACATTTCAAAATTATTTAAATCCTTTCCAGAGATTAAGGTAGTGAAATACAACACAATAAAAAATTTTAATCTGTTTTCTAGAGTCAAAGATAAAACACCTTTGTTGTTTAATAGTAATGTAGTGTACGAGTTATCGTGTTTGGAATGTGATGGACAGTATATTGGCCAAACTTCACAATGGCTTCGACAAAGAATCACTGGCCACAAGAGCGATTGCCGTTTAGGAAAAAACTCCTGTGCGTTAGCTGAACATAATAAAAAAACTGGCCATAATTTTGATTTTGCAAATGTAAAAATTTTGGAAATTGCATCCAACTATAAAAAAAGATTGTTTCTGGAAATGTTTCATATTAATAGGAATAATAGATGTATAAATTATAAATCAGACACAAATCAGTTAAGTAATATTTATTGTAATCTGTTAAATTTAATGTGATCCTTTTTAATTCCATACTGTACATACTCCTCGTAGAAATAATTATTAGCACCTAAGATAGTTTACACTGATAAGGATTTATTGTGCATTTTTTCTTGCATTCCGATTGATCGAGCTATGGTTATTTGTTGATAGCGCTACATTGTTTGTGCTGTTGCGAACGTGACAATGTTCAAATTTTACAGAGTTTGACTCTACTTTCTTGTAAGTAATTTTAAAAAGTACCTAATGTTTCTTGTTTTTTTTTTTTTTTTTATATAAATTTTAACGCTAGTGTAATATTTTAATTTTGTTTTCTGTTAATCTTGTAGCTGCTCCTGATGAAGCTAATAAACATTGGCGAAATATTGAGCACTTAAGGAAAAAAGAGTTTTTTTTTTTCTTACCCACTGACCGCTAGACCCGAAACCAAAACCTTTTTATTATTTTATATACGGTCGATAATACCTACTTTATGTTATGATGGGTTTTTATCAAGAAATCACACAGTTATATGGACTAGATGCTACAAAACTGATGAAGCAATGGGCAGGTTTAAACACCAAACTTGCAAATAATATCAACAGACGAATTTTTTTGTTACGATGTAGGAGTTCCAACATTGAGCCAAGGCACATTCATGATGGTATAAGGAATGTTCATAATTTGTTGGTTATAGGTAATAATTTTGTAAATAATAGTAGAGTAGATAATTTTATCTCTAGAAATTGTAAAAAGACGTTGTCGTTAGAGATCAGAATAACATGTGATAACATTTCTGGAAATATTAAAAAAACAACACAAATAAAATCCAATTTATTGGATATCTTACCGCATCATATCGTATATGAATTTGAAAACAGATTGAAACGAACTTTTAATAACAAATTTAAAAAAGTAAAACATAATAACATAGAAAAATTTAATAAGTTAAAAGAAAGAAGCTTTTCACATAATCGTTTGTTTATTGACAACAACAAGTGGTTTGATAACATATCATCTGTAGATATCCCACGCGATATATCAGACTTTCTTTCTTTGGGACCAAAATTTGGAGTTCCGTGCTCAGATAAAGACTTTAAGTCAAACGTTTTTATGGCCGACCTTGAGAGCATCATAGATGATGTTCCCAAGGAATCTAAGGATTTGCTAAGGGCACGGGCTACCAACATAGTTACCAATTTTTTGCAAAACTCACACAAAGAAAAACCAAATCAATTAAATGTATTGTATAATAAATCTAAAATATTTTTAAAATCTCATCCTGACCTTTACATATTGCAGTCTGATAAGGGTGGATGCACCGTCGCGATTGACAAACTTGAATACATCAATAAAACTGAAACAATGTTACAAGACGTTTCCACCTATACAAAATTAAATAAAGACCCAACAACATCTGTACAAAATACATATAATGAATTAATAAAAAACATAAAAACTAAAAAAGAGATTACTGATCAAGAATATAAACAACTTATAATATATAATTCATCTTCCCCTAAACTATATTGTTTACCTAAAATACACAAGGCAAATGTTCCTTTTCGTCCAATAATTAGTTCCATTAATTCCACTACCTATTGTATATCCAAATTTTTAGCAGACATTTTAACGAATGCTTTGGCAGATGAAACCGACTATAACATTAAAGATACCTTTACGTTTGTTAATTCCGTAGGAAACCTTCAATTGCCAAATAATTATGTATTAATCTCTTTAGATGTTGTGTCTCTGTTTACGAATATTCCTGTTAACCTAGTAATTGATATATTAAACACAAAATGGAACACAATTAAGCAATTCACCACCCTTTCGAAAAATAATTTCATAACATTAATTAAATTTATTTTTAACAATACGTACTTTAGTTTTAACAATTCGTTTTATAAACAAATTTTTGGTACTCCTATGGGCTCACCGATTAGCCCGATTCTTGCAACAATTGTTCTAGATAACTTGTTTGGCAGTGTTATCCCTAAATTACCTTTTCGTATGCCTTTTATATATAAGTACGTAGACGATGTAATTTGTGCAGTTCCCTATGATAGTGCAGATCTAACCCTACAATATTTTAATGATTTTCACGATAATATTCAGTTTACCATAGAAAAAGAATCCCAACGTAGTGTGCCCTTCTTGGACACTAAAGTAATTAGAAACCCCAATAACGTAATTATTTTGGATTGGTATCAGAAACCTACGGCATCAGGTAGGTTTCTAAATTATTTTTCTAACCATCCAAAAAATCAAAAATACAATACAGTAATAGCGATGAAAAATAGGGTAACGCATATTTCCGATGATTCATTTTTACAAAAAAACTTAAAGAAATTGTTACAGATGTTCTTAAATAACGGTTATCCTGCACACATTTTAAGAAAATTAATTTACAACTCAAATTCATTCGATGGTCCCACGGAAGAAAATCAACCCATTACCCTTAAATATAGAAAACTGCCCTTTATTACTGGCCTTACTAACAACATTTCAAAATTATTTAAATCCTTTCCAGAGATTAAGGTAGTGAAATACAACACAATAAAAAATTTTAATCTGTTTTCTAGAGTCAAAGATAAAACACCTTTGTTGTTTAATAGTAATGTAGTGTACGAGTTATCGTGTTTGGAATGTGATGGACAGTATATTGGCCAAACTTCACAATGGCTTCGACAAAGAATCACTGGCCACAAGAGCGATTGCCGTTTAGGAAAAAACTCCTGTGCGTTAGCTGAACATAATAAAAAAACTGGCCATAATTTTGATTTTGCAAATGTAAAAATTTTGGAAATTGCATCCAACTATAAAAAAAGATTGTTTCTGGAAATGTTTCATATTAATAGGAATAATAGATGTATAAATTATAAATCAGACACAAATCAGTTAAGTAATATTTATTGTAATCTGTTAAATTTAATGTGATCCTTTTTAATTCCATACTGTACATACTCCTCGTAGAAATAATTATTAGCACCTAAGATAGTTTACACTGATAAGGATTTATTGTGCATTTTTTCTTGCATTCCGATTGATCGAGCTATGGTTATTTGTTGATAGCGCTACATTGTTTGTGCTGTTGCGAACGTGACAATGTTCAAATTTTACAGAGTTTGACTCTACTTTCTTGTAAGTAATTTTAAAAAGTACCTAATGTTTCTTGTTTTTTTTTTTTTTGTTTTATATAAATTTTAACGCTAGTGTAATATTTTAATTTTGTTTTCTGTTAATCTTGTAGCTGCTCCTGATGAAGCTAATAAACATTGGCGAAATATTGAGCACTTAAGGAAAAAAGAGTTTTTTTTTTTTCTTACCCACTGACCGCTAGACCCGAAACCAAAACCTTTTTATATATATATATATATATGTATATATATATATATGTATATATATATATATATATATATATATATATATATATATATATATATGTATATACGCAAACTACCTTTTTCTTCAAAAATATTAAAGGAAAATTATATTCGTTTTTTGATGGTATACAAATAAACCAAATTCTATCGGTTGATTTAAATTTCTTCTAATTTTTTTTCAAGTTAATGTTTTATCACCTCGCTAACAAAATGTAAGCAAACCTGAATTAAATTTTCATTACATTATTATTAATTAACAAATAGCTACAAAATCAGAAAATTAACAACTTTTTCCTTTATCATTTTTCAAAATTTTAAGAAAAAAAGGTATTTTTTTGCTATTCTTAAACAGAAATGTCAAATCTGACAGGTAAGATAAATCACCCGACACTTTTTTATTGCCATTTTGCGTTATTTTTCAAGCAAAAACTTTTTACCAACACAAATTTTATTTGAGTCAATTATTAAAAAAAATTCTATATAATGTGGACTTTTATTAATAATATTTATACCTAGTATTAAAATATTTGTTATTAATAGTCACTCTTAATAAAGCGTTCTACTTGTACTATGTAATCGACTCAGTAAAATTACTATATGTGTTCACTATTAATAGTTTTAATTTTATTTAGTTATAATAATATAATAATTAATTATCTATGTTACTGCCCCTTAAAAAAAGTTCGTTTTTTGTATTGATATGTAATGAATTGTGCACTTTCTGATTGCTTTTTTCCATAAAATAAATCAATATTTTAAAATTGATGTGTCGGTTAAAATATACAGGGTGACCCAATTTGGTTGTAATTTCTGGGTATCCCGCTTAACTTTAAAGATAGAGCCTCGCGTTTTTCACGAACCTGAGCTGCTTTTTTGTGAAACAAAAAACGCCGAGTTTGTTATGTTAGAAAAAGATAATTTAAAAATTATTAGAGATGAAGTAAATAATTTAATTTCTGATGACCTAGCGGATAAAAGTGCAAAAGCAGATATCCTCTCAGGAACATCCATAAATAACATAATCCCCAAAGAATCTAATCCGTACATATATATTCTTTTACAAAAACACAAATTCAGAATGAATGGGAATTACATGAAGGCGGTAATAAACTGTTCGAAATTAAAACGAGATTCTCTGATGTATCCACATAGAAGAATTTTCTCGGAGAGATAATGTCAAATGGAAACGACTAGCAAGTGGGCATACGAGACTGACTCATTCATATTTACCAACCATATTGTCAGGCCTGTTAATGCCCACTCTCAGTAAAGCACATCATATCCGAATGTTCTAATTTTAACCTTTGTAGAGTATTTCTGGTAATCTTCCAGATGACATGAAGCCAAAAGCTAAATCAATTCTCGATTTTTTAGATATGACTAAACTATTGAATCATATATAATTTCTCTAGTTACTTGATCAGTCTTAAATTCCAAAAGTATACATTGATATAAAACTAAATTATCAAATTCTACTATTCTGAAAATTAAGACACTATAGAAGGCGCTAAATGGTCCAAGAAACGGATGCGCCTCAGACCAGTAAATTCATTTATTCTTTCATTCAGTTCCGGATAATCCGAAAAGATCTAAAAGTAGTGTGTAAAGTTGTATTATTAAAGTAATAGGGAATTTTATTCTCATTCTGAATTGTAATGTAAATTTAAGTAATTATTAAAAAATTATTGATTATATTTTGTGTGTTAATTAAATACGTGAATTATATCAAAAAAATTCTAGTGTAATCACCTCCAGGGTACAATGGAGAAAAAACATTTCCGGGAAATCGCTGTGGTTGTCGTGGTGGAAGATCATAGGTGTGGAATTTTCACGGTCATCCTATACTGTTTGTAAAAAATAACTTAATTTGAGTTTATATTGTGTTCGGATTTGTCAAACCTACTTGCCCCACCTATATCGATATTATTATTCCAAGAATTGTTTTGCTCTTATTGGAAAAAAAGTTCTAAATGATCTAGGTTTAGTTTTTATAAGAAAACATGAATCATTTTTTTTCTCTGCGATTTGTCTCATTGTATATCAGTTTTTACAGAAACAAATTATGTTTTTCGATTGAAGTTTATAACTAGTTTAAAACTGATTTCTTTTTGACTATAATTAGAATGACCGAAATATTCGGCAAAATACCCACAAAGACAAATATTCACATTAAAAAAAGAGATAGCAGTTTTTCTGGGTTGGAACATCCTTTACATCATGTGCTGAGTTTGATTATTTTCCTATAAATAGAACTGTTTCCTGCAGGTACAGCAAGAAAACAAGAGCTCCAAATATGAGCTACTTAATAGAAGATGAAAAGAAAGTCCAACAAATTAAAACTGATACAAACGAAGCCAGACACACACCATAAGAAAACCCAGTTTAAGAATTTTAAGTTAAAAGGTTTAAGATTTTATTTTATAATAATCAAATCATCCTCAAGACAGTCAATTATGATCCCGCAAAACCGATTACCGAACCAGAGCTTTTCCGACTCGTGTCTAACTAGGAAACAATAACTTAGATCCAATGAAAAACAGGCTATACTCTTCGAAGACGACGAGCTTTACATTGTTGTCAGTAATACTCTAAGAAATATTTAAAAGTGATTTAATAAAATGGAACAAGCTACTGGAGGACATCAATGCTGAAGAACGAGAAAAAGAAATAAGAAAGGAAAATCAATCAAGAAGGTATCAGCGAAAGAGAAAGCTTTTCTGGCCAAACTTCAAGAAAGACATCGAATACCACATTAATATATGTGATATTTGCCAAACTAATGAATATGATATGAAACCAGCAAAAGCCAAATTCAATCTGACACCAACTACAACTAAACTTTAGAAATTATATACCCCGACACCTCCCACCCCTACAATTGTGCACCCTTTTTCCAAGTATGGGCAAGCATATCCTGCCCAAGATTCCAATGCAGTTAATGTACGAATTTATTATAAAATTTAAAATAAAATAATAGGAAAATAAAAACTTTGTTAGAGGCTAGACAGTTGATAAAGGTATTTTTGTTTAAATGAAATATTTCTTGAGCGTGTTTAAAATTAGATCGCCAGTGTCGGGAATATTATAATTAGTTTCACTTACTGCTTTGTTTATGATAAACTACATCGCTTAAAAAAAATTTAAACTCAATGTTTAAGCGACTAGGAAAGAACTGAAACGAACGCTTCATACATGAATAAAAATTTTATTGCCATTAAAAATATTTCCACAAAAAATATATATCCTTTAGAATTCATAACACTACGTCAAAAATAATTCGCTAACAAAAACATCTACAAGCTCTTTTATATTCAGCAACACTTTCCGGAAGTTTTTCATAATATTTTAGGAAATCCATTTTCCCTCATGTCTACAAGTGAAGCACAAAGAGAAATAAATATACCTAAAAGCAACTTGTTATGACTGGGAGGTTCAAATTTTAACGTTGCCTTGTTTCTTAAATAATAGATTATTTCCATTTTACCCTCCGGCAAGCTTTTTAGGAGGCATACTGATATTAAAATACAGTGCACGGTTTCCCACTAAATCGGTTTTTAAATGAGTGACAAGCTTTTTGCCTTCTACCAACAAAATAAAATATTCTGAAATGCAGTATCAAAAAATGGAAAATCAAATGCGTGCTTCGAAAATGGCCGGATTTTCGAGGTGTGTTAATTTTACACAAACGATAACCACAATAAAAAATAATAATCAATATTACAGAACTTATACACTAGACAATAAATTGGTAAAGACAAAGAAAATTTATAAAATTCATGATTTAGTAAAATTTTGAATAATAGACCGATATAAATAAAAAATACGACAAATTGTAGCCTAATACATTTTATTATTATTAAGTTAATAAAACTTGTAGAAATCTGATGTTATATTGGGTTAAACAAAACAGTGTTTTTTTGCAATAACTTTGACAACATGTAGAATTATTAAGACGTGAAGGAAGGGTATATATATTTATATTATAAATATGTTATTGTCAAAAAACACTTGTAAAATTTTACTAAGGACATTATATATGTGAAAAAGAAACGTGAGTTAAAATCTGGTCGAGCTTGAACAGCTTCCATTCTGTATACTATGCTTTGATATAAAGTAACAAATTGATTTTGCGGCATTTGCTTCTACTTCGTTCGAAGAGTCATGGCCGTTTGAAACTCCCCATAACTTTGATTAACTGTTTTTCCCAACTCGTCCGACATATTTTCCGTGGGGTTCAGGTTCGGACTTCTAGGTGGCCATTCGATTTTCTAAATTCCAACATTTTTAAAGGTCATTATCCTGCATTAGGTTTAAATTTGCTTCAATAAAAAGTTTAATGACTACACGTATTATTCCAAATACTCTTGTATGTACCTACAAGCATTGAGACTCTGAGTTCATGCTTCCAAAGAGATCCCTTCTCGTTAATATATTGAAACTGCTAAATTTTACTCGTCATACTACGTTTATATCCCTATGCTATAAACAAATGTTGAAAGAGATCATAAATCCCGTGGTGTAGTCGGGTCTTCTTGATAGAGCTAAACACTGTATCGTAACTTCAAACTTAATAATTTGAGCTGGGAATTGACTAAAGTAACCCAGGATCGCAACTCATATCAGAGATCATTTCTTGTATTGTTATGAGTTCTTACAAAGTAGTCGTTCATTGGTCACATAAACCATCAATTTTTACTAACTTGTGACCTCATTTATGCATTTTGTTCCACCATCAGGGTTACAATGCAATAATGATACCACATAGTAGCTAAGCAACATAATTGTTTAGAGAATACTACTATTTGCATTGAATATATTGTAGTTTATATTGTTGATTCGTATTTGTGATTTGGATGGATAACACTGATGTGGATTGTAAACTGATTTTAACCTTCATTACCACACCTGCGACAGACATACCCCAGATATTTTTAAAGATTATGGAGCTTAAAAAATATTTATTAAAAAGCTAGGTATTAAATAAAACCTTAAACTAACAATGTATATTACTTTCAAAACTTTTATTATAGAAATCTTCATAATACTTAAATTACCTAAATTTTAAAAAAGCTAATAAAAGCATTTTTCTGATTAGTCATAAAAATTAAATGCTGTGTACCAAAAAGAATTCATTGAGTAGTTACAACACACAATAGCTCGATGAGTACCGCAAATGGCAAGGTTACATTTACACAACATTTTGGTCTTCCTATCTCTTTCTCGAGGGCAAAAAGCGCATCTTGTTTGTTTCACTAAATATCTACCCCGTGCCGCAGATTCTAGATTTCCGGGAACACTTAGTATGTCTCTAAAATATGTCTTGTGTGACTTACTTAGTCTTAGTTTGGTACCATTATAATCGATGATAATTTCATGCTTATTTGTCTCGTTATTGAGATTACAGGAGTAGTTCATTGTCGATAACAAGTTACAATTTTACTCTTTTTGGAAACAAAAGAAACAACTGTTTTATTGTTATCAAATGCACACTTTGATGTCCCTATATCTTTTGAAGGTAAAGGAAAGTAAGGAGGGATATCCCTTTTATTTTTCCTGAGCGTTTCTATCATCGTGATATTATGTTCAGTGAGTATTTTATTGAACAGATCCACGAAAGCGAACCAGTTATCTACAGTGATATTTCTATTTGTCCCATATATAGGCTCTGATAATTAAGGGGGAAGTTCACTGTTTCCTGTTGCGACTTTTCCGTCATAAGGGATTGCGTTGACCATGTACCAAGTTCGGGAATCATTCATCATGACCATTTTGATCCCCTACTTATCTGGTTTTGATGCAAGGTAGATTTTAAATGGACACCTACCTCTAAACCCCATTAACTGCTCATCTATTGGGCAATGGGAATAAGGAGTATAGTACTTGCTAGGGAGTCTGTTTGTCCTTGGCTCGCCGCTCTTGTGTGGTTTCTTTGTCGTCGAATCGTAACAAGGATATTCCATACTTATGTGGCCACAATTCATCGGTGCCCGAATTTGCTGCCTTGCTAAACCAGATAATTAAAGAAGTCCTAAGAAGGCTCCAATTTCGACTAAATCTGTATCACGGTAGTAAGACTGTAAATTATATAAAATGGTTTTCTTTCTTGCAATTTACTCGTTAGTATGGTGAACAATTTTACCCAAAATAACTTGGTCAAATAGAAGTGACCAAGTTTCCAATGGAGTTTTCTTATTGCACGCCTTCCCCTATTTTCAGGTTCTTCAGAACTTCATTTGTAACCGTTTTTCATTTTAAATGTTGCAGACTGGCGTGTAGTAAGTAGGCTGTTCTTCTTACACGTTATCATCACTTTGCTCACTTCCTGACTCCTCCTGTTCTTCCAAATAGTCGGAAACAAATTTATTCATTTCTGCCTCAAGCTCTTTTTGTTTAGGGGCTGCCTGCTACAGTAAGAATTGTTGGCTTAAAATATAACCCGTAATAACCAATAATCAGTAAAAGCGAATAAACTACTCACCAAACAAAAATATTCAAAATATTAAGGCATTTCTGTAAGGACAAATCAGTAACATCAAAGATACCTTGGGGCCAGACGGACCTCGCGCGCATTTTAATTCACAGTTGAAAGTCGACTAATTCAAATATCAACGAACGCGGCGGGCGGTATCTGGCTAATATGTTAACTTAAATGTACAAGAGAGGGCAGCACAATTTGGCGCATTATATAAAATCTGTTTATAGCTGTTTAAAGTTAGGGGTATATGTGACCCCACGGTGTCTTACGAATGTTAAGTACAAAATTGTGTTCGTCAAAGCAACTACTGTATACTGTCAAGTGGATCTGTCCTTTTAACATTCGGTTAGCCCCCTGCATCGACTATAAAGTGATGTGATTGGTAGAAGAATGCGGGCGGATTTAAGGACCTATATCGTTAAACTCATAATGTAAAATACCTAAAAAAGAACAGGATAAAGTAAAAACGGATTTAGCAAGGACCAATGCAGGTATGAAAAAACTTTGATGAATACAATTTTGTACTCAAGATATTTTGTCGAAGCGCTATTTTGTCGGGGAACTAAAAACGTAGTGACAAAATTAAACGAATTGGTTCTAAGTTTTAATCTTGTTTTTGTAATAAACTTTATTTTTGCATTGTTCGTGATTGTACTTTTGGGAATATCCATATTTAATGTTTAATTTTAGTTTATCGTAAAGTTCACTACTTGACGGCGCACTTACCACCGATCGCACAAAATTCAATTCCTGTTTAGAATATTTAACCGAGCTTTCGGATTTGACAAGCTGCATACAGAAATCTAGGAACTGGCTGTCAAATTTGACATTCCGTTAAACATTCTAAACTTTAATTGAGCTTTCTGCAACCGGCCGTTACTGATAGAGCTGGTGTTTATTGAAATCTCCCGAATTTATCACGAATGTGCTTCAATGCGATAGAAAGTAAAATTCATGATTGAATAAAAGTAAAGAGTAATGAATATGAAAAAACAATTCTAGAATTGCTTATTGCCACTTGCACATTGCAACATTATTACTTTGATTAAGTGACCTAGGCTGATTAATTCGATAATTTTGATTTTGAAATGCGTCTAATTTTGGCTTGATTATATGCTTGATTTAAAGTAGAATTTGATTAATTAAGGGTTTTTTGATGGTTGATATTATGTTGATAGTAATAATGAATTATGTTTCTGACTACAATACCTGACCTAGGCGAACGAACCCCCTCTTTATAATTCTTTTTTTGTATTATAAATGAAGTAGTACGACGATGAAATGAAAATAAAGAGTTGGTAAAATATAATCGCTGTTTCATTTCACACATAAAATACTGTTGACAGTATAGATATTTAAAATGTATATTCTAAATATATGTAAGCATAAATTATTTCTAAATTTGTTTGAATAACTGAAAATAAACAAACAGAACCCTAACAGTATATAATATTAATAGTAAGTAATGGTAAGCCAATTATTACAAGTTGATATGATACATATGGATTTCAAAATGCATAAGCTCATAGGGCTGTAAACTGTTGCAATTTATGTATATACGCAGCCATGCATTTAAATTACTCGTGCTGTGATATGTATAGATCGCTTTACCTGTTTAGTATACCACAGGCATTCGTATGCAAATTCACAATGTTAAAATTTAATATCGATTATATTACATTTTGCTAGAGTTTATTCTTTTTTATTCTGAGCAAATCGTCTGATATATTCAAATTCAATTTATATTCCATTTATAACTGCTTAAAACTTTCTGTCTTTCAACATTTAATTATTGATTAATGATTTTTGTTGGACTTTTGAAATGCAGAATGAAAAAAACCATTCAATATTTTGAGTACGTCTTAATAACAACAACATGGCAAACATTTTCAAAAATTTCTCTATTTTAAATAGAATATGCTTGTTTTTACTATGCCTTAAAATTATAGTTTAGTTTCATATAGCATACTTTCTGCTCAATTTTAAGACAGCACACCGCGTACAGAATTCGACTACTTAAAATGCAGAGTCTATGTAGAGTGACTCACGGCTTAAATGATGCAGTCGATATTAAAAAAAACTAATTTCTCTCAGTGGCTCAACATTTATTTTTTAAAAACGACATACTGAAATTAAGTTAATATGTGTCTTTTAAAATCATATAAATTAATTTCTTGCATTAATTATATTATATTGAAATAACAATAAATATTTAATTAAATTATATGCGGTTTTAATGTCACAGCTTAAATGATGCGTAGTGAACAAAACAGGTCAAAATTTATCATTCCGAAAGTTACTAAGTAGGCGTTGGTTTAACATTTTATTGCAATTGTTTTTTGTTTAGTTTGACGTTTAGAAACAGTTTTTCGACCAGTGAAACGAAATTGTTTAAGAATGGGTCGTCGAACTACAATTGATGAAAGAAATTTAATTTTAACTACAGAAATTGATACAGCCAAAGGGATATAGCAAAAATGACAAACAAATGTTCATCGACTGTTCAACATATCACTGAACTTTATCGAAATAAAGATAGATTCCAGAATAAGTCAAGGTTAGCTCCAAATAAAATATTTAATGATCGTGAGGAAAGATGGATTGTAACAGAAATTACAACTGATCCCAAAGAAGTGCTCCAAAATTGTGTGCTGAGGTAGAAAGACAATTTGGAAAAAAGTGTAATGCCGAGACAATTCGTAGAATTTTGCAAAAAAATAATTTGCACGGTCGCACTGCCAGAAATAAAGCCTTTATAAACCGAAGAAATAGACGTGTACGCTTAGAGTTCGCCAGAGAACATATTAATAAGGACTTTAACTTTTGGAACTAAGTAATCTTTGCTGATGAACCAAAAATAAACCAATTTGGCTCGGATGGTAAAATATCAGTCTGGAGAAAACCCAATGAAGAACTAAATCTGCAAAATATTAAAGCTACAGTAAAGCATAATAGAGGTGGAGTCATGTTATGGGGGTGTATGACTTATGCAGGAGTAGGTAATATGCATTTTATAGAAGGAAATATGAACCAGTACATGTATTTGGATGTATTAAGACAGCTTGTTGCGAGTGCCCAAAAATTGGACATTGTTGACAATTATCGGTTTTACCACGACAACGACCCAAAGCACACGTCATATCGGGTTCGAAGTTGGTTGCTTTATAATTGCCCAAATATCATCAAAAAACCAGTCCAGTCACCAGATTTAAATGTAATCGAAAATTTGTGGTTTTTTCAATACTATCATGTACATTATTTGTAACAATTTGTTACATATATATATATATATATATATATATATATATATATATATATATATATATATATATATGTACAATCCAGTGGTGAAGGATTTCTCCTTCACCATTTGGTCGAGAATCGACCAAAACATGACCCTATATTTATTTCAAGGGCCAAGGAGCTATCTGCTACCGTGGTATCTGCCCCAGCGAGGCTCATCCGGCAGTTTCCTTGGGGGGTATCGGTATTAAAACCGAAATACCCAAACCCTGAAACAAACAAGGCGTCATATGGTTCAACTTTGAAAGTCGACGAGGGAAATAGGCAACTAGTGGCGCTATATCTAGGTACTATGGTGCAACTAAATCGCTTTAGATGCGACCTACTTTGGAGCATAAGGCGACACATTTATGCAAAAATAGAAGAGAAACAGAAAGGAAGAACTAACGATAAGGATTATTCCTTCACCATTTTGTTGAACATCGACCAAAACATGACGCTGTTTGTTTCAAAGGCCAAGGAGCCGTCTGCTACCGTAGTATCTGCCCCGGTAAAGCTCATCAGACAGTTTCCTTGGGGGTTATCGGTATTAAAACCGAAATACCTAAACCCTGAATGTTTTTAGAGTCATCAGAAGATGGAATCTTCAATCAAATCAAATTAATGGATATATTTTACAGCATGAGCTTATTCCCACTAAACAATCTGGTTTTGAACAACGCTTCAGTTGCTCACCTGCGCTGGCCGATGTAACAGGTGATGTAGTGAGAGCGTTAGAGAAAAGTCAGGTCACAGTGCTGATTCTGCTCGATTACACGAAAGCTTTCGATATGCTTCATCATGATTTACTTCTTGCCATTCTGTGGTTGACATTAAAAAATAAAGTTAATAGTGCACCAATATCAAACAAAAATGAATTAAAAGTAAAAATTACCGAAGCTTGGAACACAATTTCACCTGAGTACACCGGAAAATTAGTTGAATCAATGCCTAGACGTCTGCAGGCTGTACTTGATAATCAAGGAGGACCAACAAAGTATTAGCAAGCCGGTTCTTTTAATTAGTTTAAATTAAATGTTTTAATTAGTTTAAATTAAATTTTTTTCCTTGTTGATGTGTTATTTTTAATTTGCATCATTTAAGCTGTGACATCAAAATCTCATATAATTTAATTAAATATTAATTGCTATCTAAATATAATATAATTAATGCAACAACAAAGACTAATATTAACTTAATTTTAGTATTTCGTTTTTAAAAAATAAATGTTGAGCTACTGAGCATCATTTAAGCTGTGAGTCACTGTATGCGTAGGTTTAGGTAGTCATGCCCTTTATTATTTTCATCCAAAAAGAAGGTTTTATTCCAAGAATCCGAATTTTATCGAATATTTAAATATTTTATTAGGATGCCATTTTGTTTTGCCATACACAATCTAACCCTGTTTAATACATGATTTTTGCGCAAGATTTAAAGCCAATTAGATAAGTAATTTTTTGGTGTTGATTTATTAAACATTTTATTAGGCTTCCATTGTGTTCCGCCGTTATGGATTTATATAAAAAAATTTACCAGTTTATCCTTAGATCACATTTTATATTTGACCAAATGTTGACGTCCGTTTGATAAGTAGTTTCTTAATAATGATTTTTTTACATTTTACGAGCCCGCCATTTTGTTCCGCCATATGGGATTTTTACCAAAATATAACCATTTCATCTCCATATGACCCTTGATTTTTGACCAAAATTTGAGGTCATCGGATAAGTACTAGTGTTAAAATAAGACAACATTAAAGTTTGTTATGGTTTATTTATTATAAAAATTGAACTTGTATTATAAAATAAAACTAAAATTCCTGAAAAACTAATTCTTAAAAAGTTATCAAAAAGTTTAGAAACAAAACCAGGATCAGGCAATCCATATTTAAGTTGAGTAAATACTAAAAAAACAAACCAAAAATAGTTTTCAAACTATAAAAACTTAAAACATAAATTACAATAACAAAAATATTTATGAGGGGCATAAATGACAATTTTCATGCCACCATAGGCAGCGGCTGCAACATTGAATCCAGTCTTCTACTGAAGGTTCTGAATATATTTCCTTGTATATTGGACAAGAAATATCTTTTGCTGATTGTTGAATGTTTTTTTCCCTTTTTTAATAGCTTCCGTGCCTCAACTTTTCTCTGCTTTTCTAGTTTAGTCATTTGTTCATTTTTTAACTCTTCTTTATTGGATGCTGATGTTAAAATTGTTGATGTTTTACCTTTTTTCATACGTTTTCGCCCTTATGAAATTTTGGGATAGCGAAAAAGTTCCTTGGGAGACTTGTAGATACATTTCGAAGAAGTTAATGGAGAGCTGTCAATTTTTGACATAGAAGTTTTGGGCTATTGCATTTTTGGGTGTCAATTTTTGAAGTAGAAAGTTTTGGGCTATTGTGTTTTTGGGTGTCAGTTTTTGACGTAGTAGGTTTTGGGCTATTGGGTTTTTGGGTCGAAGAACTATTGGGACTGGATTTTGAGGCAGATGTAGTCGAATTTCGGGACATACCAAAATCTGAAGCGGAAAAGCATCGTTTTTTGAATTTCACCAACAGCTCTCAAGGGTTATCATCGTCACTTGAAGAAGTAGAATTTTGGAATTCTAGTTGTAGATTGCTCCTTGTTTCTCGAAGAACACTCTGATGTGTTGTGGTAGGCGGTAGAAGATCTTCTTCGGTGAATAAAAACCTATTTAAAGGGACGATTCTACACATTCTAAATACTAAAAAAACTCGGACTTTTACTCTATAATTTGAAGTCACCATAAACTTAACCTATATATTTAATATAAAGTGGATTACACACACCAAAAACAAACTCAAACATTACAAAAAATATAATATATATATATATATATATATATATATATATATATATATATATATACATATATATGTAGTATTTTGAATTGCCCTTTCAAAATCTATATATTTTATGCAAAAAATTAGATCGAAAACGTGATTTTTGAAACTTACTGCATGACTACTCTCTTTGGAACTCTGGGACCGACTAAATTTCATAAATTAGCTTTGGGGCAATTGTAGACAAGAGTCTGAGGAACAGATTTGTGAGAGCTCCGAAAAATGTCTATCATACTTTTGTAGTCAGGGTGCCAGTGGTAGATTTTGCTGATATGTTGTGCGGTCATGTACCATGCGAGGGAAATAGACGTTTTATCTACTTTTTGCAAAGAAAGAGTTAAATAAGTGTATCTATTAATACTTTTAACAAGTAATATAATAAAAAAAATAAAAATACGAAATGAAAGGACACAAATTTAAAAGTAGTAGTATAATGTGTATTTATAAATAATTTTAACAATAATAACGGGTGAGAATTTTAAAGTGTTACAAGGCGATATCGGAAAAAAGAGATTAAAAGAGCGTTTTGGATAATCCATTTATTCGTATTACTCCAAAATAATACACACGAATAGTCACTGTATCAAACAGGGTCTCTAAAAACTTTACAAACAATAGAAAACGCATGTAAATGTAAATATAAACACAAAAAAATAACGGCGATCGACGGAGGAAAACAACCGGTAAATACTGCACTTTTACACTCATTGATGGCGTTGCAAAACCTATTCAAGCAGCCATAATTAACGAATATTATCAACATAATGGCATAAACCCGATTGGTAGGCGGTCCAGGCACGATCTCCGGGTAAAAATATTATTAAAAACGTTAGGAGTAGGCTAAAATAAACATTTAAAACAATTAAAAATCATCCACAAATCATCCCAGATCTAATACGTGCAGAGAAAATAAAAAAGTGTTCCACATAAATTTATTACCTCTAGTATGGCCGCTACCAGAAATTGTTGAGAGTTCACATATTAGCTTTTACTTTTCCTAACTTGTACATTTGTAACCATCGTTTTATAAATTATTTTGAATTTTTTTACTGTTTCAATTTTCGCATGATAATATGTTTTTCTTTTTGATATTTCCTGTATACATAAATAATTATAACTTTTTCTTCCAGAGTCAGTTTTTATTTTAACGAATATTTTTTACACAATCTGTATAAACACTCTAAAAATTTTAAGCTACAAAATAATGGCTTTTTTCTTTTCTTAATTAAAAAATATACTTTATTGAATTTATTGAATTTAACTCTGTCTACCTCAAAGTATGAACCAACTGAAAACTAAAAAAAATCGCACCATTTGTATTAGTAAAGGGTAACTGAACTTCATTAACGTCTATAGTAACTTAGAAAACACGACCATATTTCTGAAAATAGAGTACATTTGTCGTACATATAGTAATAGTTACAATACAGAGTTCATAGACCTGAAAAGAGAACTTTACTATTCAAAAGAATACATATCTTGTCACCCTAGCTAGACTATAATTTCCACAACAAGCTCCGTAGTTATTTTTTTTGTTAAACTTCTCTAAATTTTAGAAATTATAAAATAGGTTATTAGAAAATTAAATTATAATTTAAGCCACCCCCTGAATACGTAACACAAGGATTCCTTCTATATTTTGTTTAAAAAAAATTAAAGTAAATTCAAACTATAAATTCTATAAGAAATTCCTTAATGGGGTAAAACAAAAGTACATTCGGTAAATCTTTCGTCGGAAATATTATATATTTTTGATACTAAAAAAATTTGGGCCTTTGGTATTTTTTTTCGATAAGAACAATTACAATTTTATTACTAGCTATTTGCCAATGTGACGAAATGGTAATAATTTTAGAATTTTAAAATATTTGGAAAATAACTACTTTAAAGAACTATTTTTATTAAATGTGTTTATTTATAATGCAAATTTTCCAAAGTATGCTCGATGGGTTAGAACTAAGTTTTGTTTTGTATATTTCTGACAATAAAACCATACATTATTAATAAAAACACCGACTGTGTTGCATCGCAAAGGCCTGAAGAAAACAAATATTTATTTAGTTTGTTTAATTATAAATTTAATAATGTAACTGAAAAAAGTAATTATAATCGTGAAAAAATCACCCCCCCCCCAGGTTTTCACAGATTTAGAGTCCCTAGATGCAAAACAAACATGTTCTCTCAATTCCGTCGGTTTGTCTGCCGGTCTGTCTGTATACAGCGTGCTCAAAAAGTACATATTAGATTGAGTTTTTGCACAAAAATCAAGTATTACGTAGAAATCAAATGGTTTTGATACCAATCCAAGGTGGCGAAACAAAATTGCTGCCACATTAAATGTTAAAAAAATTATTACTAAAAAATTGCTTATCCAATTTACCTCAAATTCTGCACAAAAATTAAGTAAAACGTAGAAATTAACTGGTAAAAATCAAAATAGCAAAATAAAATGGCAGTTTAATAAAATATTTAAAAAGATAAGCTTGAAAAAACTACTTATTGAAGTTTTAGCGTTTCTAGATGCCCAAAAACATGTTTTATCAATTCCGTCGGTCTCTCTGTAAGTTTGCGGTGTAGTTAAAAAGCTACCTACCCCTTTCACTTCAAATTTTGGTCAGAAATTAAAGGTCTAATGGGAATGACCTGGTGACCTTTTGGTAAATGTCCAACTTGGCGGAACATAATGGTCACCTGGTGAAATGTTAAAAAGATTAAAAACAAATTATTTAAATTACCTCAGATTTTGCACCTAAATCAAGTGTTATATAGAAATGAATGGTAACATTTGGTATGAATTCAAGATAACGACCCAATAAAATATTTAAAAAATCAGCCCGAAAGAAACTATTTATTAGATTAACTTTAAATTTTGTGCAAACAGTAAGTGTGAAATAGAGACAAACTAGTAATTCAAAATGGCGACCAAATAAAATATTTAAAAAATCAACGTAAAAAATCAGTGCAAAAACTACTTATGAAATATACCCAATAATCATGTGTAGCAACTGGTACGAATATATAGTGGAACAAAATAGCTCAACAATAAAAATGTTTGAAAAGACAATATATGTAGTGTAAAATGGGGGAATATGCAACATTAAACTTAAAAGGTCACATTCTAATAACTAACACCTCTAACAGAAATATGATGACTGCCTCTTAAAGCTTACACATATAGGTCTGTGTCATAAGTCGCTCGTTGCCATATTCCCACAAATCACAAAGTTTCAGGCACAAATGCTTAGTGATACAATATTGCCATATTATCCCCTATCATGGTGGTAATATGGCATCATACGTTGGGGAATATGACACCAAACTATTCTCCTAAGAATTAAACTATTTTATGAGATTATAAACATCTATTCTTTACAACATGAAACATATTATGTAATACATTAACCAAAACTTATGTCTTCAGAGCTCTAGCTGTAGTCCCTAGTGGAACAACATCTGCTCGATACATGTCTGATAGAGTACATATCTCGTGAACCCAATCATGACATTTCAGACATTGCAACCAATCACATTTGGGACCTTTTTTGTCAAAATAGCATCCACAGCATTCTGCACAAAATTCAGAAATCTTCAAAATTCATTTCGGAATCACCGCTCTCTATTGTAAGCATTTCCAATTCACTTTCTGATGAGCTGGTATCAGTCTTTCCTTTTGATAAGTAAATATCTTCTTTTTTCCTTTGTTCTTTTTATTGACCGCTTCTTTTTCCATTTTATCTTGTTTGCATTTTAGCTTAGCCACTTTTATCTTTTTTTTTTAAATAACCGAGCATGCTGCTTTCTCTTCTAACACCCGCTTAGCCCAAGCATAACTGCAGAATGAGCAGTATTTTACCTGGCTCCTTTCCTGTAATAAAACGTTCTCGAAGCCATATTTTAAAGATGTCTGTTGTTACATAGGCCGATTTTTCATTCATTATAACTCTACTACTGAAATACAAACGGAAGGAAGAAAATGCCCTTCTGCATTTACGCAGGCTATGACTGATATCGTCTCGCCTTTTTTGGTACTGGTGACGCAGTTTACGGTTTTAGTGCCTTTAGTGGCAATAACTTCCTAGGTTATTCTTCAGCTGCAAACCTGACTCGTGAATATTAAATATTTTTCTCGGAGTGCTTATTAAGTCATTGTCTGCTAATACTTCTGCAAAAGATTGAAGTATCGACCGCATTCGTATTTAGAGATATCTTGTACTCTTGCTATATACATTCCCTGAGCTTTACGAATTAACAATTCATGACGTCTCTGCATAAACGAGACAGACCAGTCATGACCAGCTTGCTTTTTATCGATTTTAAGTTATTTTGAATATTATTTTGAACCGCAAAAGAAAATGCAATCTTCTTCACATCAATTGATGTAAGTGCAAACCCATGCCTTTCCATAATTTGAATGTATCTTACCAAACATGCTTCATGATCTGAGCTCAGACAACTTTTGCGACCTAATTTTTCCTTACTGAAGTTCCCAGAGTGCATTCTTCTTATCAGTGTACGAGCAGGAACAGTGTACGTGCGGCTAATTTGTCAAAGTGAACCTCTACCGTTTTGATGATCTTCAATATCATTGGGAAGATCTTCTTTAAAGCATAAAGTCCTTACGTTTTTCCGAACATAAGTTCGAGGCAGCGGAAATAAAATAAAAAAGGGGTAATACGCCGCTGCTCGAGGTATTATGCCTCTCATATGTCTAACGGAGCCTTCCGTCAAAAACAGTAAGGTTATAAATCATATTTTGGCTTACTTATTTAGCAATTGATCAAATCTACTTGAAACTTTCTTCACCATTATATATAAGTTTTTTAAAACGGTATTTACCTTTATGCTGGCGTTATTCACTGAAAAACTAATTAATTCACTTTGCAAATGATTCACGTGTGGTTACTCTGTCACACTAACGTGTTAAAAAAAACATTGTTGCCAACTTTGTGCTTGAAAAGAAAATACAAACTGCGGTGTATTACCCAGCGAGGCATATACCCCCACTTTACTCTATTTGTGTTCTAAATGTCTATGTGTGGAATTAAATTGTGACACACTTCACTATTCCTAATAAAAGAAAATATTCATAACAAGGGAAGGTCGGTACCGGAAATTTACTGACTTTTTTGAGATGTAATGCAACTATAATCATTTCTTACTGCTCACCTTTTATAAATGAATACAAAGATCATTCTAGAGAAAATCAATCTATAAAATTGCCATATATTCATGTGCCCGTTTTAGAACCGGTCAATATGTTTACATCACGAATACACCATTCCTTTTCCTACGAAGACCCCGCAAACTTAATATAAATGCCGTTTGGTGCGTACATTCCATAGTTTATTATTGCATGCCGGAGCACTATTAGATTTGCTTATCCAGAAACGGTCTTACGCCGTTACGCATACGTTGACTTCATTACTTCGGGCGACCCCTTTCAAATTTTGCTTTTTGTATGCGATATTACATAGACTCGTCGTAAAACGGAAGAAACTGCTACGTGGCTATTAACTTTAATTAATTCCATGAGATACGCTCCTAATAATGGAATTCCATGTCTCGTGTTATCATGAACCGGAAATGTACGTTAAACAGGAGTTTTATGCAGAAAATAAGACTGCGGCAGATCTTCAGGTAGTAATGATGTAGTAGTACGTAGTTTTTCTATTCTAATTTCAGTTTCTATTCTTTAATTCAGTTGCTTCGGCTTCGAATTGTTTTATTTGACGAATACTACTTAAATAAATGTCTATCTAATAAATACCTCTCTGGGCATCGGCTT
Source organism: Kuschelorhynchus macadamiae (assembly GCA_030620095.1). Lineage (NCBI taxonomy): Eukaryota > Metazoa > Arthropoda > Insecta > Coleoptera > Curculionidae > Kuschelorhynchus > Kuschelorhynchus macadamiae. The sequence goes on along the minus strand of JAUTXW010002438.1, from coordinate 85,887 downwards.
GTTTAGTAAATGAATTCGACGAATTGTCTAAGAAATAGCGCTCTAACACTCAATAAGAAATAATAAGTGCATACTCTTTGATATAACGAACTGTACTGTATTTAAGTACTATTTAACTTGGAATTTTAATATTTATAACATGAAATAGTTAATACAAAGTTAATTTTGCCCGATGAGATGAGATGCAAAAAATTGACGATTGTGGTGTTCATCTACGGGTTAGAGTGGCTTCCTCTCTCCTCCTTTTTGCTGGTCTTCGGTTGGCAGTGTTGCCGATACCGGTATTGCCATTTTAATTTTAAAGGAATATACAGAAATATCCATAACCCATGCTCATTCTTGTTGATATCTTATGCAATTGCTCCTTGCATCTCTCCCTGTCAGGCTCTATCCCCATTATTATAATATTATCCCACTCTCCCATCTTTTTGTTTTCAATCTGCCGATTCACTTTATTCATTTCACATTCTAACAGCGGTATACATCTTATCATTTTTCTTGTGCTACCACAGAACACTTGATCTAATGTTTCTTAGCAAAAGCCAATGGTGAGTTGGCAGGTTGACCAACTGTCAGGCGCGGCAACCCCTGTAGCCTGCAGAAGTTTTTGATTTTAAGATTATATTTGAAGCAAATACTCAAACATAAAATGAATAAATCTTAACGGCTTCAGCGAAAATGAGGCACAAGAAATACTTTTGCATCAGTATTCGGTAAATAACATAATAAGTAAATAATATTACAAAAAAAAAACACATTTCGATGAGAGATAACAATTCACTCACCTCGGACAACTCATTTCTTTAGTCCTGGCAAGTGGTGGTTCCTCAGAATTTTGAATGCTAAATTCTCTGTTGCGGTGCTAAAACCTATGGATCGATAGTCCTTAGTTGATTTGTTCTAGTTTTTCCAGAGCTATGTAAAGTTGGTAATATATTAATTTTTACACGATGCGTTTCGCGACCACTGTAGATTCGATAGCTTTGAGATTAATATGTCTGTCTAGTCTACGGTCTCTTATTTAAATTTTATAACCTAATTATCCTAAGGTACAAAAGCTGTTTTTTTAACCACCATACACTAACTCTAGTAACAATATTTGCAAATTCAGAAAATATTAAGAAAAAGACAATTTTTAAGATTTATTTTGTCGTTACATTTAATTTAGGACCCTTATTCACTACATGAACGATCTTAAAATCGTCACTAAACACATGATCTTCCTTGATAATATGTCTTGCTAACGTTGAGTCATCCACCATGCATTAACTCTATAGTCAAAAGCAGTGTTATCGTGCGGGTCATACGATTTATCAACGACAAACATTTTAAGTTTGTTTTTTTTTTATTACGTTTAATCATATCCTCCTCATAAAATCCGGAAGACGAATTAGATAGACCTGTGATATTTTCATATGAAAAAAGAGAATAAAAATATAAATACCAACAGTTGCAAAAATCTTTGAGCGATATCACTTCAAAGTCAGATTGACAAGTCAGTGACAAAATGAGTAATAGAAAACCATTTTCGTATTAAATCTAATAAATGACAATGTAAAAATGGATGTTCGTAATGCAATTTGCGATTTATACACATCAAAAATTAATATAACCCTTCAAGTTTTAAAAGAAGCTTTAAAAAATCGAGGTATATTGGAAATTGGACTAAAATCGTTGTCAAAATTAATAATAAGAATGTTGGGTTTTCGATATAAAAAGGACTGTAATCGAAGATTTTTATGCGAGTTGCCACATATAGCAAGTCAGCGTATCCAGTTTTTAAAGAAATACACGGAAAATATTAATTTAAAATTTAGAAAAGTGGTATTTTTAGACGAGACTTGGATATTTTCTAATGGAAGTGGTTCAAAATCTTGGCAGGACGAGTCTGTAAAAAGTGTCAAGAGAAAAAAGGAATGTGGGACGGGAAAACGGTTCATCATTTTGCATGCAGGTTCTTCAATACGATTTCTCCCAGGTGCAAGTTTAGTGTTTTCTTCAACATCCAAAAGTATGGACTACCATGATAATATGAACTGTGAACTGTTTGAAAAGTGGTTAAAAGAACAACTGATTCGAAATTTATATGCTCCATCTTTAATCATTCTGGACAAAGCATCTTATCATTCAAAAATCTTAAATAAACAACCTACTAATCATCCTGGAAGAAAAGTGATATTTATAACTGGCTAATAAAACAAAAACAAAATCCTTTACCCAACATGCTGAAACTAGTTTTTTTTTTAATGGCAAAATCTATTAAAAAAAACCAACAATACATGCCGTAGATGAAATATTACGAGAAAATGGACATGAGGTTTTACGACTGCCGCCATACCATTGTCAGTTTAACGCAATAGAATTAATATGGGCTGGGGCAAAATCATACTACGAAAAACACGTGAACGATGGTCTTTTATCAGATGAAGTGCAAATTGTTTGGCAAGATTCATTAAATTATATTACGCCGGAGTACTGGAAGAAATCTGTGGAACATACGGAGAAATTAATATGGGATTGGTGGGAATCGCGAACGATTTCTAGATGTCGAAATAGCACCAATGATCATTGCGCCATTTGAGGACGACTCAGAAGATGAGGACTTTTTTAAGTGATGATATTTTTTAGTCTATAATATTACAAAGTTTCTGAAGGATTATATTAGTCTTTGACGTGTATAAATCATAAATTGCATTATGAATAGCCATTTTTGCATTGTAACTTAAGTCCTTTGCCTTTGGATTTTTTCGTGTAAATTTCTCAATCTTCTTCGAAAGTAAATTATGTTTTTTTTTTCATGCACAAGTTTCTGTACATTCCTTATACCGATTCTCAGCGCTTTTGCCACTGGCTCCTGGATAGCCAGCGAATTTTAATTTAAAATTTTTTTATTAGATTTGACACCATTTATAGAATAGTTATTCCAATTTTAAAGCGTGTTTAAAATAAGTAAATTTTTCTATTAATTATAAGACAAAATTTGATATATAAAAAGCGGTAAAATCGCTTTACCAGAAACTCGGGGCTGAATATATATATATATATATATATATATATATATATATATATATATATATAGAAGAAATTTTAGACTGAAATTTGAAGAAATCGGATAAGTATTTTTTTAGCTATGCCGCGAACAGACAGACTGACCGACAGACATACCTACAGACAGACAGAATTGAGAAAAAATGTTTTCCGTCATCTAGCGACTCTTAAACGTAAAGATCTGAAAAAATTTCACGAGGGAAGTAATAACTAATTATCTGGTGTTTTTAACAAAACTGTATAATATTTTTGCAAAATAAAAGTTTTTTGTTATCACATTACAAAAAAAATCAAGTTTTCTTTACACAGAGGTGGCCCCCATTTAAATAAATGACACTGTATAAGTGGTTAGATTTTTAGGTCAAGTGGGGCTCATAATTTTTGGTGATTGATAAGAAAATCTCACTTTCATTAAGTGACTGTATAAACAGAACATATCCTGATTGTTCCACTGATTCGGACCGCCTTCCGACTTTATTAAGGCCCTTGCCATTTTGTGTATTTTTGTTTATGCCAACCAAAACATTTTAACCAAATACATATTTAGCGAATTTTCTTATTTAGTCCCTCGGCATTTAATATATAAAATAATATTAGGTGGCTATCTTAATAATATTGCGTAATATAATAAAAATAAACTATTTTCTTTCTCCCTCATCGAGATTTAATAGCTCGATAAAAGAATCACACAACATTTTGATATTCACTGTGTTTTCTGATTTGATTCATAATGTTGGTGACCATTGGACCCGCACGATAAGACCGCATTCGACTATAGTAACAATAGTTGGAATTTCAGAAAATGTTGAGTAATGGAGAATTGTTAAGATCTATTTGGTCGTTAAGTAATAATTTTTTTTTGGGCGGTTTATTTCTAAACTTTCGAATAAATTTAATTTAGGGCCCTTATTTTCTACATGAAGGATTTTAAAATCGTCATTACACACATGATCTTCCCTGATAATATGGCTTGTTAACGTTGAGTCATGTTTATTGTGAATAAAAATGAGTTTATGTTCGTTAATTCGCTTTTTAAAAGTTCTACCCGTCTGTCCAATGGATGCTTTTGGGATGAACCACATGTTAGCTAATAGACCCCTGAGTTTTTATCTCTATTACTTTTAGGTTTTGTGTTTTTCAGAAAATTTCCTAGGCAATTGTTAGATTTAAAAGCGATTTTTACATTTTTCCTGTTAAGACAACGTTTAATTTTTAAAAAGGGCTTTGCACAGTGTGCTATTCTTTTAAAACATTTATTATCATCTCTACGATTGGGGTATATTTTATTAATAGTTTTGTGCCTTAACTTGTTACTTTTTATTTGTTCTACTATTGAAACTGTGTAGCCATTATTAACTGCAATTTGTTTAATTAAATTAAGTTCATTGTTAAAACTTTCTTCTGATAACAAGACGTTAATCAATCTATGGATGTGAAGATTTGTAATGGATGACAGTATCAATATGTGATGGTTAATGGTAAATTTGAAATTAATGTTCATTCAAATCTCTCTTGATTGTTAAATCTAAGAAATTTATGGAGCCCTTAAAATATGTTTAATTGTCTGTTTGTGCCTCTAAAACATGTAATAATGTCATCCATGTACCGATGCTACACATTTATTACTGAATGTCTGCTGATGAACCAATTTTTCTATGTTATCCATAAAAATATTTGCGAGTATGGGGCTTAACGGACTTCCCATAATCAGACTTTCTCTACTATTGTAGTAAACATTATTGAAAAAGAAATAGTTTTGGTTAAGACATGTTTTCAGGAGCTCTAGAATGTCTTGCATGATAATGTAATTAACCTTGTTTTTTATTAATAAAGATTCATCTAAGTTTATTGTATCTTCTGAGGGTATGCTAGGAAACAATTTTTTTTACATCTAAAGAAATTAGCTCAGCGTTATTAGGTAAGTGAATATATACAATATTTTTAATTAATTCATCCGAATTTTTAATACTATTTTCAGGGTAAACTTACAGTAATATTTTATTTTGTCTATCAAAAGTTTGTATGCAGGTACTGAAAAGTATGATACAACTGGTCTTATAGGGTAACTTAAGCTTTTTAAAGCTTCGGGACCTGGGGGTTCATAAGTTTTATTCTAAACTTAACAATTTTTTGTGTTTTTAATTTGTTTTTGAAATGACTCCTCTCTGGGGTCCTCTTTTTAATATTTGGAAACTTCCAGAACTTAAGTATTCTAATGTTTTTGTTATGTATAAGTGTCCATCCTTAGTTATGATTGTGTTCCCTTTGTTAGCTCTGGTGAAAATGATATTCTCAGTTTTTGTTTTATTTTGAATAGATTTAAGGACTGTATGTTCATTATTAAAGGTTATCGTGGAAGTCAAAAATTCTGTTCGAATTATATCAGTACACTAGTGTTTCGTAGCCATATTAAGAATGCTACACCTAATAATTCTGACTGATTCATATCAAAACTATTTTGTATGTTATATTTGACACCCTTTTCCAATAACTTAATTTCGCTAGATGTGAAATTAGTGGTAGAAAGGTTTACAAACCGATCAAAGAATCTGTGTTCTGAATAATTATTGGAAAGTGTAAGTACATTTCTTTTTTGATTACGACTGAGAGAATTAAGCTTCATATTTTGACATATCTTTTTGTGAATAATTTTCTGTACATGGGTGCGGGATGAGCAATCTAGCTTAACGAATTCTATATAGTGTAGTCTAAATAACAATTCTGTGTGTATTACTTTAAGATACATATTATAAGAGTCTCTGTTACTATATTGGATATTTCTCTCTTCTATGATCCACCTCCCCTTTCCCACGAGTATGGCTCTCTGTGCTGCTCTACTGACGTTATGTGTTTTCAGGTTAATATATTTCGGCGTGACGTTGTTCTTCAGACACATGTTAAAAACCAAATATTGTGTGTGTTCACTACACTCTTTAAAATTAACTTGTAATCTTTAGCCAAGTCTTGTTTAAAATATTGAACATTAGTGGCTGTTACTTGATGGAATGCCATTATACGAAGTAAAATACTAATATATTAATTAGAAAATTCCATAAAATGAGTTTTTACACGACGCGTTTCGCTAACACTGTAGCTTCGTCTGAAGTATACTACATACTAATTTTAAAAATAATTCTACATTTGAGATTAACAATGTCTAATTATCCTAAGGTACAAAACCTGGGCTTTTTTAACTGCTATACTTTACCTCTAGTAACAATATTTGGACCTATGTACAGGAAATCGTTTACAAAAAGTATGTTAAACAAAACAAGAAACTTAATTCTCTCATTCATACTCAAACAAGAAATGTACCTACGCTTTTCAGTAATTATTCAGAACACAAATTATTTGATCGGTTTGTAAACCTTTCTAGCACTAATTTCACATCTAACGAAATTAACTTATTGGAACAGAGTTTCAAATACAAAACAGTTCTGATATTAACTCTTTGAGGTACGTTGGGACAAAATTTGAACCACATATATTTTAGCCCCAGATGTACGCTGGGCCAAAATATAACCCACCTAATCTAATGCATTTTTTGATGAAGTACGTCGGTTTATTTTATGTCCCGCGTTACTGGGGCGCGCTTGTAGTGTGAAATTACAAGTCTATTTAATAGAAGTCACTAGATGTTTTAGAATCGGGCTGATAGTTTAGTTATTTGTTTACGTTTTACAGCTACACGTTATTTGGAAAAAAAGGTAAGTTTTTTCTTATGTTGTCTTTTTATACTGTTTTGTTTTTTGCGAAACTTTGTTTAGATACTTTCTAAAGAACATGTTAGAGTATATAGTGTACCAAAATAAAAATTCGGGTCACTTGAAAAACACTTTTTTCTCTGTGGGTTGAATTTTGTACCACCGTACATGAAAGGTTATTTTTAGGTATAACAATCCAAAAGGATCATTGGCAGCTAAGCCGGTAAAACTTTGCCCAGTTGAATTTGTTCATTTATTGTGGAGTAAGCGTATCACACAAAGGGTAAGCTATTAGTTTTGTCTAGTTTAGAATATTTCTGCATGGTGAATTGTCTTTAGATATGACGAGTAAACGGACTGAAGAGCCACTACCTTTTCGACTTCATGGTTGGAACGAAAGTGATTTTTATCAAGAAATTGATAATATCGAAAACATTTTGAATATGTTGGTATTTATACTGGAAAAACTGGTTCTACAGTGGAGAAAAGTTTGGGAACTAGAGTGGTCTTACAATTGACTGCAGGGTTAGAAAATAAGTACCATCGAGTATTCTTTGACAATTTTTTTACAAGTATAAGTTTACTGAAACAACTACACGAGAAAAGGATATACGCTTGTGGTACTGTGAGGAGTAATAGAAAAGATATGCCCATATTTCTAGGAGATAAATACATTAAGAGAGGAGATTGCGAATGGTTTACAAGTGCAAATCTTTCCGCATTCAAATGGTGTGATAAACGTTCAGTTCATTTGTTATCAAATTTCCACAATCCAAAGAGATTTGCGAAGTGAAAAGGAAATCCAAAGATGGTACCACTAAGAATGTCCTTTGTCCAATGGCACTTACTGACTATAACAAACATATGAACTCAGTTGACAAGTTTGATCAGATGCGAGCAGTTTATGGAATCGACCGTAAAAGTAAGAAATGGTGGCATCGAATCATGTTTTTTTTATCGATGCTGCTGTTGTAAACGCGTTTGTGCTTTATACATTATTAATGAAGACCAACCCAAAATGAAAATGAAAGAATTTCGCTTAGCCATTGCGGAACATTTGGTAGCAGATAAAATGGTATTATCTATACAGTCCTCATCAGACAATAGATTACCAGTTCCCGTGAAAAAACGTAAACCTTGCCAGCCAGAATCTATAAGATTGTCCCAAATTGCTCATCAACCCATTCGTACAACACGGCGTAGATGCGCAGCTTGCAGTACAAAAGAATTTGAAACCCGTACGAATTGGAAGTGCAGTGTATGTCAAATTCCGCTTTGTTTGGGAAAAAAATAAATCCTGTTTTCAAGCGTACCATAGAAAGTAACATATGTCGTAGTAGTATCGTGGGACAAAAAATGTACCTAGTGTTTTTTGAAAAAATATTTTAAAATTTGAGTTTTTTAATTTTTTTTTACTTTTAATAATATGCTCTGATTATGTTAATTTGCTTTTTTTTTAAATAATAAAAAAAATATTTGCGTACCGCTAGTATTTTATTTTTGCCGATTTTTCCGTACCGCAAAGAGTTAATCAGTCTGAATTATTAGGTGTAGCAACGGGACTAGCATTAAAAGATCTCCCTTTTAATATGGCTACGAAACATCAATGCACTGATAATTAGAACAGAGTTTTTGAATTCCGCGATAATCTTTAATAATGAACGTACAGTCGTTAAATCTATTCAAAATAAAACAAAAAGAATATCATTTTCACGAGAGCTGATAAATGGAACAGAGTCATAGCTATGGATGAAGGCTTATATATAACAAAAACATTAGATCCACGGAGTCATTTCAAAAACTAATTAAAAACACTATCGACCAATGGAGAAGTTTACTTACAAATTTTGATAAGTTTAAAGTAAAAATTATCAACTGTATCATATTTTTCAGCACCTGCATACAAACTTTCAAAACTCTTAATAGATAAAAATAAAATATTACTGTAAGTTTACCCCGAAATATAGTATTAAAAATTCGGGTGAATTAATTAAAAACATTGTACATATTCACTTACCTAATAACGCTAAGCTAGTTTCTTTCGATGTAAAAAATTTGTTTCCTTGCATACCTCTAGAAGATACAATAAACTTAGTTGAATCTATTAATAAAGGTTAATAACATCATTATGCAAGTCATTCTAGAGCTACTGAAAACATTTTCAATAATGTTTACTACAATAGTAGAGAAGGTCTGATTATGGGAAGTCCGTTAAGCCCCATACTCGCAAAGATTTTATAGAAAATATGGAAAAATTGATTCATTAGTATACATTGAGTAATAAATGTGTGGTATCGCTACGTGAATTACATTGTTACTTATGTTACAGGCACAAACAGACAATTAAACATATTTTTAGACTTTTTGAATTCAATTCTCTTATAGATAATTGTTAATTTTTGTGGAGGTAGAGATGCAACACATATTTCTTTAAGATGCTAGCGGCTTTTTCCACTTAAAGCGACTTCTGCAGCGAAAGTTATTTCCTCAACTAGCAAGAGAGAATTTTTTGTTTTTTTGTCATAAACAAAAGATTTACTTGGTCAAATTTATCCGCCTTTTCTTTAACAAGAGGTGGTACAACGTCAAAGCATAGAGAATTGTCCAACCAATCGCCGTACTTCTCCAAAAAGCGATCCATCCTTTTTCCTGCTCTCATCCATCTTGCGTTTACTTTATTATTAAAATCTTTTATAATTGATTTCCAAAGAGCACGTGTCTCCAACGAATTAGGATCAGTTACAATTCCAAGATGGTTAAGAACCAATTTATAGATTTCTTCCCTGCGATTTTCACCGGGACAACTAAACCACATTTCACACAATGTTTGTAAATTGTACATTTTTATCTAAAAGAGAAATAACTCTTTAAAGCCTTTTAAATCACCTATACAAACTTGACTAAGCAAAATATTTTTGTACATACATATTTAACGGGTTTCAAATAATAATAACGCATAAAAACGTTTTACACATATTTTTTTTTTAACAAAATCTAAGTTTTTTTTATTTTTGTTTTAAATTAACCCTTATAATACCAAGCGGGGTGCAAATGCAAATGCAAAAGATACCGCCATTCAATTTTAAGTCCTAATTTAATAATTTTTTTAGTTAAAAAATTATTGAATAAATTTTATTGCATACCGGAAATTTTTAAGTCCCTTACATTTTCCCTCAGGGCAATTTTGCGATTTTTTGCGATTTTTTTCAATATAGTTTTAAAAAGAACATATTTTAATTTATCAAAAAATTCTTGTTTTATGTTAGCACTCGTTGGCCCTTTTGTATTTTTAGCCCGCACAAACATAAAACTAATTCTTATTGGTACTTACCGATACAAAATTACTTCAGACACCAAAAAATCACAACAAACTAATTGCAAACGCTAATTTGACACACAGGGTTCAAAGAGCACTTAACCCTTTATCTGTTATATACGTTTGTTTTGATTTATCCATGGCCCGCTTGACCAAAAAGAAACGCGCAAGTGACGCTGCTTTTTTAATAAATTTAATAGATTGCAGTAAATATTTTTGTTATGTAACTTTGCGTGTTTCTGAAAGAATACCCTGTGGAATCTTATGTAAAAAAATATGATTTCTTCTATTTCTATATGTTTTTAAAAAAGTTGTGAAGTGACTTTTTGCAACCTAGTTTTGAATTTGGGCCCACAGTGAGACGGGTAGAACTATTTAAAAGCGAATCAACGAACATTAATGCAGTTTTATTCACAATAAACTTGTCTCAATCAAGGTCATTTGTTTAATGACTATTTTAAGATCATTCCTGTGGAGCCCTAAATTAAAATAATTGGAAAGTTAAATAAGTCCCCTAAAAGACACAAATTTATTACTTAACGACCAAATAGATCTTAACAATTCTCCCTTTCTTAACATTGTCTGAAATTCCAAATATTGTTACTAGAGTAAAGTATAATGGTTAAAAACAACCTAGCTTTTGTACCTTAGGATAATTAGGTTATGAAATTTAAATAAGGGGCCGTAGTCTAGACAGACATTGTTAATCTCAAATGTAGAATTATTTTAAAAATTAGTATGTGGTATACACCAGACGAAGCTACAGTGTTAGCGAAACGCGTCGTGTAAAAATTCATTTTATGGAATGTTCTAATTAATATATTAGTATTTTAATTCGTGTAATGGAATTCCATCAAGTAACAACCACTAACGTTCAATATATAAATAAAGTCTTTTTATATGTCCAATTCCTAATTCTGGACACGGAACTAAGCGTATTTTTAAACTACTGGACAGCAGAAGCCTTCTCCAGGTACTACATATAATTATATAGGTCCTGTTTCTTTGATTTACGACCAATATCCCTTTTTTATGTTACATTACCTATATTTCTTCCGTTTTTTCTGGCTGGCAAAAGTCAACATTTCACATTTCATACATAAAACAAATCTATTATCACAACACATCTTTTTAAAATATCTTTATAATAACCATAATTTCACCTCACAATTCGTGTTTGCTTCCCATATACCAACAGTATTTATTTTAAATCGCCTGTCAAAGCTACTGAAAATAATTGTAGGCATTTTGCCACCGATAATCCACATTGCGTATGAGCCCATTTCCGATAACAGGTTTTAGCAAGCCTAGTTTGTACATATTAAATGAAACAATTAATTGACTTACCAAGTTTTGGCTTTTAACATACAGATATCTGATTTACGGCAGGGATTTATTTATTTTCGAATAGTTTCAGGGATTATTTTCGCTCTGACATTTTAATTGTTCTAACTTAAAAATTACTGAAATTAAAATTTCCTTCAACCCTTTAATGTATTTGCTGTAATGCGTTTGCGAATTAAATAATAAATCAATTAATCAGTTTCTTGTCATTAGTCAAAATAGCATTCACACTTTTTGCCCTAGATCAAACAACTTATCTTCAGGGATACGTAGTCATGTGTTTATACCCGACTTGTGTATTGGCGATTTAACTACCGATAAGAGCGCTACGGACTGTAAACAAAGATGGTGCAAAGCGAGTAATCAGAGATAGAGTAAATTATTGTGAACGTTATGGTTAGGACTTGTGTCGTGCTACTAGTACTCATAATTATAAAATTTGTGTTGTGTAGTGTTCTAACTGCTTTTTAAAAATTATTGATGAACTGGTTATTAATCTATTAGTACGCTTTGATGAGGAATTTGCCAAAGATGTTTGAAAATATCACTAAAAAACATTTGAATCATATAATTTATTTCATTCGTGAAAAGAGTTTCAGGTTTGTATTTATCTACGGTCTATACTGCCATTTGCGCAGCTTCCTTTACATCGCTTGAGGCTTCCAAACTGGATTTCGACATTATTTCTCATAAAAAACGTAAAATATTAAACTACTTTTACCCGTTTTGTTCTCATTAAATAACGCTTGTCAATTTTAATAATGAAATCGAACGTGTAACAATAGATACAAAAGTAAATATAGATACATAGATATCAATGTGATTCTCAAAATATTGGTGATGGGTTTTCTGTTGTATTTTATTATTTTTAAAATGTTTCTAAGTGGTCAAAAACAAAATTAGACAAAATCTTGTACGAAACACGTTGCGAAACTATATTTTGTGTAACTCGTGTTCTTTCGGGAATTTGTAAATTCACTGGTTACACAATATATCACTTTCCGTAACTGCTTATATAAACAGCTATTATTATCATTTTTAACTATTCTATTTTTGACAATTTATGTTTTTTTTGTATCAGTGAAAAATTCACTTTCAAGTGTAGAGAGAAAATGAAAGAATTTAAGACTTCTTGTGAGTCTTGCTTAATTATTAATGTTACAAAAATATCGCCACTTATAAATTGCACCGGTCATATCAGATAAATGGCTGTTATTACCCCTATTTAAACTTAATACGTTTTGAATTGCCACTTTTTCATCGCCTGATAAATCTTCATAACATCTTAAAATATCCATTTCATCACTATCACTAGGAGCTTCACACCTTGGTATATCCTTATTGACTTATCGAAAGCGACTGAATTATTCCCTTTAATCTTATGTCTCTTAACTAAATGTTTTTACGGGCATCAGAACTTCCTGAAGTACTTGCGTTTGGACCACCACAATATTTTTTGGGGGGCAAATTTTAGAAAGACACAGCACTGTTTTAATTTTGGTTAATTTAACTGAATACCTACAAACAGATCTGTTAAATAACTAGACAAGTGGATACAAAAAAACAAAAAATCTCGAAAGAACTAAGTAAATTTTCCAAATAAAAAGTAAATTTACCAGAATCTGAGCTTATTTTAGTTCTAATTTCTCTGAGATCAACCATATATAATATATTGATGGTTCCGTTATACGTTTTGAAAATATTTAATACATTTTATTTTATATATGTCTCCACAAAAAATATTTAAAGGTGATAAATCAGGGCTGTTATATGGCCATATGATGTTTCCTTCTCGACCTATCCACAAATTATACCTGCTGTCCAATTCGGTAACAGGCTCAACATTCTTCTAAATAAATGTCAATTTGTAGAAATGGTAAATATCTATCTCTGTTCAAATTGCCATGAAAAATAATTGGCCCGATAATTTTGTTACCTAACATGCCGCACCACACACGAACAGGACGCCATTCTTGAATTTTAACCTCGTGTTTTTTATGTGGATTGTCTGTTGCCCTAAAACGCTTATTCTACCGGATACATATTCCTGAGGTGGTAAAAGAAGCTTCATCCGTGAATAGGATCTTCTTTAGGAGAAGGATTTGATAAAAAAATTTAAATCGTTGAAATTTTTACATATCGGGGAGATCTTGAACGGGCCTAAGTCTATAAGGGTAGTGTTTATAGTGCTTCAGGACTTTCTTAACATGCCATTTGGAAGTATTTAAGAAATTAGCAGTTTCAATACTAGTTCCTGGACAATCTAAAAACAAAAATAAATAACAGTTCTTTCAAAAAATTTAGTTAAAGTTAGTTTTCTATCTTCAAAAATAATAACATTTACAAATAATTTCTTCATTCCTTGTAGAAGATCTTCTCTTTCAATTTAGATTTTTCCTATCTTCAAACTGTTTCACAATATTTTTAACTGTATTTAATGACGGTGTTAGTATATTAGGATATAAATGGTATTGGCGTTTTACTATTCCTGCTTTATTATCCAAAAAACAGAAAATCCTGTCGGTTCAGGATAATTCCTACAACTTTTGTATTTACCATTTTTTGATACAACTTAAGCCTGTAGGTGTGTGTCAAAATATAACTGGACACCCTGTACATAGGGGAGACCGGGGTACATTTGAACAAAAAATTTAGATCTTTCCTCTCTTCAAACTGTTTCACAATATTTTTAACTGTATTTAATGACGGTGTTAGTATATTAGGATATAAATGGTATTGGTGTTTTACTATTCCTGCTTTATTATCGCTGGAATAATATAACTGAACAATATCAAGCTTTTCTGCTTGACTATAGCCCATTTTATAAACTCGTTAATTTATAAAAAATTGTCACACAAAAAGTTACAATATTATGACCAAATTAATTTAAGCAGACAAAAACAGTACATTTAATATAATATTCACGACGGACACGAAAGTCTGACAGTTGTCATACCTTTTACCAATATTTATACCTAATTACACCAATTATCATACCTAATTAGTGAATCTCAATTTTGATTTCAGTGAAATCTCCGATATATGAAATAAATCCATATTGATTACAGTATTGTTAACAGTACTCACAATTCTAGACATGCCGAATGTTGACCATGACCGGTCCTATGAAAATCAACACTGAAAATTTTAGGATTCTTCAGAGCTCTTGCTGGAATGTTAAAACTTAGTAATAGCAGAACCTCAGTGCAATCAATTGTTCCATGAATTAACATATGCTAAAATAGAGTTGTAATTTCTTCTTATATGCAATGGTTGAATTTTAAGTTCGGATTCTAATAAAGAATAATTAATATTACCAACAGGTGATTTCTTTTTGTAAGCTATATATCGCAGAAATTTTCTTTGGACTCTCTCAATATGATTGATGTATACGTTACATGACTAAGTAATTCTCAATATGAGATCGAACCAGAGTAATAGTAATTCAGAATTTAAAAAGCAGTCAGTTACATCATTAATGAAAATACTAAAAAGCAATGGAGCAAGATGTGTATCTTGTGGTACTCCTGATTTTAAATCTATTGAATAGGATAATATGGTGTTTATTTTAGCTTGTTGTTTCCTGCTTGTAAGATAAGACCGAATCCAGTCATAAAAAGTGCCAGGTATACAGTTCAGTAAAGTATTTTTTTTAGAAATATGTATTTAACAGCAAAAGTTATGGTTCCAAAACTCTTGCTGTTGAGTTCATATTTCTAAAAAAAATATTTCAGTTGAAAAAAAAAACTAACTGATAAAATACTTCTATAGCAGTTCAGTTTATGTAACAAAACATAATGATTCACCTTATCAAATGCCTCGGAGAAATGTGTAAATGGAGTCTACTACATATCCATCCTCCAAGGTATCGTCAAGGTAGGATCGATAAGCTAACAAATTTGATATTACCGAGAAGAGACAGAAGGCTGTTCTGCGAAGCCGTGTTGGTTCTGTGTTAAATATTCTTAAAATAAAACCTCTAGGTGGGATAGCTTCCAAGCGTCAGTAAACATGCCAGATTTCAGTGAAGCACAGTTTTTCAAAAGTTGTGGCGATACGCTGCTAGGTACCGGTCCTTTAAGTTAATATCCTAGATTTACATTGCTTAGTACTTAGTTGCGTAGTACAGTTTTACTACGCGTGGAGGGTAAGCATGCTACTTTCTATAATCCTCATAATACTGAAGAAAAATAATCTGCAAAGAACTTAATTCTTTCGAGTTCACTGTTACTCACCTTATTGTTGAAACTCACATTCTCGGTAGTAGACCCTCTTGATTACTCTTATTTCTTACATAATTCCAATTTTTTTTGGAATCAGATATAACCGTTTGATATAATTTTCAAAACATACACGTCAAAAAGATTTGCACAATTTTCTAAACTTACTAAAAAATAAAGTAGCCATCATTAGTTCTAGAATCTATATAACGTGTGTACACCTATAATATCACGTGCAATTAATTGGTGTACGCAACTTTAACAGCAAATATTTTTAAAAGTTATTAAGAAAACATTAACTATAATATGTTGATGTTTTCTTTATGGTTGATCTTAGAGAAATTAGGACTTCTAGATTTTGATTTAAATAAACCGGGTGTTCCGTTTAAAATACTTAACTTAACAATTTTTTGATTTTACGATGTTCATTTGTTTAATTCTACAGAAAATCTTGTCGGTTCAGGATAATTCCTACAACTTTTGTATTTACCATTCTTTGATACAACTTAAGCCTCTAGGTGTGTGTCAAAATATAACCGGACACCCTGTACATAGGGGAGACTGGGGTACATTTGAACAAAAAATATTTTTTGAAAAAAATATGCATATTTGAAATTTTTTATTAAATTTCTTTCGCTAATCATATGCTAGGTGGTCAGTGAGAAACTCTAGTTGACTATCTATTTAAAAAAAAATGACTAAAAATTTGTTTTTTGTGATATCCTTCAGTCGTTCAAATGTACCCCCTATGTTAGGGTAGATTTGAACATCCCTGGAGTACATTTGAACAACGTAAAAACAAACAGTATTCTGACTTCACTTTTAATTTAAGCAGAAATAAATGAATGCTCTCGTGTTTTGTATTATTTTATTATAACTTCTAAACAATAAGGAATATATATGTTAACTTAACTTAAATTATAAAAAAAGACAAACTTGCGAACAATAAAATATGGTTATTTTACATTATTTCCTCCTTAATATTGGCAAAATTGACCCCGAAAGATAAGACAGATGCCGCTCTCGCAGTTCCCGAACTATATTCGGTGTGGGAAGCTTTAACCGGATGTCCTCCCCGTCTACGACACTGTTATCGTCTTTTTCTGGAAAGTAAAATTAACACATGTTATCATCCTTCCTTCTCATAAATTTCACTCTTAAGTCTTCTTCCAATATAGCTTCAATCTGACCCACATATAGCAACCGATATTTTTTTGTATTGAATGATACAAGAATAATATCTTCAAGTCATCAAAATCAGGTTCTAAATCGCTGAAAGTTTCCGATTCATCTGATGTTTCATTGTAAATACATATTTTATTAGACTCTCTATCAGACTCACTACTGACATGATCACAGAACTTTTCATAAATATTTTCTTTACTTTCTTAATTATTTGGGAAATGGTATTGGTAGGCTTTCTTTTCTTTTTCTCTCTCAAATTTTTCTTCCTCAAGTCTTGATTTTTCGTGATTTTCTTTTTTTTCTGCTCTTTGAGGAAGCAGAGTTTGGGGCAGCTTTCGGGTACGGGCAGATATCTTTAAGTTTAAATTTAAGGGGAGTCCCATTCATATCCGTTTTTAACGACATGGCGTTTTTGCTGCATCCAGGTGTGCTGGGATTTTTAAAAACAGTAGATGAATCTGACATCAGGTGGAATCGGCCGATCGGTTACAAATGCGTCCATAAAATCCTTCTCGCTTAAAGCTAGGCGGTTTAAGGGCCACAAACCTGATTTCTGAAATGATGAAATAATGTTTGTTCTTGTAAATGTTGAATAAAATTACAAAAACAAACGACTTACCTGTGGGAAGTTCGTTTTGAATTATATGAGCTATACTCGTCCAATTAGATTACACACGTAGTCACACCATCGTGGCTTTGTCGACCACAATTTTAAAGCTGAATCATATAAACAAAAAATGTTCAACCTGCTGACGCAACAACCATATCGTCTTCCTCGGCATTCATTATTCATTCATTATTCATTTCATTACACTGGTGAGAATTGGTTTGTAAAAAAAAAACTAAAAATGATTGTTTGGGTAGGGTTCTTAGGGAGGGACTCTAATTGGACGAGTATAGCTCATATAATTCAAAACGAACTTCCCACAGGTAAGTCGTTTGTTTTTGTAATTATATTTCGCTATACTCGTCCAATTAGATTACACACGTAGTTATTTAAAGTAAACAATCATTTTTATTTTTTCTCTATTTTTTATTTTCAGTTTTTTTTTTATTGTTTATAGAAACACATTGATAGACATTAACTAATAAATTTAATGTAAACATTTTTAATATATGTATATAATGTATAATATATTTAAAATACATATATGCGTACATGTTAATTTCTATAAGTTTAAAGTTTTACTTCAACGTCTTTTAAACTAATTTAAAGACCTAACTTTAAAGACTACATATGTCGTTCTATAATGTAATAAAAAAATATCTTTTAGAAATACAAAAAAAACAAAAAAAAACAGTAACAATGAACTAGTATCTAATGGAAAATTTTTTTTATTATTTATTCAAAATAAACTCAAGCAAATTCGTTTCATCTTGAAGAGGTCGTTTATAAAATCTGGCAAATATTTCGGACTATTTTGTCCAACCCGCTGAATTTTTAATACTATCTATATTCATCCCCGCTCTATAAGCCGCTGAAGTTGACGCATGCCTAGTACTGTGGCTTTTGAACTGTTCAGTATTTATACCACTACATTTCATTACATCTTTTATCCAACGGCTTATAGACTGGGGAGATGCTTTTTGAAATGGCCTGCGATAGGTTAAAATTAAGTAATCTTCATTTTTTCTTATTGAATCAGTTACATCCAAGTAGGTAAGTAAGGTTTTAGCTACACATAATTGAGGATGATCATCGAAAAAATTAAATTTCAATACAGGTTGTTCGCGATTATAATTTGAGGTTTTTAAAATATCTGTAAAAGAAATTTGTACACCGTTTTCCATTCTTACAACGTTTTTTATGTTAAGTTTAGAAATTGTTTGTATTCTCTGCCCTGATGCTAACATTAACAATATTACTAACTTTTTAACCAACTTCTCTAAAGATATATTTTCTAGAGGATACCAATCCTTAACATAATCTAACACTTTTACTGGATCCCAGGTTACATTATATTTAGGAAAACTTGGTTTTGTTCTGAACGCTCCTTTTAAGAATCGTTTTAGTATTAATTCATCAGAATTTGAAATATTTAAAACTAAAGACAACGCGGATTTATGCGAATTAAGAGTAGAATACGAAATATTTTTGTTAAATAACTTAATTAAGAACGAAATAATATGTCCAACCCCTACGGTGTAGACATTTATTTTATTTACTGTACAGTAAGACCACCACTTCCGTAAGGTACCACAATATTGTCTTAGAGTAGACTCACTTATTGACTTTAACATTATTGGTACAGCTTCCTCTGGGATTCCTTTATTTAAAAAAGATTTCCTGATAATTTCGACACCGCTAGGGGTAATTTTTTCCACATCGGGTGGCTGGTCCTAAAAGGAGATACGAGTAGATTTTTGTCAGGTTTTAATATCTTTGGTTCACTCAAACTAAGTTTTTGGAATAATGAAAACCAAGACTGATTTGGCCAATAGGGAACCACAAGGATTCCTTCGGATTTATCTTCAATTATCTTCTTTAAAACACGCCCTATTATAGGAAAAGGGGGAAACGCATAAAATCTAAGAGATTTGTCCCAATTGATTGTAAATGCGTCACATGTCAGAGCCCCCGGGTCTTTAAACCATGATATATAGGTGTCACATTTAGCATTAACCTTGGAAGCGAAAAGGTCAATGTTCGGTTTCCCAAAAATGTTTACTATTTTTAAAAAATCTTTATTATTCAATGAATATTCTGATTCTATTTTTAATGTTCTAGACTGCTTATCGGCTATTATGTTTTCTTTTGAAGGAATATAGGAAGCATATAAAAACAATTTTCGTTCCTCGCACCATGACCATATTTGTCTACTTAATTTATTTAATTTTTGAAATTTTATTCTACCCATTTTATTAATGTATGCTATTGCTGTTTTATTATCTACCCGAAGAAGAATATTACAATTTTTTGCACTTGAAACCTAACATTGTAATGCATAATATATAGCAAGAAGTTCTAAATAATTAATATGATTATTTGCTTCTTCCTCGGTCCAAAACCCATGAGTAGCTTCTGAATTATATGCTGCCCCCCACCCAGTTTTTGAAGCATCTGTGAATATCTCATGAGAACATTTTTTACAATCAATAAAACTGAATGATTGATTTAACATTTGTTTCCACCATAGTAATTCATTACATATCATGGTTGAAACTTTAATTTTTGAATTATATTTGCCATTATATTTTTTAAGTCCCTAACTTTTCACGTTCTAATTTTTTAGTG
Source organism: Kuschelorhynchus macadamiae (assembly GCA_030620095.1). Classification (NCBI taxonomy): domain Eukaryota; kingdom Metazoa; phylum Arthropoda; class Insecta; order Coleoptera; family Curculionidae; genus Kuschelorhynchus; species Kuschelorhynchus macadamiae. The sequence goes on along the minus strand of JAUTXW010002438.1, from coordinate 65,835 downwards.
TGTAACCAACCATATTGCACTGCAGGACAAGCAGACACTAACATACCAATAATTTTAGATAACTCTCTAATAGTACATATTTTCTTTTTCATAAATATATCTATTGCATTAATAATACCTTTTTTCTTATTCTCAGGAAGATGCATAGTCATATTTTGACTATTGTAAATAAATCCTAAATATTTACACGATTGCATGGGCTCTAATTGCGATTTTTTAAAATTTATAATAAAACCTAATTTTTGCAATGTTGTTAAAACCAAGAAAATACTATTTTTTACTTCTTCTTTTGTGCTACCCAACAATAAAATATCGTCTAAATATATAATACATAACAAGCCGTTTTTTCTAAAGTAATTAAATATGGGTTTTAAGAGCTGTGTGAAAACATATGGCGCTGTTGATAAACCCATAGGCAAGCAGTTGAACTCATAAAGACTATTATCGAATTGAAATCTAAGATATTGTTTATGTTCTCTTTTTATCGGAATCATATAATAAGCCTCTTTAAGGTCAACTGTAGCGATAAAAATATTTTTAGATATTAAATCTCTAACAGTTTTATAGTTATCGAGTTTAAAGTGAGGAGCTTTTATAAACATATTTAAGTTTTTAAGGTTTAATATGAAGCGCTTTGAATTGAGAGATTAAACGAACTTACCTAAGTGATGTTTAATCCTAATTATATGAAGCCTCGTCGAAGAAAATAATACAGGTGTAGTAACTCCGCTTGGCGTCTAATCTCACACTTCAAAGATAAAATTTTTTGTGTTTGTCGGGCTCTCCAGTCCTCAGAGCGCCAGTCGGTTCGTGGCCAAATCATTCCAGTTTAAAGTATTGTTGCAACAATTTTGGGTTCGGGAAGGGGTGGGACATTATTTTCTTCGACGAGGCTTCATATAATTAGGATTAAACATCACTTAGGTAAGTTCGTTTAATCTCTCAATTATATTTCAGCCTCGTCTCGAAAATAATACAGGTGTAGTTGTTTAAAGCAGGTTGCAACAATTTTTCTAAAAGACTTTTATTGGAGTAAAATAAGTGTAACAAAAACAAAAAACAGTTAAATTAAGTGCAACTAAGCACTGCCCTAGCAAAACTACTTGTATCCTTAACTAATGGTTTGTTATAGAAAACAGCGAAAGTTCTTGAATGTTCTGTCCAGCCGGCTGCTGAACGAATATGATCATAACTCACACCCTTTCTTGCGGCCGCAGATGTAGCCGCGTGTCGGGTGCTATGGGCGCCAAATGAATTTATGTCCAACCCACTCTGCTTTAATATAGTTTTTAGCCATCTACTGATGGTTTGAGCAGAGGCCATTCGATATGGCTTTTTAAATGTTATAAAAAGGTAACCAATGCTTCCTCGAATGGATTCGGTTCTTTCTAAATAAGAAAGTAATGATTTTGCTGGACATATGTTCACATCATCAGTGAAAAAAGGTAGTATCAGAGTGGGTTGAACCCTATTGATGTTTGATGTTTTAAGTCGTTTTGTAATTCTTATTTCTAGCCTATCTGGAAATTTCTGAATGTTGCATAATTCAATGTTTGCCAGAGTTTGTACTCGTTGACCTGTGGCTAAAGCGAGAAGTATGACAGTCTTATGTGTTAAAAATTCTAATGAAAATGCTGTAGAAGATAACTGTTTAATGTGATTAAGAACCACAGCAGGATCCCAAGTGTTACTGTATTTAGGTAAAGGCGGCCTTAAAGATCCTAAGCCTTTAAAAAACCTTTTAATTCGAAAGTCTTCACTTAAGCTTGGACCCATTATCTGAGCAAGTGCTGCTCTGTAAGAATTTAGGCTGCTAAAGGATGCCCCCTGTTTGAAATGATAAGTGAGAAATTTTAAAACTGCAGGAACTGACCGGGTAAGGAGATTAATGTTATTGTGACTGCAGTACTCCCACCATAGCCGCAGGCCAACGTTGTATTGGGTGATGGTACTTTCAGTAATGGATGCGAGGCATATACTCAAGGATTCGTTGGGAACTCCTCCCTGCTTCAATGCTTCGATGATACAATGCCTGCCACCAGGGTAATCTTTTCCCATAGTGGATGAGGTATCCTGTTAAAGGACATTAAATTTCTATTAGGTTCGAAAATAATAGGCTTGCTTTCTAGAAGAGACGTAAAAAGAGGATACCATGACTGAGAGGGCCAGAGAGGAACGACGAGAATACCTCTTGCCTCTTCGGAAACTATTTTGTTTAGTACTTTCAAAAGTACTGAAAATGGCGGAAAAGCATAAAAGTAGATATTTTTCCAATTTAAAGTAAAAGCGTCAATTGCAAAACTCTCTGGATCCCTCAGCCATGAGACAAACTTTTTACATTTCGTATTATTTTTGCTGGCAAATAAATCAATATCGGGTTGACCAAACTCAAGAACTATTTTAGCAAATGCTGACATATGTAGAGACCATTCGGTTTCCATTGCCAAACTACGAGATTCAGCGTCAGCAATCTTGTTATCACATGACTTAATATATGATGCAAAGAGAAATAAATTGCGTTCTTCGCACCACTTCCATAATATTCGAGTAAGTCTGTTAAGTTTGGGGTATTGTACGCTGCCCATTTTATTAATATAAGCTATTGCAGTCGTGTTGTCGACTCGACACAAAATGTTACAATTAGATAAATTTACTGCAAAACATTTTAATCCGTAGAAGACAGCTAAGAGTTCTAAATAGTTTATATGGTGTTGTTTCTCTACTTCAGACCAAAAACCATGAGCTTTCTTTCCCGCACAACTAATACCCCAGCCAGTCTCTGACGCGTCAGAAAAAATCTCTAATTTAAAGGTATCGGTCCGGATAAAATTTTTTGCAGTAGGTAAATTTCGAATCCACCAGTGGAAATCACCAGAGAGTAAAGATGAAATGCTCATTGTTTCATCATAATTTCCATGGGACTTGCGCAATGCTAAGAATTTTTCACGTTCAAATGCCTTCGTATACAGCCAGCCATACTTAATTCCAGGACACACAGACGTTAATTTTCCTAAAAACATAGCGAAATCCCTGATGGAAACATGCTGTACTGAGGAAAACTTTTTAACTAACTGCAAAGTCTTAACAATTTTCTTCGATGGTAAGCTGATAGACATGTCTGAAGAATTATAAACAAAACCGAGATATTCTATCGTTTGAGAAGGGACTAATTTGCTTTTCTCGTAGTTTTGCAAAAAACCAAGGGAAGTCAGAAGATTAAGAGTTTCCGTAACATTATTTAAGCATTCAGCATATGTAGCGCCAAATAAGAGCAAATCGTCTAAGTAAATAACTGACATAAATCCTTTTTTCCTTAAATGGCTAATTACTGGTTTCATTAATTTAGTAAAAACTAACGGAGCAATATTTAGCCCAAATGGCATACAGTTATATTCATATAAGTCTCCATTAAATTCAAATCTTAAATATTTCCTGTATTTTTTATTGATTGATATTAAGAAATAAGCATCTTTTAAGTCTACCGAACACATAAAACAATTTTTTCTCATCAACTTAGCTACAGTTCGGTAGTCTTCCATTTTAAAATGATTACATTTTATACCCTTGTTAACAATTTTAAGATTTAAAATTAACCGGTTTGAGCCATCAGGTTTTTGCCTAAGAAAAATAGGGGAAATATACTGCTTGTCGCAAGGTTTTACTAAACGAATAACATTATCTGAAAGGAGTCTATTAACACAAGTTTGTATGGATGACTTCTCTTTTGCCGACCAACAAGTCTTTCTAAAACTTCGTTGTTTTGGAAATTTAACAAAGGGTATTTTTAACCCCTGGATCCAACTAAGAATCAACTTGTCGTGACAAAATTGAGACCATACTGAATAAAATAAATTTAACCTTCCAGCAATACACACCTTTACTGTTGGTTCTCTTGACGTCGACGGTATTTCCTGCCCCGTGGATTGTTGCTGGTGTTTTTGTACTGCCATCGTTGCATGGGCGCTGTCTGATAAAATTGGCTCCGCTGCCAACGGTTCCCATGCTGACGTTGAAGTGGAGCTTTTAAGTTTAAAGCAGAAGACTTATTTGCCACTTTAGTTTGCTTTAACTTCAAAGTTTTCCCGGTACTTTCCAACGTTTTGGAATCCTTGAGGCGCTGTTCAAAATTTTCGCCAAATAAAAAAGAGTCTGTGGGGATATTTTTATTGACTTCTTGGAAGTCTTTATTTAAATTTACTGCAATTAAGCCCCTACGAGTCATAGTTTGCTCGTGAAGAACATCAACTAATAATCGGCTTGCATCATTGAGCAGCTCAATATATTGCCTATTGCCGCCCCCCTCCTCGGACAGTACTAAAGTAAAAAGGTGTCCGATAGCAGTCAAGCTTGCTGCTACTTGGTTTTGTAAACTGGCTAACCTCTGGTCCCGTAACAGATTTGAATTGGAAGTAGCTTTTTCGATAATTGGGTTAAGTTTTGGAGCAGTAAGGCTTCGGAAGTTTTCAGGAGGAGGGTGTTTAGCATTGATTTTATTTTTGTCATCGTCTGACAAACCTGAAGATAAAATGTTCTTCCAACGTAGCAATAAATCATTGTGCAGATTTGGTCCCCAATGTTCAGAAGAGCCCTCTTGACGACCCAGAATTTCAACAACGTCCTCGCTTAGAGTTGACTTTTGTTGACTGACAGACAGATTTTCCCCTTGAACATTTTCAGTTTTGTCTGAAATGACGCAAAAAATGAAGACAAATTAGATGTAAGCAAAAAATACTCGTCATCTAAAAGAACGTGGTTTGATGATTGGCAAAATGTAATAAACACTTTTACCAAAGGGAATTCGTTACCTACATTTCCATCCACGTTTAGAGTATTTAGTATGCTCGTTGATACTAAGTTGTTTGTTAAAATGTTTTTTTTTTTTTTTTTTTTTAAATTTTCTAGAACGTGGTGTGCTCATCGACACCAAAATTAGAAGACAAAATGTGGTAAACATTTTTACCAAGGAAATTTCATTGTTCCTTACAATATTTCTCATCTCCTTTAGAAAGAATTGGTATGGTCATTAATACCAAGTTATTTATTACTAGATTAAAAAATCTAGAAAAGACTCAATAAATAAATAATTAAAACCGGGAAGTTCGTTGACTCGTAAAATATTAAAAATACGTGACTAAATCTCAGTCAGTGAAACAGAATTATCAACTTCGGTAAATCGATATTTTTATTTTCTTTTTTACTTACCGCCAGATAAAGACTGGGCTGTGTTAACATAAACAACATCGTCGAGTGGCGATGGTGACTCATGGCCTGTGGGACGATCCACTGTAATGCTGTCGGGGAAGGAACCATCCGAGAGAGAAAGAGACTGTGATCGTGACGACGACGTGGATGACGAAGACGAAGATGAAGTGAGTCGTCGAATGCGGGTACGATGGCGGTTTTCTATATTTGATAACCTTTTATTAATATTCTCGAGGGTTTCCTCGAGTTTTTTAAATTTCTTTGACTTTCTTTCGCGGGAATCACTAGAACCACGACGATTCCGGCGTTTACTTGATTTTTTCGGCATTATTGACGCACTAAACACAGCAAAAACACGAACGCGATGTGATCGATTAGACACACAAACAAAGAATGATTTGGCCACGAACCGACTGGCGCTCTGAGGACTGGAGAGCCCGACAAACACAAAAAATTTTATCTTTGAAGTGTGAGATTAGACGCCAAGCGGAGTTACTACACCTGTATTATTTTCGAGACGAGGCTGAAATATAATTGCCAATTTTAGACACAAGAAAAAAGGAAGATAGAAATTGATTAGGTACTGCTTGACATTTATAAATTATACCTTGTTTGATTAATTCTAGAATAACACTAGAATAGCTCTCTCTCTCACTATTAGATTGTTTTATAGTATAATAATATTTATACTGATAGGGTTTTTTAATAAAGGGAATTTTATACCCTTTAATCCAAGAGAGAATTGTTTTATCTTTTGTATAAATCTGCCAAGAATTTTGAAAATGTTTTAGTCTACCACCATAATATTTAGTATTTACCTCTAATTCGGGTAACTGCCTTTGCGGAATGACTTCTTGTAATTCTTGAAGTGCCTGTCCCTCATTTGACGACTTTCTCTTACTTGCGGCTTGTCCTTCATCCTTCCCTTGTGATATCTGGCCTGGTAGTTTAAAGACGAGGTTGATGTATTAGCTGGGGGGGGGGGGCCTTTGACCGGACGAGGATTGCAAAATAGGGTGTTGATATTTTGCTGAATAAATGGTTTTCATCTCTTTTCCAGTCCTCCATTGAGATTTTACCTCTTTAAACTTGTCGGCAAAGTTTCTGCCACATAAATATTCATCTGGTTTGCTTTCTTTGATTATTTTCTTGACGGTTGGGTTTACATGAGTTTCCACATGGTACTTACGGTTTGTTGACATCATGTGAAATGTGTCACATAGTATTTTTCCAGCGTCAACAATTCTAGGTAATACTTCTGACTTAAAGTCTGTTGGAGAATCGGTTGTGGCCCTTCCCTCCTTTAAAAGTTTGTCAATAACCCCGGCCATTGCGGCAAGTGCTACCCCTATATGTTTTTGAATAGTGGCAACATACTTATCCTCTTTCTTACTCGCCTCATTCAATGATGCCTCCAATTCTGGATTTAAGAGAGGTACTCGTAAACCAGCAATATTTTTGGGGATTAAATATTTTTTCTCAAAATCTTCCTTTTCATCCCTTTGGATGCCTAGAGCAAGGTATTTAGTCCACCGCTCTGCAAGAGCTATATGTACCTCACTCCCAAAAACAGGGATCCATCGCTTCCAGACGGTACATCACCCAGTAACTTCAGAATTTCTGGATTAACTTCCTGTTGCTGACTATCCCCACTTTTCCCAGAGTTACCGTCGGGATTAATAATTTGAATTTCTGGTTCAACATACTCTAGCCTCTCATCAACACTGCCACCGCTACATTCTGAATCGGAATCAGAGCTATACGCACCTAAAAGAAAAACCAATTGTTGGTTTTATTGGCCTTGGCGATTTTACCCATATGATATCAATCGATTACACTAGAAATGGTTTTAACGTTTATAACCAACTGCTCAATCGCTTGGGTTTAACGGTTTTACCCAAGAAAAATGATTAGAGTACACTTACTTGTATTTATAGAACTAGGGGCACGACGGCTCCCTTTCCTTTCTAGTTTATCCAATTTCCGTAATAATCTACGTTTTTTGCGTTCTAACTTTTCACTTTCACTACTATTTCTCGATCTTTTCGGCATTTTTCACGGAGAAAAAACACTACGATTTAACTCGACAAAGCACAACAGTGTAATGAAATGAATAATCTGAATGCCGAGGAAGACGATATGGTTGTTGCGTCAGCAGGTTGAATATTTTTTGTTTATATGATTCAGCTTTAAAATTGTGCTCGACAAAGCCACGATGGTGAGACTACGTGTGTAATCTAATTGGACGAGTATAGCGAAATATAATGAAATATTAACTAAGGCAAGCAGGCTATGAATGAAAATTGTTTTTCCAGTCATTTTGTGCTATTTTACCTTGGCTTTAAATGGCCTCAAAACTCAAACGTCGAGAGACAGAAGCTTGTGGGAGCAGTGGGGAGGAAAATACCATTTTTTCGAGCATATTGCACTGCTTCTATAGTATACCATACGAGTTTAGCGCTATAACGTCTGAGGCATCGGACGGAGAAAATATCATAAAAACGCCGTGTTTAGGGTGAGATCATAGGCGCACCTAATATGTTTTTAAGACAAGTTTATATTGTGTTCAAATATTTAAACAAAAAAATATACTATTATTCTAGTTAAAAAAAAAACAATACGTTTCAATATAGTTCTATTCTGCAAGGTTTAGGGAATTTTACACTGTGGCTGAAATTAAGGGAGTAAATTTTTCAGTTAGCTACAACATGTTTCCTTCTTAGCCCATTTTGTTGTATTTTTCAACACTAGTGATGAAAAATACAAATTTCAAAAAAAATAATAAATCTACTGATAATATCGAGTGGTCGTAGGAAAAATAGTGTACATTACTCGTACCATAGTTACCGTTTTCGACACTTGTTATGTAATATACTATACCAGTTGAGCTGATATTGCTGATTACACCAAAAACTTCATTGCTTTGCCAACATTTTCTGAACGTTAAATCATTGTCAACCCATGTTTCATCTATATATATATATATATATATATATATATATATATATATATATATATATATATATATATAGGCATGGCACATTTTCGAAAAAAAAATCGGTTTGCCTTTAAGAGTCTCCTTAAGGTTTCTTTACTGAACGGAAAATCCATAACTTCTCGCAATTTTTATAGTAGTTTTCTTGTTGTTGGTACAACTTTCCATTCAAGATAAAACTTTCCTATGGTGCGCTTAATAATACTGAAATCACCGTCGTCAAATTTATCATTTATCGAGGGGCGAGACCTTTTTTTCCAGGAGATGGGAGCAACTGATCTGGGCGTTCTCTTCTTCTTTTTTCATCTTCTTTCCAAATTCTTTTTACTTAATCAGTACTTATCCCTTATACAGTGCTGCCCTATCAATTTTCCGCTTCAATGGTAACCGTAGAGCATTACTGGTACCTTCTTCTTCACAAACTCTATAAACATTAGCTATTACTTCCCTAGCCTGTCTGTGAAGGGTTTTCCCCGGGTATAGGAGTTCATTTTGAAATTAAAACACGTAAAATCGTATTATATGTCAATAGCTCACAATACACACAAAAGCGCATTCGTTGCGTTACTGCCTACCCTACTATAAACCGAAACACCTTTATCAAAGACTGAGCGGGAGACGAATTCCCCGCGACAGCCAATCAGAAAACAACTGTTCACCTGTTTGGAGCTGGGTTTCGAGTTCCCGGGCGCGGTTGTGAAATACGCGGAAACCAATGTTTTGTTTTAAATACGCATAGTATTTTACTTATATCAACTCTACTACAGTTTGTAAATGCCAAAATAGCTTGTCAACATTGAATATAATTATTTTTTGTCCACATTCTTTTCTAGGGATGGCAAAATAAAAAAATATATCGATATATTGAATCATATGATATATCGAAATAAGATATCGATACACTCGATATATCGACTGAAAAATATCGATATTTTGAATATATCGATATATTCTTAATAAACAAAATTTTTTTAATAATTAAAATGAGAGTTTGTAAAATATTTATAGAAAAATGTTTATGCTACATTATTTGTAAGCTTTCTGGAAGAGAACTCAGAAATAATAATTTAGACAATCTTTTGCCAGTTAAACTGTTTCGGCTTTTTGTTGCTGTCAGACTTCTTGGTTCGACCAAGGTCGCACGTGCATGAGTGAATGCTTTATATGATTAATGTTTTCGATATATCGAAAATATTATATCGATATTTTTTCGATATATCGGTAGTAAAATATCGATAAATTTAAGAAATATATAGATATTTAAAAAAGATCGATATATGGTTGCCATCCCTATTCTTTTCGCAGGGCTAGAACCGTGTGGCAGACTTTAAGGAGCAATGACTTTCATGATTATCCATGAGGATAGGGTAATTCTTACTGCACCTAGTCTGACGAACAATATGCTTAAGAATATCCTAAAAAAGGGTCTGGTCATCCAGTGACTACCCTACTGTTGGTCAACACAAGATTTCCTGGAGGACCATGTTCAACCATCGTGTCATTGACTCTCTCACGAGGATATATGAATACTGGGGGCAAAGAATTTCCAGCAGCATTAATTATCATGCATAAATTGATTGATTGTCTTTTTTTGGTAGAGATAGCCTGGCCAACTTGCTTGATACCTCTTGGAGCAACAACGTGTGGAGCTTGCCAAACTGTAGTAACTCCAGTTATATCCAAATTAAAGATTTGAGCTGCCGTAAACAATTTCAATTGTAGAGCTCTCTCCCAGTTATTGAAGAATTCTTCTAAATTCGTTTTGTTAAGTGAAGTTAACCGGGAAAGAGAAGTATTTTCTGGCTTTCGAATACTAAGATTCTTATGGCGTTTCATAAAACTATACAGCCAATCTTCACCAGCTGATTTATTTTTGTTCCAACTATGCGGCAGTTTTAGTGTAGCATAATCATAGCCAAGTATTTTAATTTGTTTGTAGGTAAGACCAGAGTACGTTTTTGAACATTTATAACATATTCAACTAAAGATGTTTCTTGTTCCTTAGAGAACACTTGCCTACTTGAATATTTTGACCGAAAATCATGTTTAGTTAAAGATTTTACAATTCCATCATCATTAGTATTTACTTTTTTAAGTCGGTAATGTAAAGCAGTTTGCGACATGCCATAATTTTCTGCAGCTTCCCTTAATGTCATTTTTTCTTCCCGTACAACCTTCCATGTCCTGTTCCTTATATGCGGGTTCTTTTCTTTTTTTCAAGTAGTTACGAACCATATTGAATCTGGAAAAAATAACAGAATAAATTAATTTATTAATTATCACAATTTTAAGCTTTTTTTAAGTTGACAAATTAATAATATCATATTAATTTAACAAATTTAAAAGAATATGTGCCAAACTGGGACTATTAATGTTTAAATCCACTATTTTATTTAATATTGTACAGTGTTTTCCCGTATATTTTTCCACCCACCTAGAGAGTTTATTTGAATAGATACGGAAATGTCGTAAATACAAAAGTTGTTGGGTTTTTTATGGAGATTTAGAATATTATATCATAAGTGCGAAAATATTATTGGAAATGTCAAATTTTGACAGGTTGTCAGTTTTTTTGAATGAAACACCCTGTATATTAAATAATATTCTTGAGGATCTTTTTTTCTAATTTCAAATATATATACTTTTAATATATTCTGTCAATTAGTGTTGGATATATAAGCGTTTAAACATTAAAGTAAGGGTAAGGTAATTTGCGCTAAAACATAGTGAGCCATGGTCAAGACAATTGCAATGAACGACGCCTTTTTGACGTTTACCGGTCAGAAGTAATTATTTACGAGCATTTTTAATATCTAATACGTTGGACGATGGATTATTCGGAAGAAGAGAAACTCGACATGAATTATTTTATTTACATAGGTCGTAACGAATATCATAGACGGTTTCCAGATAGACCAACACCGACTTGTAGGACAATATTATACATCGCTAAACAATTGAATGAAAGAAAAACACTGTACATAAAGTTACATCTTTAATATATTCAAATGTGCCCCGGTATAACATTTTACCTTTGCCTAACCTTTTCTCTATGCCTATAAAACACAAACAGAAAATGTAACATTAAAAACAAGCTAGAACTTACCTCTTTTAAATGACCTAAGACTGGTTCCAATATATAAAAAAGGACAAAAAGTTGTTCAAATCTGCCACGTGTTCAAATGTACCCCAGTTTCCTCTACATATACGGGAAAGTACTATATCTGGACATGACACTTTTTTTAGTCTAGAATATCCGCTATATTTATACAGTTTCTATTATAGCAACTCATCCACCCTGGCTGAACATTTTCCTAACTAAAAACATTGTAAGTGTCCAAACCTATAAATTAAGCTAAATAATTATAGGCCTTAGCAATGTCCTCCCATATTGTCTGACTGACTGTTTCTTAATTAAACAACTGAAACATTTTTAGTAGTTTTGTTGTTCGTTAATTGGGTTGCAACGAGTGGAAACCTACATAAACCATGTTAATTAAAACAGCAGACCCAAGTACTCCTAACTTTCGGAATTACGGATATCGTAAAATGTGTTCTACCTTAAATCTAATTCCGGCTAGTGCTATTTAGGATAACCGCATTTTGGTTCCAGTGCAGACGTATTCTATATGGCAATGTTTCCTACTCTAATTACGACACTTAAGGGATTGTTTTTCACTAAATGCATTTTTACTTCTTAGAACAATATAAAGGGAAGTTTTGGAATCGTAAAAATTTTCGAATTATATAAGTTTGGTTTAATCGACGTGTTAGTGTCCCCAGAATACAAAAAACATATTTAAAAAAAAAATGTACGTATATGTGTGTGTGTGTGTGCACTATAGAGGATACCCCTAAGAGAATAAAGCGCCCTGAAAACGAAAAAAAATGTTAACGAATCAAACGGATTCGTTTCAAATTTATATCAAAAATAATCTACCTCACACACGTCAAATTTCTTCTATTTTTTGTATATAAACATTTGTTTCATTATACAGAGTAGCCCTAGGATATCAAGCTGTCCCCAAAAAAACGAAAATATCTTTTGTTTTAAGGTGGTAAAAAATCTAAGGGGAAACCTGTCAGTTTATATAAAACAATTTTTTCACTATATAGCATAGCCCTAGGGCAGCCATGTCAAACTCAAATTCACTGGTGGGCCAAAAGCATGAAGACCATCGACTAGGTGGGCCGCAAAACCTTATCTTAAAGAAGACAAACTACTGAAAATCTTGAGAAAAAGTACTATTATAGGACAAGTCTGTTTAATAAATTTCCAATAAAAAGGACATTACAAAAAACTACAAACATTAAATTCTTTTGCCAGATATTTGACATCTTTTGTCTTTAATTAAGTTGTCTATTTGTGGCGCGAATTTATCGGCGGAAATAACTTTTAAAACTGCGATTTGTTTCCTTTCATCAAAGAAAATAGTTGTTCACACTTATAGGTACTTCCAAACGTTGACAGGATTTTACAGGCAAATTTTCTCATTTCTTGGTATTGAACAGGCAAATACTTATAAAATTCGAATGTACCAACACTATCAAATTTTTGTTTTAAATGGGTCTGACACTGAATCTCAATTACTTCCATTTGCAAGTGAGGGGGAACTTTATCAATATCGATAGTGAAAAGACCAGTTAATAGAGAAAAATTGTTTTCTTGAGTCTTAAAATCCTGAAAACGCTTATCAAATTCGGCCAGAAGGCTTCTCATTTTCTCCGAATATAGTTTGTATGATATTGAGACACTTGTGCTTTCCTGATATGCCTTACAAGTCAGAAAATGTGACAGATTATCCTCTGCTAACTGTTTTTCCCACAACATCATCTTACACTTGAAAGCTTTCACATGATCATGCATTTCTGTAATAACTTGACGTGGTCCTTGCAATTTCGTATTTAAGTCCGACAAATGTTTTGTGATATCTACCATAAATGAAAGATCTTGTAAAAAAGGTACATCGCATAATAAACTGACATCTTCTCCTTTTGTTTCCATGAAAACGCGTATTTCTTCTTTGAGTTTCCAAAACCGGTCGAGTACCATAGAACATGAAAGCCATCGCACCTCTGCATAATATGGTAAACCAGTGAACTCACTTTCTAAATCACGTAAAAATGCAGAAAACTGTCGCTGATTAAGGCCTCGTGACCTTATGAAGTTGATGATAATTTTTTCCACTGACTTTAAAACACTTTCCAACTTGATCACTTTTGAGCATAAAACTTCTTGGTGTATTATACAATGATCTGATCTGATCTTTGTCTGTAATATTTTAACGAAGCCATTTTTTACTCCAGTCATTGAAGGAGCTCCGTCTGTTGCAACGGAACACAATTTTGCCTAATCTAATTTGTACTTTTGCAGAAGTCCATAAACAGCATTGAAAATATCCTTCCCAGTTGTTGTATCATGTAATGGTACTAATTCCAGTAATTCTTCATACACATTAATATCTGTATCAACCGCACGAAGAAAAACAGCGAGTTTTTATCTGATCACTTATATTGGCCGCCAACTCAGCAACTCTTCCAGCGACAGTATTCCGGGACAAGGATATATTTTGAAATGCCTTCACGGTGGGGGGACTTTCAATTTCCGCGGCCTTTACAAGGCACTCTTTTATAAATTCACCTTCACAAACAACTCTAATTCCCACTTTTCTTGAAAGATACGATGCTCATCTACAAGTTTCCTCTTAGTTCCACTTGGTTTTGAAACAGACATGTTAAAAACTGTATCCGAAATAAATTATTATAAGTACTGTTAAGTATTGTAACAATAAGTGCGCAACTTAACTCGAAACTCTATCGCAACTGACTCATAACTGACTAAACACTGAACGACTAAACTCAATCGAACACGGTTTATATACGGCTTGTTATTTCTCGAGTTCTTTCCAGAATGTTCAGATAGCGTCATCTGTGTTTTTGCGCGATAGAATTTCATGGAACAAGCCAGATAACGTTTGGCTTTGGGTTGAGTATGTGTAGTTCATCCTCCTAAACATAGATGGCACCAGGGGCGAAGCGTCCATTAAGGCTGTAAGGCGCAGCCTACCCAAAATTACTTACATAATTAAATACAAAAATAATAATGAAATTCGATCATTTCGCATTAAAATTAAAACATTTATGATATCCATATTTTATATAACATATAACATTTTCGGCGCGGTCGCCCTATACATTCTAAATTTGCTGCAGACGGAGGCATGGCGATTGGTGCTCGACAGAGAAGTTTATGCGAGTTAATAAAATAATTACCCGTGGCCCTGGGTGATCGGCATTCGTCGCGTCGGTCCGGCTTTTCTGTCATATATGATGCGGAAAAAAGGATTGCAGACTAGCAGGCATTTAGGCTCGCCTGGAGAACAGCTTTAAGACATATTTGAGTTGACGGAGAGTTCGCGGTACTATTTTGTTGTGTTTGTCGTTTAGTTTGATGGTTCTTTCGGTTTTACGAACAGTATGGAGTTGATTAGCGGTTTAATGTGTGATGATTTAGTAGACTTTTTGTTAAGCAACGTAAATTATTTTTCGCATTTATCTTTAGAGGACAAACTAAAAATAAAAGAGAAAAAACCGACTCCAAATTTGATAATGGAAAAACAGGAGGGAAATGGTAAATTTATGCGTCGATTTCAGAATGTGTGGTATCAAAAATATAAATGGTTGACAGGAAGTGTTAAGAGAAATAAACTGTTTTGTTTTTATTGTTTACTATTTTCGTCAGGTGAAAAAGAATTTTGTAAGGTAGGCCTTGGGGTTGAAAGCCTAAAAAATATGATCGCAAAATTTAAGAAACACGAAAGTTCTGCAAGCCATATTTCATCTTCTATTAAATTTAAGCAAATCGGAAAGGTAAGAATAGACCATGTTCTGTCTGAAAGTGCCCGTTTAAGTGATATAAAACATAATGAAAAGGTGGACCAAAATAGACTAACTTTAAAAAGACTCGTTTCAACGACATGTTTTTTAGCACGACAAGAGCTGGCGTTTCGTGGGCATGACGAGTCAGAGGATTCCTTAAATAAAGGAAATTATTTAGAAATTTTAGATTTTTTGGCGGAAGAGGAAACACACCTAAAAAATCATTTAATTCATTCCACTGTATTTAAGGGTACCTCATCGGACATTCAAAATGATTTGATTGAATGCGTTACATGTGTAATTAATGAAAAAATCTTAACCGAAATAAATAACGCATACTACGTTTCAATTCAAGCAGATGAAACAACGGATGTTTCAGTCGAAAGCAAGCTTAGCATAATTTTTCGGTACGTATATTGTAAATGGGGAAATTGAGGAAAGATTTGTTGGGTTTTATGACGTTTCTCAGGATAAATCGGCACAGGGATTAGCAATGGTAATACAAGGTGTTCTGGAAAGCTGGAAAATAAATAAAAATAAATTAATTTGTCAAACATATGACGGGGCGAGCGCTATGGCTGGAACAACGGGAGGAGTTAATACTATCATCAAACAAACTTATCCACATGCATTGTTTATTCACTGGTATGCTCATCAGCTAAATTTGGTATTAATTCATGCTTGCAAATCCATAAAAGACGTTAAATTGTTCGTAGCTAGTTTAACAGCTTTTCATACCTTCTTTAGTCGCTCAACAAAAAGAAGCATGCTCCTTCGGGAAAAAGGATTTAAATTACCTCACCCTTGTGAAACTAGATGGAATTATCATTCTCGCGGTGTTTCCACTATAATTGCCCATTATTCAGAATTAAAAGCGGCATTTCAAAGTATTCTTAATGATAGCGGCTGGGATAGTATATCTATAAATTCAGCAGTTGGGCTGAAAAGAAGTCTTAGTGATCCTAAATTTGTATTTTTGTTGCATTTATACAATTATATATTTGAATATACAAGTGTTTTTTTTGACATCTTACAAAAAAAATGTATGGATATCAATAGAGGTACAAAATTGCTTAAATTCAGTTAAACTATTAAGAACTGATGAAACAATAGCAAAATGTGTTATGGAGGCTCAAAAAATGTTATGTATCAAAGTTAATACTCGGGAAAATACAGAAAGTGAAGATGATGGAGATGAAAGAGCAAGTAATTTAAAATTTAATGACAAATTAGTTAGGCGCCTTAGAATTCTCTCATTTGAAATACTGGACAATATTATTGTCAATATGGAAAATAGATTTAAGGAACTGGAAAAATTAGATTTCCTGGAGATTTTAAATGATAAAAAATTTGAAAGTTTTAATTCACCCCAGAATTTTCCCCACAAGTATCTAAAAAAACTCATCACAGTTTATCCATTTTTCGACGAACTAAAACTAAAAGGAGAACTTACTTATATTTATGGAAGTGCCGATAAATATTTGCCCCCTAAAGAGTTATTTAAAGTTTTAATTACTAACGAGCTTCAAGATAATTTACCTGAAACTACAAAACTGCTATCACTAATTTTGAGTATCCCGGCAACATCAGCATCATGTGAGAGAAGTATGAGTACACTGAAGAGAATAAAGACTTCTCTGCGAAATAGCATGTCCAATGAACGCCTATCAAATTTGTCAACATTAGCCATTGAAAAAGGACTTGTTAAGGATTCTTCCAAGCGACAAGAGTTTCTTACGCGTGTGATAGACTTATTTGCCGAGAAAAAGGATAGGCGAATAGAACTTGTTTACAGAAAGGTATAGACTTCAAAATTACAAACATTTAAAGTTTTACAAACTAATATTTGAATTTTGTATTTTATAATGTTTAAAGGAACAAATACTTGTGTTGTGTGTTAACTGGTTTTTTAGTTTATTAAAATCTGGAATAATTAAAGTAACGGTAAGTTTTATTTAATGCTTTATAACTTATTGCGCTTAATTTAATTCTTGGTATAGCGAATATTGTTTATTATTTATAAGCAAAATTTTTGGGCGTGGCACTTCAAAAAATTTTTCTTATGGTGATGCCTTTGCTATGTCCCACTCAGCCTATCCATCATAAAAAATCACGCTTCGCCCCTGGATGGCACTATGTACAATTGTACATTTTATTATACCAATCGTTGTTGGAGCGGCGCAGAAAAATGCTCACTGGGCCGCATGTAGCCCGCGGGCCGCATGTTTGACATGGTTGCCCTAGGGTATACCGAGCCCCTTAAAATTGCAAATATTTTTTATTTCCATAATGCTATATTTTTTTTAAAAAGCGCTAAACATGGCAAATTTAAATACTTTTTAGCATTATTGTAATCGTTAAAGAATCACCCTCTCAGATTTTTACAGATCTTCAAGTTTTAGAGTACCTAGATGCCAAAAAAACATGTTTTCTCAATGGTGGAACAAAATGGTCCCCTAATCAGACCATATGTTTTTATTAAAGAGACCAGTTAGTGTTGTGGAAATTTTATGTCATATTTTGTAATTTTTTTTGTTTCGCCTGCATTTTTTTGTTTCACCTAATTATAGAAATTTAAGTGTCCCATAATCCTAAAAACGCACTTACAATCGTGTAACAACATTGTCTAAAATTAAAAAAAATATATCTAAATTTGGAATTAGATTCTATTAAAATGTTCTGTTGTCCACCAGGTATTCCTTGGTGTTCACTTCGATTTAGAGTGAGTTTAAATGTTGTAACGATATTACTAATATATTTGGTGAAGTTATCATTACTTCTCCAGCTATTTAAAATTGGTATTCACCTAGATTCCGACCTTTGACAAAATTGAACATCATTGTTTTTTTTGCATTATATTGTATAAGAGTGGGGTTTGTTGAGATATGTCGTTAAAAACATTTAACAAGAATCGATAAATTTCCTATATAATGTCTTTACAAACATTTTTATCCATTATATTTAATTCCTAATAATATTTTACCAGTTTCTACCTATACCACAATTCATTTTTGGGCATAATTTAAAATAAATTCAATAACTAGTATTTACATTACATATACACAGCCATTTTGTGATGTCATGTTGAATTCGTGACAGTTTATCTCTAAATCTTATTTAGTTTTTTTTGAAAAATTTAAAGTTAATTGAATAAGATTTTTTTTAAATTCTGTGTTTTCTAAATATTTTATTAAACCGCCATTTTGTTTTGGTATCTTATATTTATACCAAAATGTTAGCAGTTCATTCCTATGTAACATTTGATTTTTTTGCAAAATTTGCAATAAATTGAATAATTTACTTTTTTAGTAATTATTAACTTAATTAACTTTTTATTAGGTCGCCATTTTGTTCCGCCACCTTCGATTCGTTCCAAAATTTTACCAGTTGAGTCGTACATAATACTTGATTTTTATGCAAAATTTTAGAGAAATTAGATACGTAGTTTTTTACTAGCCCGCCATTTTTTTTCGTCATATTGGATTTTTACCTATGCGACCTTCATTTTTGACCAACATTTGAAATCAATCGGGCAAGTAGTTTTTTAGCTATGCCGCGACAGATAAACCGACAGACAGACAGAATGACGTAAATAACTGAAAGTCTCGGAGGGTAATTTTTCACGATTACAATACTTCACTTTTACGAGGGAAGTAAAAGCACAAATTCTAAATCCTCAAATTTTCGTTTATCACCGGCTTTCTCTTTGATTCAGGGCAGTCCGTAATTTCCTGGAAAACTTATATTACCTTTATTCTTTCTGTAACTGGGAAAATAATTTTTGTATTTGAGTTCCACTTAACCTCGCTATTTTTTGGAATGGATTTTCCGATAATTTTATTTAAAAATATGATCGCTTTGAACATTGGTGGACAAAAGCAGGACTTGAAGGGTAGAAAAAAATATTTTATCAAGTGTGATAGTGGAACAGCTTTGTTGCAAAACTAAGTTAAGTCGATGAGCAAAGCGATGAGTTAACAGTGCTTGTAGTCCAGTGTCTAACCAATTTTTGAAGTCTATTCATTTGTCTTGTCATAACACTGGCTCTGTTATAGGTCTCGACAACTAATGTGTTTTTGCAGTCAAATTTTGCAAGAACACCAAACCATAATTTGTACAACGCATCTGTATCCTAACTAAAAAAAAATGAAATATTCTTGCACTATACTTTTTATCCACTAACTTTATTACAATTGAACACTGCGCTTTATTGGTATATCCGTTGTTTCGTTGACATTGGAGGCCAAAAAATGAGCTTTATTTGTAGCATTTTCAACGGAATTACTAATCTCGTCTTTTATACAGTCTATACATTCATTCTGGATTTTTTTAGAATTACCTAAAATTTTTTTGTATTCAACATTGTTTTAATTCTATATTACTGTTTAATATTAATCCCCATATTATTCTGAAATTTCCAGGATTTAAGGAATCTTCTGATTCGCCATGTTCACGGAAGGCCAGCTCTTGTTTTGTCAACTCTATTAAATTAATTTTTTAATACTTTTACTATTTAGTTTAATGTCTTCATTAAACCTAATTTTTGAAACTCTTTCTTGTTAACTTATGTCATCATGAACAGAGAAAACGTACGTCTGTGAGTTTTTGTGAAAAAGAAAATTAATAAAATGTTCTTTATAACGGGCATGTTTCTTCAAAGATGAGGACACATTTTTTTAAATCACCGTAAGCTTCACAGGTCCACACACTTTTCTTTTTCGAAAATAACAAGCACTGCCAAAAATATACAGTCAAACTTCGATAACTCGAAGCGACATTTGTCCAAAAATAAATTTGCCTTATCGAGTTATTGGAGCCGATTGTGTTTATTATATTTTTAGAAAAGTAACCACTTTTACTGAAACTCATACGTACAATACCAACACGATATGTACCTACATAACTTAAAATACATACCTGTATAATGTATACATGTAGTACATGTACTTATTTCTTTAAAACATTTACTGTGAATGTTAACAGAGAGAAAAATGTAAATAAATGCTTAAATGTGTATATTCTCATCTTTATTTTTAAAATACTTACCAGTTTTTAGTGCATTTAGTTCTTATCTTTTTTAAAAAATATTTTAATCTTGTTCATTATCTTGGGCTGTATGACCATTATTGTTCAAATACAAACGCAACGTGTTCAATGCTTCTTCAACTGATATCAGGCACCACTTGCGGCAGATGTCTTTCCAAAATAGTTTCGCCTTAGGGAAGTTCGGATGTATAGATATCTTTTTCAACATGATCACTGCAAGGGCATTTCCTTTATCTGCTGGTAGAATTATAATATCTTCTTCGGTGCAGAGATACTTTGTAGCTGTTCTTCCTGCGTTTAAATTGGATTTTGGTGTTTTAGGATTTCAAAGTAATTGTTAGTAGGTAGTTGAAATGTTTCTGAGAGTAATTGCAAAGTTGTGTCCTTTACGTCAGAAAATAATTTCAATTTTACACGATTTAAACCCAAAAACCATGATTCCTAAGTTTCATAAAAATCTACAAGTGTTATTTTTTATACCCTTTAATCCTTCCTACTATATATATATATATATATATATATATATTTTTTTTTTTTTTCGTTTTTTTTTTCTTTAACCATGTATAAATATTTTGTTAATTATTTTCTTGGGTATAGGTTAACTCATTGAGAAATAAAACTATAATTTAATTGACGCTTCGCTCATTATATTGAGCTTTCTCAAAATATTTATTTTCTACAATAAAAACATGTATAGTAACATCACTCAAAAAAACATTACATTTAAAACAAACTATGATCATGAACACAAAAATACATTTAAAACAACATTAATATTATACAGAGTACGTACCTTGGAAACATGTCAGTTTTACGAATGTTTTGCGATTGCAATAATTTCGACACGTCTGGAATTCTGGTAGATAAAAACGAGACAAATTTTTTCTTTTTTTCTTTTTAATATTTACTTAGATTTTTATTGCTGATAACTTGATTTTAATCTTCCTTTTTTTAAAAGATTTGTGGACGATTGTTTAACTGACGTTTCAAAAAACCATATTAATGACCTATCAAATGCTTTCAATAATTTTCACCCCAAATTAAAATTTACCATGGAAACTAAAGACAAAAACAAAATTAATTTTCTAGACTTAACCCTAATTAGAAACAAGAAAGATCAAAATATAAAAACCAAGTGGTTTACAAAAAAAACATGGTCAGGGCGGTATTAAAACTTTAACTCCAACCATCCAAAGAATCAAAAAAATAGCGTTATTATAGGTCTAACCGATCGTGCCATCTCACTTACTTCCCCAGAATGTCGTCCTGAGATTTTAAAGAAGGTTAAGGAGACTTTAATAAATAACCATTATCCGGAAAAAAACATACTACGAGTTTTTAAACAACGAACTCATGTTTTTTATAATAACTTAAAGAAAGCAACAAAAGAAAAAAATGGTAATACTAAATACGTTGCAATGCCCTACACAGACGGTCTATCAGAAAAAATAAATCATATATTGTCTAAACACGACACAACTGTCTCATAATGCACAGAATTTACTAAATGGTCTTTTCACTCCCTTGAAAAACAAAGTAATAAAAAAAAAGAAATTAAACCTAGTTTACTCAATTCCATGTTTAAATTGCCCAAAAAAGTACATAGGAATAACAACACAATACTTAGATAGTCGATAAACGGCCACAAATACACAAAAAATGCATCAACTGCACTCCACAAACACGAATATACAGAAAAACACGAATTCGATTTTAAACAAACCAAAATTTTAGAACAAGAAACTAATTATCGAAAACTCATAATAAAAGAAATGATACAAATTAAAAAAGAGAAAGATGCCGTCAACGATAAAAAAGACATCAATAACTTAAGCCAAATTTATTATAATCTGATATCTAAGTAAACTAATCTAAATAAATAAACTACTCCATACATAAAACCCTGTACATTTCAGTAAGATCATAAACCTAAACTCGGTACAGCAATAAAAATCTAAGTAAATATTAAAAAAAGAAAAGAAAAAATTTGTCTCGTTTTTATCTACCAGAATTCCAGACGTGTCGAAATTATTGCAATCGCAAAACATTCGTAAAACTGACATGTTTCCAAGGTACGTACTCTGGATAATATTAATGTTGTTTTAAATGTATTTTTGTGTTCATGATCATAGTTTGTTTTAAATGTAATGTTTTTTTGAGTGATGTTTTTTCAATAATGTTTTAACCAATTTAAATACTAACTATACATGTTTTTATTGTAGAAAATAAATATCTTGAGAAAGCTCAATATAATGAGCGAAACGTCGATTAAATTATAGTTTTACTTCTCAATGAGTTAACCTATACCCAAGAAAATAATTAACAAATTATATATATATATATATATATATATATATATATATATATATATATATATATATATATATATATTATATATATATATATATATATATATATATATATATATATATATATATATATATATATATATATATTTATATATAGATATTTTTAAAAACACCATTATTTTGTAAAAGTATATTTATTAAAAAAGAATTACGCAAAATTCTGAAACACTACCATGCAAATAGCTCTAAACAAAGCAAATCCTATTTCGGCCATTTAGAATACTGTCAGGTGTATCCCGAGGATAGAGAAATAAAATACGGAAATACATTTATAAAACACTTAGGGTAAGAAAGAAAAACCTAGTTGACTGATGGATATTTTTAGAGGATCTACCCCCATCAAATGTAACTGGGACGAGACGCCGCGGAAACACCTGGGTCCTCGAAAAAGGGGGCCCAAGACGAATACGTTTACTTAGATCCGTTGACATTTCACTTACGTCATCATTCATCTCGGTTGGACGTGGCGGATAGACACAGCAAGTAATTGTATGAAGGAGATTTGTCTTAAATGAGGGAATTTTATGAATTTGATGTAGCAAGACCACAGTTTAACAATTTGTACAGGGTTTTCTTTTATATTTCGCCATCCGCTTACAGGCTTTGCATATAGAAAAAAAATAGGTTAATATATTAATATTTGGAATATTCACGATGAGTCAGAAACGAGTGGCGTACTAAATTTTAATTTGTACTCTCCTACTACTGAAAGGGAAGTATTGTAATCGTTACAAATAATTCTTCCAGGTTTTTACATATCTTCATGCCGCTTATTATTATTCTCAGACGAAGCTGAATGCAGTCGTTATCTGCACGGTGGCTTGCACTTTTAGCACATTTTTACTTCCCTCGTAAAAGGGAAGTATATTGTAATCGTAAAAAAATGACACTCTGAGATTTTTTTGGATTTTCACATTTCAGGATCCCTAAAGCCGAAAAACATGTTTCTCAATTCCGTCGATCTGTCTGTTTGTAGGTCTCTCTGTTCGCGGCATAGGTAAAAAACTCCTTACCCGACTGACTTTAAATTTAGGGGACACTATCAGCCATTATTTAATGAGAAGACACTTTAAATGGGGATTCGTTTGTTTATTTTATGGACGCTTTATCTGGTCCATTGCAAACATATCTAAAGCACTGTTCTCGACTCAACATTTAGCACCAGACTTAGCCAGAATATCGTTATTAAGCCATATTTTATTTATTAAGAGTCAAAAATGTATAATACATCAAACTTGGGACTGAGATCTCTGGCGTACTTAAGGTTCCGCCAAACTGTCATAGTTCGGAAACTTTATTATAGTTTGGAGAAGTATTTCAATGGCAATGGTTTTGTAATTCATGTTGTCATTTCTTTATTGAGTGTTGACTCTTGTTTATCACATTTTAATTCGTTATTTTAAGGTTTTGTTTTTTTTGTCATTTTAACATTTATGTTATTTTTTTTAATTTCTTGAAACATTTAAAGATTAGATTTAGAAATTAGGTCTTAAAACATTCTAGCCCAAATGCATTTAATAGACTTTATTAATAATAATATACAATTATTTTATAGATCCTAGACAACGAAAACTTAGTTGAAATAATTACTACAACAGCTAAAAAAGACCACTAATTTATTCGATAGTTAAAATTAATACAAAAACAGATCACAGTACTGGCAAACTTGCAGCTCCATCGCTTTCTATTCCACAGTGGTCTTCACCACGGAGGAATTTAAAGTATCCATTATCACCCCAATCGGAGTTCCATGAGTTGGCAATCAACCAATAAGGGGTGTCATTTTCAACACCCCATCCCATGATTTTGATGGCATGCCCACCTACAGCATTGTCACTGGTTGCTTGATAAACACCTGCAATGATTTTGTTTTAAATTATTTACTGGAACACTAAATTATACTAATCTAATTTCGTAATTATAAATTATCATGTAATCAGCGAGCCTACATTTTTTGGGTTCCACATAGATGTAAATTAGTACAGGGTCATCCAGCATAATGTAAATACCCCCCCCCCCTTTTTTCAGCTAAAACAACCATTTTTCCCAATGTAATGCCTTTAAAATAGTCGGAAAAACCAAATACTGTGTATATCATAAAGTTAGTATATGGAAAATATCAGGCATCACGTTGCGAAAAATTCTGTAAGTCCGGTTCTGTATAATTTTTTTGCCCCTCCCAGAAATTATGGGTCTTCCAATATATCCAAACATAATGAAAATCGATTGGAAAATAAAATCGTTATAATATATTAAAAAAGGATACCGTTTTGGTATCCCATAGTTTTGGCCCATAGTATATATTGATATATATTTATATATATATATATATATATATATATATATATATATATATATATATATATATATATATATATATATATATATATATATATATATATATATATATATATATATATATATATATATATATATATATATATATATATATATATATATATATATATATATATATATATATATATATATATATATATATATATATATATATATATATATATATATATATATATATATATATATATATATATATATATATATATATATATATATATATATATATATATATAATATATTGGGAATGGTAAAAATGAGGATCGTGAGTAGAAAATTTCGTCAAAAACTTTAACCACCGTATTCACTAAAAAGGTTTAAGAGTTAGACCAGGTCTGGTTCCATGTTTCCACTCTTAGTTCGCCAGTTATATTTCGGTTATGTCACTGTCATTTTGTAATTTGTGACATTTAGAAAAATTATTTGTTCAATTGTTAAAAATGTCATCTTAAATCTATAACTTTCAAGTTTGGTGTTAGATTTTTAACACGTTTTTACCTGATTTGTAGCTGAGGAAATCTTCGTAAACTGTAAAGGAAGCTTCTATTGGTCCATTCTTATATATCTCCAACTGTATTTGTTTTTCGTTGGTGAATTGACTAACGTCTTGCCCGTAAGTTAAAGAGTCTTCATAATTGAGAGATTGATCGTAACAGCTTTTAACGCACTCTGGCGTATCGTAACTTAATGAATCACACTGGGGCCTGACCCCAGCATCAACATGATGTTCGCAAGGTTCTAAAGAGTAGTCTTGGCATCCTTGGGATGAATTGTAGAGACCACCAGTGACGACGCCAGTTTCTTGCCAGTAATACCAAGGTTCGACAACATAACCACCACTGCATCCATATCCACAGGAGAAACAACAAGAGTTTATGTCTTCTGGGGAGACGTAAATTTGTTTGGTTTGATCTGAGTGAATGCAAATTCTGTCAGACATGGCTTCGGCAGCCCCAAAAGCCTAAGAGATATAAATACTTATATCGTTTTCACAAAAATAATTAAAACCGGTACTAAACTTACCCAGCATGATCCACAACTCGATTGATCCCAAATTTGTTTGATTGAGTCACAATTTGGCCAAGCTTCTCGGGCATCAAAAGAGTCTGGCACATCTTCTGCTTCATCGTGAGGATTAAGTTTAAATAACTTCGTGTTTTTGGATTTATAAGGGAGCACTCCAGAAGCAATTCTCTTAACCCTTTCCCAGTCTTCAACCTCAAAGTTCTTTCCGGCTTTCCATGTTTTTGCCTTTTGGTTAATTAATGCAATATTTTCATCTGAAAGCGGGTGAACATCCAGAACTGCAGCAGAAACTGCAGCTACGGTAAGGACAACTCCAAAAGCTGTTAAAAGTTTCATTTTCGTCTAAATTATAACAAAAGATTAGTACTTAATAATTGCTTTTCAATTCATAGCATAATTTGTTTATTTCTTTATTTATTTATTTACAAAAAACTTGCATTACTGTAAAAATACCAGCTACAGAGCAGGTATGTATCTACAAGTTGAAAAATTGTACAAATGTTTATATAAAAAAACCAAACCTAGTAACTATACTATATAATTCAAAATAAATACTAACAACAGTGGAAGTCTAATGTTCAAATACAAGAAAATGTAATAAAAAAAACTATTGAAAAACAGCAAACGAGATATCAGTCTCTTGATCGCAAAAATTGAAGAATTAAAGTCTAAATCACATCTTTTGTTATATTTATGACACATCAAACACAAAGGTGAAAATTTCAAAACATTAGTACGTATATTAGGCAAATAGAATAAACTAGACTGACGTAAAAATTTAGTTTTCCTAAAATATCAGTGCAGTCAATTATGTTATTATATTTTAAAAATCTGCGCTATTCTTTTGCTACTCAATGTGAATGATATACTCAGGTGCCCATATTATTGTGGTGTATTCTAATTTTGACCCAACAAAAGTGTTATATAATAATTTTAATACTTTAACATCGTTAAAATCCCCAGTATACTGTATAATAAAACCATACATCTTTCAAGCTTTATCAGTAATTTTATATGAGAAAGAAAAAAAAGTTTCGAATCAAACAGAACACCCAGATCACAGAATCAGTCAGGGCAAGAAATTATTGTATTTGCGATAGAATAGTTATATTTATGCACTGTATTCTTATTGTTGACAACTTTGCACTTCTCAATATTCTAGGTCTAAACATTTTCGTAGCTTTAGGCAATCAATACTACCACTAATTTTGTTCTAGATTTTGATGGCATTAGCGTTTAATAAAAATTCGACCTTAAGATCAACATCAACATTGTTTATAGAGTATAAAAAGTAGTGGTTCCAGGACCGATCCTTGGGAAATACCGGAAGTGACATTATATTGAGTAGAACTATGGCCGTTCAGACTTACATATTGTCTGCGGTTTGACAGATAAGACTGAAAAGATTTTATAATGTTTCAGAGAAACCTATTTTCTTCAGTTCATGGAGTAAAATCTTACGGCCAATTCGATGGAAGTCCTATGAAACATCCAAATATATAACATCCGTTTGGAGTCATTAATCAAGATACTGAGACACACTAAACAAATTGGTTATTGCACATATCCCCTTGAAAAATTCATGTTGCTGAGTAATTGGTGGAAACTAATATTCTTGCATAGAGTTTCAGGATGTTAATAATCAACTAATTACCAGATAATCTGTTGAAAATAGGTCGGATGTAAAATAGATTTCTGCTCATTGCAATGCGGGATTTTAGTTTCACGCAGGCATATATCTCGTCCAATCGAAGGTAAAACTTTAGAAAAAACAAATAATTTAACTAAGTTTACGTTCTTTTTAATTCGTTAAGTAGACAAAAATGAAGAATAAAAAGTAATTTGCAATCGAAAAAACTATCTAATAAATCAAATTATATTGATCGTTCAAACAGGACATGGGCTAATTATTGAACAGCTATTAAATAAACGTTAAACAGTAATTATTTAATTTAACAACAACTGTATTGCATTAAGTTGAGAAAATAGATATATCATTGAAGATGATCAATTAATAAGTGATCTAAATGACCCGAAAAACTTACAAAATGTTTGCGACAGGGTATTTTAACTGAGTTTTTAAATGAGAGAAGATACAGTGTAGTATAACATCCCTCTTTTTAGTAAACATTAGTTTTTTCCTTATTTGAATTTTAAAGTAGTTTTAAAACTGTTCCATGAAAGAAAAATCTATATCTTTTGTAAGCCAAAAATTATCAAAATAGGATAACAAAAACATAAATCCAAAAATATATAATAATAACTTATATGTTTTTAAAAGTGAAAATTTTAATTTTTTTAAACCTCTGAAATATTGCAGACTTTTGTTTTTAATGTATACTTTATTCTATATGTATACAAGTATTGTTGCGCATAGCATAAAAAGAAAGACCAATTTTTATTATTTGGGTAGAAATTAATAATCAGGATAGATTGTAGTGACTTACCAGTTCAAAGCAACTGTTGATTTTAAAACAATTAACGCATTTTTATATATTTCGTGTACCTACGCAATAAAGAGATTTTTTTAGTTTTTGATATCACTGAAGTACCTTGTCGTTTTTAGGCAAATAACCTTCTGTGAAGTATGTAGATAAAATATTGACGATTAAATGTATGTAATGTAATTTTTGGGGTCTGAAAATCCATAGTTATTTAGTAAACGAAAATATAAACTTAAATATATGTGTTTGTGTATGTTATCATTTTTTTTGTTTAGTATTCCAAATTATAGCGCATATTTACTATGGTTTCTCCGGATATTGAGCAGCCTACTGGTCGTGTCCTCAAATAGCACATAGGAGACTGTGATTGTATTCATACACAGTCCATGGCTAAAGGTGTTATATGTAATTTTATTTCCTTTTTTTACAGTTAAGTTCAATACATAGTAATTTAATACCGTATATATATATATATATATATATATATATATATATATATATATATATATATATGTATATATATATATATAGCGATCAATAAAAAGTAGTACAAAAATTGTTATTGGGCGTATCTTAATTTCCCTGATTTTTCAGGAGGGCGATTTTAAAATTTTTGTGGATTTACGTTGGCAATATCTACTTTATCATTTTACGGAAGGGTGCAGTTTTTGCAAGGTTTTAGAAATACTATTGCTGTTAAGGACTAAATAAAAAAAATAAATTTAAGAAGCTCCAAAACACAAAAATTAAACTATTTAAGAGATACGCCCTTACGTATGAAACATAACCTAGCGAAACTCTAGATACGCCCATAAAAATAAAACACATTTTTCAAAAGTATTTTTACAGGATACGAAATTAATAATTTTTTCTGCTACTAACAAACAAAAAAGTACCTGTATAATATTTAAAATACACATAGATACATAAATATTATACCTTCTACTAAAAATAATTCTTAGTCAAAACTGTAGAAAAAAAAATCAGGTTAAAAAATAAAGAAATCTATTATTATTATTGCATAAAACGACTTATCCAACCTTATGTGGAAGAGATCTAAAAAACTGTTTATGTGCCTCTTGTCTAATGACAGGTGTGTCTCCAGCGCATAACGAGACCAAATCTTCATACTTTTCTTTGCTTATTAGTCACTCGTTTAATTTTTTAAGTTTATACTGCCTGATATCAAGCTGGCTGCGTTTTAGAGATAGAGAGTCGTATTTTTCTTCGAGGTGGCTGGACTTAAAAAAAATCTGCTCTTGATGCTCTTTTTCTACTTTTACTTCCATCATTTCCGTCCATTTAACTAGCTTACCGGTATCAGTGGTTAGTATTGTTAAAATCCTCAGATCTTTTGAAAATTTCTTGAAATCGATACAATCGTCACTTTATATATTTCCGGAGGAAGTAATATCAGAACTAATAGCGCTGCGAGCAGAATCTCCTCCGTTCTGCCCATGAAATGATTCAAACAATTTTAAACTTATTTCCAGCAATTTATGACAGTGAACTACTGCATACAAAAGCATAGATACCATAATATTATTCTTATTTTGGCCATCGGCAAAAAGAGACACTTTATTTACTTGTTTATTATTGTACTACTGTAATGTTTTATAAATCGCTGTGACTATCTCTAATGCTCCCCTTTTACTAACGACCTCGTGCCAGGTCCAACAAAAACAGTGTTTATCGGCAATATTGTAAAAAGTTAGGTTGTAAGTAGCCAATCTATTTTTATAAAAAATGGCGCTCTCATTTCAGGTGGGTATGTAAATAACCTGTTGGAGATCAAAACATCCACATAACAAACTCGAGTTGTTTTTTTTTCAGATAGTTTGCATTCTCTCTTTATTTCTCGGACTGTTGTTTTTTTCTAAAACAAGCTTTTCATACCTTTCCTGTAACGATTTTTTTTCAGCATCAGTGCCTTCTTTGTAAATAGTGTATAAAGTACACCCATCCTTTTTTGTAGAATGAAAAGATACATTTTTTGTCTTAAATACTCGCCTGTATGTCTGAAATGAAGGTTTCTCTGGGTTATTTGTTGACCATTCCTCTAAAAACATCAAATACATCTTTCTCAATGTCAGATCTGGATGAAGATATTGCTTCGTGGTGTCCTTCCAGCAATAGTGAGACTCCATTTTCGGAAATCTGTCTATATGATGGTTCATAGCTACACGGATGGATTGTTCTTTATTATTAATAATTTTGGATCGTTGTCTACCTCCTTTCATTTCTTTCCAACTTCATTGGTCTTTAAAATAGCAGTACGTACCATTTTCTCACTAATTCCCAATGTGCTTAGAAAAAAAACCTTTTACAGACCTATATGCCTACCGTTTAGAAGCAAATAATATTTTAGGGTTTTCTGCCTTCTCGAATACTCTTCTTGAACGGTTTTTTGATTAATTTTTAAGCTTTTGATATGTCGCGTAATAAATTCCCGTTGATTATTCAAGTCACTCAAGATATTAAACCTGTCAAATATATTCTGCCTGTCGACGTCACAGAATAAATTATATTTTTTTCCAAACTTACTACAACTATTCAAATTGCATCGATTCCCAAGTTTTCTGGCAGTAACTATTTTTTTGGTAGCTGGACTTAAATATCTTTTTCCACTGTTCCTGAGTTTCTTGGCCTGTTTTTGTTTATTTATTTTCAGTTGCTTTTTTTTACTTCTTGTTCATTTCCATCAACACCATAGTCCCCAGGTTGATTGGCAGATGTTTTTAGGAATTTTTCCAAATTCCGCTGGTCTTCGTTTGCTTGCTGGGATTCATTATGTTGTGAAATATTATTATTCACAGCTTTAATCTCATTTATGTAGTGATTTTCACAATTATTATCCTCTTCTTGAAATGGCAAGTACTCCAAACATCTCCTTGACAGTTTCTAACATCACAAGATCGTCTATTATTTTCTAGTTCATAAGTGGACTTATCTAAATTTAGACTTTTTTTGAATTACGCCCTTACGTGAGGAGACCGACGAAATATAACATTTAACCTAAAATGTGTTTATTTGGCACTGGAATAAACCAACTGGCAAGCATTCTTAACCTAAAATATTGCAGCTTTTTAACGGTTAGTCTTAGCTTCTTGTATACTCTTGGGTTATACTCTCCCATTGTGCGTTTATCCTCTGACGCAGTTCTTCTTCATTTTTTGGAAAATCATGTTTATACATGAACTTGATCATTTCACCCCAGATATTTTCTATTAAGTTGAAATCAGGACTCTTCGAAGGCCATGGTAAAACTTGAATGTTATTTTGTTGAAAGTAGTCTGGTACTATCTGGTTGGAAAATATTTTGACAGAATATAGCGTCAACCCATGGTACCATAACATTATTTAAGTTGTCGCAATAAGTTACAGCAGTTAGCCGTCTTTGAATAAATTGACAAACTGTTGGGCCTCTAGCGCTAATCCAATCCCAAACATTTACCGAAAAGCGTTCACTTTGATTTGTCTTGTTCGTCTCTTCTTTCATCATAGCTTGTATTTATTGGCCTATATACTCGGACTCTTCATTGGTACAGGACTGAAACGTTGTCTCATTTGATTGGTTTTGACATTCATTTACAAATTGTAGTCGCTTTTGTTTATTTAGTTCTGTTAAAAATATTTTGTTTGCAGGATACATACTTCACAGTTCGGATTTCCAAATTCTTCTTCGAGCTGCAATTGCAGACTCAGAGAAATGAGTTTCTTCTCTAGCATTAATAGCGGTCTCGAATGGGTTGTCCCTTAAATGATTAATCAAAGCGTGTCTTCGACATTGGTGGAAACTTTTGGGCGACGGAACCTGGGTCTCTCATAATACTACCATGCTTAATTCGCCTGCAACGTCTCTTATGGGAACCCCATCCCTTAATCGAGTAAATATGATAGATTTTTGCTGCTGTTAATGATATTTTTTTTAATTACGTGACAATGAGTTTTTAGGTTGGCAGAAAATATTATATAATAGACCAAGAGATTTTTGTTGTGCTACTTTTTATTAATTGGAATGGTACGTGCAAACAAGACACGCCATTCTATATCTAGCTCAGTAAAGGGCTTTCTAAAAGATTCTAGTGATACCTAAGGCATATATAGGAGAGGGACATTAACGGTCGAGGAGTTAGTCTTATAGTGGATATGTTAGCGTAAATTATATTAGTTGTGTTGTACTGTATTTAATAAATGTGGTACTATTTGTTAAAGAAGTCTTTGTTAGAAAGAAAACAAAACCACCATAACAATATTATGTGGCAATTTTGATAGTGACATTTGTTAAAACAAATTTAACAATAGGATTAAAACATACTTGGTACATAGTAGTAATTGAACTGCTTGCCAAATAAATGAACTGCTTTTGCCAAGCAATTTAACTATTTTTTTTACATCTAGTCATACCTATATATTTTAACTGAAAACTAAAATTAAGAAAACCCTCAACAAGTGGTCAAAAGAATTTTCAAATTTTGTGCAAGAATTAATTGTGGTATAGATGTGAATTGGTAAAATTGTAGAACGAATTCAAGATGGCGGAATAAAATGGTGGTCAAATGAAAAGTTTGTAATCGTGAAAGAAATTGTAAATTTTACATATCTTCTACGTTTTAACGCCCTTAGATGCCAAAAAATATGTTTCTTTAATTCCATTTGCCTGTCAGTTCAAGGCGTAGCTGAAAATTACTTTCCCGACTGACTTCAAATTTTGGTCACAAATTAAGGGTTATGTGGTGATGACCTGGTATTATTTTGGTAAAAATCCGTAGTGAAATGTTAAAAAAGTTGTTAATAAAAAACAAATTATCCAATTTACCTCAAATTTTGCACAAAAATCAACGAACCAACCTGTAATATTTTGGTGTGGATCCAAGACAGCAAAACAAAATGGGACCTAATAAATTATTTGAATAAATCAGTCTGAAAAACTATTTGTTAGATTAATTTTAAGTTTTGGGCTTTCATTAAGTGTGATAAGTTGGTAGAATTGTGGTACGAATTTAAGACGGAGAAACAAAATAGCGGACAATTAAAATGTCTAAAAAATCAATATAAATAATCTTCTTATTCAATTGACTTAATATCTTGCAGCAAAATTGAATGTGATACCGAAATTAACTTGTACTAAATTCAAAGTGACAATATAAAATGGCGGTCTTATAAGATCATATGTAAAAAAAGTCAATTTATTTTAAATCTACAGCCTCTCGAAATAACTCAATTTTGGATGTCAGTATCACCAAAATAATTTTTCGACAAGTAATCGACATGTTTGAAAACAATTATTGAATAATGAAATAATACGTAGAGCATATATTTTTGATCTTTAGTAGATCTGACAACGGCGCAGTTATATTATCTAAATAAAGTTGAGGGAGACTCACAAGAACACCTCGTTTTTAACATCGGAAGTGACAATATTTCCTGACAGTGATGTCGATAAAAGTAATTTATTATTCTCATCGACTATACCTACCTATTATCTCTAAATTTATATTTAAATATACTTCAGACATATACTATTAAAATGCACATTTCATTCAATAGATTTTTAAGTACTTGACGTCAATACTGCGATTTTTAATGTTTTATATACGCATTTACACGCTCTAAAAACATGACTAATTAATTTTTAGTTAGTTTAAATAATTTATCCGTGCTGGTAAAGCATGTGATATAAAAGATTTTTTGGGGTAAAAGTCTATAGTTATTTAGTAAACGAAAATATAAACTTTTGAAAAAAATAAAATACCAATTATTTTCATGAAAAACAACATACTTTTATTGGGGAAATTTTTTCCTCGTCGAAAAGAAAAATTCGGAAAGAACTAATTTTTCGACTAGATAATATATATTTTTGCACCTTTTTGTTATGGATAGGGTTTTTCGTTATAATTTGCCACTCCTTTAAATCTTTTATTTCAAGAAATACAAAAAAGTGGTTAATATGAAAGTTTAGGATTTCATCTAAAGATTTAAATAGTGCTAAAATCAAAAACAAATGACTATTCGAAAATATAGAAATCACCATGAACATTGTTATTTTAAATGGAACACCCTGTATATTTTAAAATTTTTAGATGCGCCTCATTATCCTCTTTTCAAAAATATATAACATGTCTATATTTAGAAAGGTAGTTTTTGAGCTATTCTCCTTCAAAGTAACACATTATCTTACCTAGATAGCCGTGAGTGGCCGTGGGTGCAATTCAGCCATTATGATTCGTGAATAACAATAACATTTATAAAATCTGTATTATAAGTTATTTACATGACCACAGCCATTGTTTAAGCAATTTTGGGACACGTGTCTCATTATATTAATACCATTGCTAACAAGAAAAGATATTCGGTATTTAAAATTACTATTTCTTGCTCGATTTTTGCCGTAATTCTTGTAAATTATCAGTCCTATTAAAGTAGATTTTATCTTTCAAGTATCCCCACAAAAATTATCTAGGGTGTAAGGTCGGAACTATTGGCAGGCCACCGGATTGGGCCTTGCCTTCCGATCCATAAACTATAGCGATTATTTAAAAAATCAAAATTGTTTGGACATTGTAAATCAATCTAGTGTAATGACAAAAATAATTGGCCCAATAATTTGCTCCGCTAATATGCCGAACCACACATGCAACGACTTACGCCCTTGCTTCTCCCTTTCTTCAATTATATGTGGATTTCGGGTTGCCCAAAAATGTGTGTTTTTTTGTTAAACATTCCGGCCGTAGTGAAAGTAGCTTCATCAGAATACAGAATTTTGTTAAAAAATTGGTCATCTTCACGAAATCTCCTGAGCATTTCTTGACAGAATTGAAGTCGTTCATTTATATTATTTTCTGTTAAATATTGCACTGACCTAATTTTATAGGAATGATAACCATATTTTTTCAAAATCCTATAAATTGTTTTCCATGATTTCCCTGTGAGTCTTGAAACGTCGTGAATTGACCGGTGCAAATTTTCTAAGAAATAATTTTAAACTTCATGTTTATTAAATAAATAGAAAATTACTTTCAAAATATAATAAAATATTAAACTCTTCCTCTAAATTTGCATTTGATCTTCTTTTCTTTCTGAAAAAGTTTTTCCTTTGCACAATATTTTTTACTATATATGATACTGGCTTTCTAGATGGCACTCGTACCCCTGGATTTTGTTCTTGGTATTGACCCACTACCCTTGATGCCTTATTTTGATTTGCGTAGTATAACTGAATTATTCTTCAGTGAAAAGCATTATTATTATGTATTATGTTTAATTTGACGTAAAACGTAAATAAATTATATTACTGTTATTCAAAAATAATAATTTTGCTTTCATTTGACATTTCATGGCTAGAGTGATTCACATAATGGCTAAATTGCACCCACGGCCACTCACAGCTATCATAAGGGGTTATTTTGAAGACGAATAGCTCAAAAACTACTGTTCTAAATATAGACATGTTATATATTTTTAAAAGAGGACAATGAGGCGCACCTAAAAATTTAAAAATACACAGGGTGTTCTGTTTAAAATAACAAAGTTCATGGTGATTTCTATATTTTCCGATAGTCATTTGTTTTTGATTTTAGCGTGGTGTAAATCTTTTTTATCTTTTGAAATAAAAGATTTAAGGTGGTGGCAAATTATAAGCAAAAACCCTGTACAAAATCGAGGGGATTAACTTTAAAATACTTCGTATATTTAGGAGTTAGATATAACACTAGCTATTATTTATTGAGAACAAAATGTAAACGGTAATTAATATGTTTATTTTAGGGACGGATTGTCTGGTCCAAAACAGGCATTGTTGAGATGCCTAAAGCACTGTTTCTGACTCGTCCTCTTAGAGCAAACTAAGCCAGAATATCGTTATTAAGCGTTTTTTTATTTTGGGTTAAAATATATTACAAATCAAGCTTGAAATTGAGATCATTGGCATACTTAAGGTTTCGTCAAATATATTTTGGTCTGGAGTTCGTTGAGTGCTGACCCTTGTTTATACCGTTTTTGATTGTTTAGATTAGATTTAGAAATTAGATCATACAAACTCTACTCCAAGTGCATTTAATATACTTTATCAATAAGACTTTATAGTTCTTATACAATAAAGCACATTTGAACTAAAACTAAGTTTAAGTTGAAAAAACACCACTAATTTATTCGGTAACTAAAATTAACATAAAAGTAGATCACAGTAGTGGCAGACTTGCAGCTCCATCGCTTTCGATTTGACAATGGTTTTCACCACGGAGGAATTTAAAGAATCCGTTATCACCCCAATCGTAATTCCATGAGTTGGCAATCAACCAGTAAGAGGTATCATTTTCAACACCCCATCCAATAATTTTAATAGTATGCCCGCCCACAGAATATGGACTGGCTACTTGATAAACACCTGAAATGATTTTGTTTTAAATTATTCATTAGAACACTAATTTATACTAATCTAATTTTGAAATTAAAGATTGTCATGTACTTAGCGAGCCTACATTTTTTGGGTTCCATATAGATGTAAACTACTACAGGGTCATCCAGCATAATATAAACAACTCCCCTTTTTAGTTTAAACAGCCATTAAAAAAATCATAACAGCCATTTGGTGTATTTTATTTAAAGAATGTAAAAATGTTTTTAAAAATCAATTAATTCTATAATAAGAGATCTGCGACAGAAAAAGTGATTTTATTTTAATAGAATAAATACATTAAAAAATCCTATTTTTTCCTTATTTAACTATTTATAGTTTGTTTATATATATTTTACGTAAAGGTAATTTTAAAGGTATTAATGATACTATAATAATTTCTAAATAACACGAACAGTTTTATTAGGATGCAATTAAATGACATATAAGTCGTGTTGGTTAAAAGATATTTCTCAAATTAACAATAACACACTTGGAAATACCCGAGTCATTTTATGAATTTCAAATACACTTCAAAGCCAAAATTGACACATATATGCTTGGAGCGCTTCTAGCGACTGACTTTATAAGTTTTAAAGCTATTCTTTCATCAGGGTTCTAAAGGGGGCTATTTTGTGATAATTTAAAAAAGAAATTCATGTACATGTTGCGGAGTGACATAAAATAACGTCGGCTTACTTTCAAAACCTCGTAGGTCTGTTTGACTAAATTTTTCAGGATACAAGAAAAACGTCTTGTATCGCTTTACATGCGTATATTTTAGGTTTCTCGAGTTTTTGAGATTTAGATAATTAAGATATATTGAAATGAAATACACTTTAAAAGGGTTAATACATTTTTATAATAATAAAAAGACATACGTGGTTTCTTTATTTAGACATACCTGGTTTTAATACAAAGAATTATTCAGTTTCATGTTTAAGAGTTTTGTAGAAAAGGTGACAATCTGCTAGAATAACTTTCATTAAGTCCTTAAGATGGTCATATTTTGATTTTGTTATTGCCCTGGAAGATTTATACAAAGTCTTTATAGTCTCAGCTGATTTTATTGTACTGCTTTTCGGCAATATTTTCCATTCTTCATCGAAATTAAGCCTGTAGAATAACTCATAATCAGATTTATACTGTAAATCAGAAATATTGTTAACTGTAGAGTCTCCAACTTTAAAACCAGGCCGTATGATTTTGTAGTATCCTAAAGTAGAAAAGTCTTTAAAATACTGATGTGTGAGATATTGTTGGGCTTTGTTTTTAAGACTTCTTTCAATGATGGAGTGCATACTATCATACTCCATCTGAGTGTGTCCTGATACCAAATATTTTAGAATCATGGTTATGTTTTTCTGCGCCGCCAACAGGCCCAACAATACATTTGCCAAATTAACATTTCTGTTTTGATATCCACAACCGTCGCTCCATAAAGTGACTCCTTGACCAGCTTCAATATGTCGAGAATTATTAATAAAGCGGTAAATTATTCTTTCAAATTTGTTTGAAGAGACCCCTTCACCTTTGCGCCATATATAGCAAAAGCTATCATGAGATATTAAGTCGTATATAGTGAAATTGTGAACCACCAAATTTAATAATATGCACAAGAAGCTTTGTCCTTTGGAGATAACAAAGTTGCTTGAAGGTCCATGGTGTAGGCATGATTTAAAGTCAGTTGTCAGAACTTTTTTCCATTCGAGCCCTGTTTTTTCTGTTAAGATGATCTAAATATTTTTCTTCTGCTACATTTTTTACTTGATATTCAGCACAAAGTTCGAATTGATTCTTTTTAGGTCTAAACGGGTTCAGATTTTTGACTGCCAAATCGGTTCAGGATACATTTTTGATGAAGATTGCCGACAATAATTGGACTCCATTTTTGGCAACGAATTAATGAAATTGTGTAAGTTTGTCTTTCTCTTTTTGTTTTTTAAAACTCGTTTGTTCTCTTCCTGGTCAGATGAGTTGTTAAAAGTCTCTGCCTGTTTTAAAGATTTATCTGGTGAAGTCCAGTTATTGAGTTGCTATTCACCAATCCCTAATATGTTATTAAAGATTAATCTGCAAACTCTGATTCTTACCCCCTTTTCTTTTAAGATATAGTTAGTTTTTAAACTGCGCGAAACTCCATTAATTTGGACTTAGGTGGTTTTCGGAGACAATGCAGAGAGCGGTTTTTGACGCAGAAATGTTAAAACCTGATTATCATAAAAAATCAGACTTAAGACGTTTTGAAAGTAAGCCAACGATAAGCTCCTTGATAAATTGTGAATTCGTAACAGTGACAAACGTCAAAATGCTTGATGTTTAAACTGGTACGTTGATAAGTCGATTTAAATTTATTATTCTTTTGAGAAAACATAAAATAGTTCTGCTGTTGGATAAAATTTTGGACGGCCCTCATGTGTTATGTATATAACTCACTTGGAAAAAATATTTTCCAGCGTGGGTTATGTGTAGTATAACTTACTTGCATCATAAATAAATAATTTACATGATTTGTAGCTGAGTACATGATTTGTAGCTGAGGAATTCCTCGAAAACTATAAATGCAGCTTCTATCGGTCCGTTCTTATATATCTCCAACTGCATTTGTTTTTCATTAGTGAATTGACTAATGTCTTGTCCATAAGTTAAGGACTCTTCATAATTGAGAGATTGATTGTGGCCTATTCCCACCATCAACATGATGTTCGCAAGGTTCCAAAGAGTAGTCTTTGCATTCTTGAGATGAATTGTAGAGACTACCACTGACAACACCAGTTTCTTGCTAGTAAGACCAAGGATTGGGAACAAAACCACCATCGCATCCATGTCTACAAGTGAAACAACAAGAGTTTATGTCTTCTGCGGAGACGTATATTTCTTTGGTTTGGTTTGAGTGGATGCAAATTTTGTCAGACATGGCTTCGGCAGCCCCAAAAGCCTAAGAAATATAAAATACTTAACTTTTAACAATACGATTGTGTCAGCCGATACTCGGTGGAAATCCATAATAAAATTTTATAAAATGTAAAAACAAAACTATTTTTCACAAACATTCCCACTATATTTTTTAAAAAACTCGTAACATATTTCGCTACACAGTACCTTCTTCGGACGTACATCTCTCTACTTAACATCACATCTTTACATACTCTCTCTTAATTCCATTCCAGACGTAATATCCGAAAAAAGCTAAATTTAAATATTATATATCGAAATCAAATTTTAAACAGTATACACTGTATTTTTACTGGTCGACAATTTGGCGCCGCACTTTTTGAAACTGTCGGCATTCTGGCAGGTGTGAAGCTAGAGTGATGCCATTTGGCCTGATGATGCACCCAGGGTTCTAGATGACGGTCACCGAACGCCATGTGCGTGGGTCACCCCTACCGAAATTTGCAACGCTTAGAATGTGTTAAACCATAAAACAAGTGGTCTAACTTTTGACTTTTCGTTATCCGCAAGGGCTGATTTTTGGTGAATGGACCCGACAAATCTCCCCCTTGGCATGTCTGAACCACTGTTTGAACCCCCTCCCACGTTCACCCCATTCAACAAGGGGGAGAGTTTACAAAAAACGTTTTGACCACTCGGAGGGTTCCTTTTGTACCAAAGGAACTATCGTGTCAAGTTTGAAGATCATGGCATTAACTGTCCTCACGCCAGGGGACAAAAACTGAAAAAAATACAACGACTTTGCACAGCTGAGAGCACATACCGTATCTTCTAGGAACCCCACAAGCAGGTGGCCACTGCAATCCGTTTCGACCTCAGAGCCAATAGAACGTAGAGCGGGTACACCTGATGCACATGGGAGGTATAGGTAGTCTATCAGATCATGTAATTTTTGACAAATTCTCAATTTTATATTGCTCTTCATCTTTAACGTATTAACGTTTCGCGAAGGCCTCAGGTAAGTCTTTCATTGCTGCCAACTGTGCCGCCTTCACCTCCACTGACAGTAACATCAGAAACTGAGTAAGTACTTGCTTATTCCTCTCGCGGTTGCGACTGATGCGAAAAATCGTCTCAATTTTTACAGCTTTTTCGTGTTCCTAAAATACCGGAACTGACAGAGGGCCCGGTCATCGAGGCCCGGACTATGGTTAGACAAGGCATAGGCGAAAGGCCGATTAGTCGCCTCTTTATTGTTTCTGACCCAGTGATCCGACGGACAATCCTTAGATGCGGCGAGGAAGGCATCGTGACATGGCGACGAGGCCAAGGACGACCTCGATGCCTTACACGTCGAGATGATCTCGCAATGGTCCACGAGCACGGCGAAGCAGCAATGAAAGACTTATCTGAGACCGTCGCAAAACATTAATGCTTTAAAGGTGAAGAGCAATAGAAAATTGGGAATTTGTCAAAAATGATATGATCTGATGGGCTACACAGACCACCGACTTATTTTGTAATAACGTATGTTGATGCCTCGGTTGATGTTTAAATGCACATTTTAGGATAAAAGTAGATATACAGTATAGTATGTAACTCGAGTATAATGACCGATAACTCCGACTTAGAACACTCACATACGTCTTGTGTCCTAGACTTTAACCTCGTGTATTATAGTCAACATTATACTTTCGTTAAATAAGATACTATGAAATCAGTTGTGCAAAAATAGTATAAAATATTCATACCTGAATTATCTAAACAAGGAACTGCTTTTGGTTTTAGGCCTCTGTCTGGTACGACATCGCTAGGTAGGAAATGTGTTTCACAAACAAGAAACCGATTGTACATCTTTTCTCGACTATATAACTCGTAATTATGAGGTTTTATTAGTTCCAACCAGGTGTTAATAAATTTGGAAAGCGATGTCGCTTGGTTTCCCGATTATTGCATCCCAAAACACAACAAGGTTTTACTTTTGATGTTTTTTGCTTGAAAAGTTCATCATCACCGAAATTACTAATACCAAAAGCTAATTCTAATTAAGAACAACTATTCTACAAATAAAAACTTTTAAAAAATAACACTATAAATTACACAGAATAGCCAAACACAATTTCAAATTACAAAACGTCAAATGCAGAATGTCAAATACAAAAAGGCCACTATGCTTTCAGGACATACGACGGCAATACAGAGCCCTCTCTGGTCAGAGTACCCGAATTTAATACGTAAAGAGCCGCGCCCTCTAGTAATTAATTCGTCTACTGTGATGGGATAGTTATACCTCCCAGGTGCATCATGTGCACTCGCTCTATCAGAGTACCAACACAGGGTTACGTTCCATTGGCTCTGGAGCCGAAAGAGATTGCCATGGCGACTTGCTCGTTGGGTTCCGATGAGATAAGAGATGTGCCCTCAGATGTGCGAATTTGTCCCAGATCTGCAGGTTCATCTCAAACTAAGGAGTGAACGTAGGGTGAGTTTCTGCCATTTCCGTCCGCTGGCGCGAGGACAGACTAAGATATCAAAGTGAAATTTGGCGTGGGTATGCCGCTATTAATTACATACTGGGAGCACAGCGTGATACCCCCACCACCTTCTGGAAGGGATGTAAATTCCTACCCCTCACGTTAGGGGATGCAAGGAAATGAGCGGATTCTGTAGGTTGAATACGATTTAAAGTGACACCTGCAATATTTTTTCTACCGGCAAATGCATTTAATGATTCACAACTGCCAAAGTCAAAGATATAATGGCACTTAACAGGGGTCGTTTTTCAGAAAGTGTTGATACCATGATCACCAAACTTGGCACGATAGTTTTTTTGGGTACAAAAGCAACCCTCCGAATGGTCGAAACGTTTTTTGTAAACTCCCCCGTGTTGGAGTGGGGGTGAATATGGGAGAGGGGGAATTTGCAGGGGTATTCAAATAGTGATTCAGGCATGTCAAATAGTCATTCCGGAACATTTCACCAAAAATCAGATCTTTCGGATGACGAAAAGTCAAAAATTAAACCACTTTTTTATGGAGTTTTTCGTTTTGACACAGTCTAAGCGTTACAAACTCCGACAGGGGTGACCCACGCACATGACGCTTAGTGAGCGTCATCTATAACCTTAGATGCATCCTCAGGCCAAATGATATACCTCTAGCTTCACTTCTCCCAAAATATCTATAGTTTCAAAAAGTGCGCCGCTAATTTTGCCGACCATTGTATATTGTTTCCACAAAAATAATTCTAAATTGAATATTAAACTTACCCAGCACGATCCACAGTTCGATTGATCACGGATTTGTTTGAGAGAGTTACAATTTGGCCAAGCTTCGCGGGCATCAAAAGAGTCTGGCATTTCTTCTGATTCATCGTGAGGATTAACTTTAAATAATTTCGTGTTTTTGGATTTATAAGGAAGCACCCCAGAAGCAATTCTCTTAACCCTTTCCCAGTCTTCAATCTCAAAGTTCTTTCCGGCTTTCCATGTTTTTGCCTTTTGGTTAATTAATGCAATATTTTCATCTGAAAGCGGGTGAACATCCAGAAGTGCAGCAGAAGCTGCAGCTACGTTAAGGATAATTGCGAAAGTTGTTAAAAGTTTCATATTTACCTAAAATATAACAACATATTTGTGCTTAATATTTGATTCCTACGTAAAGTTATAAAGGGGAACAGGCAGCTAGTGCTATTCAACCCATAAGAATTGTTTTCAACCAACATAGAGAGGATACGTGAAACAGGAAAATTCACGCCTGTTAGAGCAAATTACATGAATAATGGTAATCGTTCTAGTGGCGTTCATAAAAAGAAAGGTTAATTAAAGAAAATAATATCTAACTTTTATATTATTAAATTATGAACAGTTAAGTGTGTTTTACTTATGTATATACTCTTCAGGAATTGATATATGGCTTTTTCACAACATAGTGTCCTGACTTGAAAAATAATACGAATGGTAAAAAAATGTTTTTCTAAAAACCTAAGCTCTATCCGTTTTCGACTAGAGAAACCCTACTTTTTTTTATTAATTTGGTAAGCGTGTGTAATGGATTGTGTCATGTGCAGTGTTTGCCAGCTCAAGCAAGTGACAAACGATTTTCGCTAAATTTCGTCAAGATCTAGGTAAATCAGGTATTTTTATCAGATCTAATAAATACAGGAGTAAATCATTAAAAATAAATATCATCCGTTAATTTTCGTTTAAACAGAAACAATTGTTTTAGAATAAATGAGGAGACACGAAATGAAAAAAGCAAAACAAAATGGCGCCCTAATAAAATATTTAAAAAATGTGCCTAAAAAAACTACTTATTAGATTAATTTAAAATTTTGTGCAAGCATTAAGTGTGATATAGAGATAAACTGGTAAAGTTGTGATACTAATTCAAGATGGCAGTACAAAGTGGCGGCCATTTTTTTTCAACTCTTATTCAATTGACTTTAAGTTTTGCAGAAAAATTAAGTGTGGTATAGGGATAAACTGGTATGACTTAAAATGACGTAACAAAGAGGCGGTGTCCGTCAATATAAACACTACTTGGTGAATATGTTACTTCCTTCGTAAAACGGAAGTATCGTAATCGTGAAAAAATCGCCCTTCGAGATTTTTTCAGATCTTTACGTTTCGGGGTCCTTAGATTTTGCAAGAATTAACTGTGGTACAAAGGTAAACTGGTAAAATTGTGGTAAGAATTCAAGGTTTCGGAACCAAATGGCGGCCAAATGAAATGTTATTCGGAAAAAATTGCATGTTTTACATATTTTTACGTTCTTGCG
This sequence comes from Kuschelorhynchus macadamiae, assembly GCA_030620095.1. NCBI lineage: Eukaryota > Metazoa > Arthropoda > Insecta > Coleoptera > Curculionidae > Kuschelorhynchus > Kuschelorhynchus macadamiae. The sequence continues at coordinate 21,450 of JAUTXW010002438.1, read as the reverse complement.
TCCTTAGATGCCAAAAAATATGTTTTCTCAATTCCATTTTGGCTGTCGGCCCGTCTGTCAGTTCGCAGCGTGGCTAAGAGTACTTACACGACGTGAAAAAATCACACTCCAAGATTTTTTCAGATTTCAGGGTTCTTAGATGACGAAAAACATGTTTTCTCAATTCCGTCGGTCTGTCTGCCTGTCTGTTTGTCCGCGTCGTCCTACTTATCCGATTGACTTTAAATTGTGATCAGAAATATGGGGATGACCTGGTAATATTCTGGTAAAAATCTAATATGGCGAAACAAAATGGCAGCCTAGTGAATTGTTAAAAAAATTATTATTAAAAAACTACTCATCCAATATATCTCAAATTTGGCAATAACATCAAGTGTTATGTTGGAATCAACTGCTAACATTTTGGTACGAATCCAAGATGGCGGAACAAAATGGCGGCTTAATAAAATATTTAAAAATTTGGCCTGAAAAACTGCTTAATGGTTTGATTTCAAATTGTGTGTCATAACTAATTGTGGTATAGGGGTCAACTAGTAAAATAGTGGTACTAATTCAAGATCTCCGAACAAAATGGCGGCCAAATAAAATGTTTGTAATCGTGAAAAAGTCACCTCGGGTCTTGTTCGTCTTTACGTTTTAGCGCCTCTAGATGCCAAAAAATATATTTTATCAATCTTGTCGGTCCATCTGTCGGTTTGTCTGTCTGTCTGTCACTTTGCGGCATAACGTACTTACCCGATTGACTTAAAACTTTGGTCAAAATTAAGGCTCATATGGGGATGACCTGGTAACATTTTGATAAAAATCTAAAATGCTTAACAAAATGGTGGCCTATGTTAAAAAAATTATTTTGAAAAACTGCTTATCGAATTTATTTCAAATTTTGCATAAACATCAATTATTATGTTGGAATCAAATGGTAAAATTTTGGTACGAATCTAAGATGGCGGAACAAAATGGAGGTATAATAAAATGTTTAAAAGTTCTGCCTGAAAATACTACTTAACGCATTGGTTTCAAATTGTGTGCCATAACTAATTGTGGTATAGGGCTCACCTAGCAAAAATTAAGGGTCACATAGGGATGACCTGGTAACATTTTGGTAAAAATCCAGTTTGGCGAAACAAATTGGCGGCCTAGTGAAATGTTAAAAAAATCATTATTAAAAATTTAAAAAAAAACTATCCAATTTCACCTCAAACTTTGCAAAAACATCAAGTATTATGTTGCAATCTAAGACGTCGGTCCGTCTGTCGGTCTGTCTGCCTGTCTGTCAGATTGCGACATAGCTTAAATATTCCTTACCTGATTGACTTCAAATTTTGATCAAAAGTTAATGTCCAGGATGACCTGGTAATATTTTGGAAAAAATCCAATTTTTTTTAGTTTTGATTAGTTAGAAGTTGAGAACCAGAAAAGAAATCTTTTTAAATTGTCGACGTTTCCCAGATTTATTGTTGCATCTTCAGGACAAATATATAGATTCTGTATATTTCATGAAACCCATATTATCAGTCTTTACCTACTCCGTTGATGCCCAGGTATTTCCCCCATATTAAGTTTCTAAATAGTTTTTTTTAACATTTTAAAAATATTAGGACTAAAAAAACTAATTATCCAATTTACCTCAAATTTTTTTTTATTACATAGAAATGAACTGATAATATTTTGGTATGGATCCAATATATCAAAAGAAAATAGCGGCATAATAAAATATTTAAAAAATCAGCCTGAAAATATTATTTATTAAATTAATTCCAATTTTTGTATAAGAATTAAGTGTGATGTAGAGATAAATAAAAAAATCTATGTAAAAACTACTCACTGAATTTATTTTAAATTATGCCCAAAAGTCAAGTGTGGCATAGGTAGAAAGAAACTGGTAAAATATTGATAGGAATCCAGTATGATGGAACAAAATGGCACCCAATAAAATGTTGAAAATGTCGTATATCTAATACATATACTGGGACTATGTAGGTACTGAACTAAATTGGTCACACTTCACTATTCCTAACAAATGGAAAAAAAATCATAACGAGGGAAGTTCCGGGTAAGGAAATTTACGGAGTTTTTTATAAATGTGTGTGTAACGAAAATAATTTAAGCTAAGTAATGGGCTGGCTTGAGAACAATTATTGAATAATGAAATAATATACAGGACATACAATTTTGAATTTTAGTAGATTTTTTCAATAAAGTCGAGGGAGACCTACAAGAACACCTCGATTTTAACCTCTGAAGCGAACATATGTTTAGAAAGTGACATCGGTGAGGGTACTTTACTATTCTCATCGACTATACATAAATATCTCTAAAACGAATACTTCATATAACTGCTTCAAATAAAAAAAGTTGAATTAATATTTAAACATCCTTGAGACATACTATTACAAGGCTCATTTCGTTTAAAATATTTTTAAATACCTGTGATGTCAATATTGCGATTTCTATTGTTTTAGGTATACTTTTAGGTGAAATATGTATTAAAATGTGAATATGTGGAAGTAGTTGTTAAGTTTTAGTTAGTTTAGATAGCTGATAATCAAATAGTATTATAGTAATTATTGGATAAATTTATAAATCTACCCTTGCTGGTAAATCATGTGACATAAAAATTCTTTTTGGCGGCTGAAAGTCCATAGTTATTTAATAAACGAAAGTTTAAACCTTTTATCCAGCCAGACAGACATATTAAAAAGGATGCCGTTTTTCGAACTGTTGAGCATTACAGTATGACTGGAAGTGTAAAAAAACGATTAACATCTGGAAGACCTAGGAGTGCTACCTCCGATAATAAAAAACTAGACATACACAGTTCCCAGAGAAAGTTAATGTCTAAGTTGGATTGTCTGCGGGACATGTAATTGGACCCTTCTTCGAGGGAAATTTGACCGGTGAACCATCACATTTTATATCGTTTTTTTTTCATATTCAGTTATCAAATTATTTATTGAAATTTATTTTGTGTTGTGTAACTAATCAAAATGTTTTATCGAGTTAGCCGTTACCTGATGGAAATTCACTATCACTAGTATAATAAATAAACAAACTATATTTGTTTAGTAATTTCCACTAAATATAGTTTGTTTTTTTTTATTATACTAGTAATCAAAATACCAGGATATCTCGGAAACGTATGGTTGATAAAAAATGTTTTAAATTGACTGGAGGATCAAAATGAGTAATAATATACGGAGTGTTCTATTTAAAAACATATAACTTCAATATAAGACATTTTTTGATAACTCCTGTATCTTTTGAAATAATCGACCGATATATATATATATATATATATATATATATATATATATATATATATATAGCAAAAAGCAAAAATTATAATTTTTGTAATTAAGCGGCCTACGAGAAGACATTGCTTTCGATTGTATCACAGGATACCTCTTCTGCGATCGATTTCTGGGCCTTTACCCTCATCAGGCAAGCTTATATCCAGAAAGATCTCAATTAAGAAATCATCGATGCGACAAAATCAAAAACGAAATCGCCTATGTAATTTTTATATATATATATATATATATATATATATATATATATATATATATATATATATATATATCTGGCCGAATTTGTGGCTGGCTCATGTTAATGAATTCACGTTTGTTTGTTTGTTTCTTTTCTAGGATTTTCAACAACTTTTCTATATCTTTTAACTTGGTTAAACTGCTCTGCTGATGAGTCTAATAAGACTGAAACACGTGTAGCGCGGTTGCCAAACTTCACAATTTTTTTTTGCTGACATGCCCACGATATATTTTCCTTCTCTGTTTATATATAAGAAATTATAACGTCCGTAGATACATAAATAAGAAAGAAATTAATGGCCATTCGGATTAAATATTCTGCCTATGGTAAGCTTATTCAAGTATAGGGTCCAAAAATCGTGGACCATTATAATGACAAACCTTTAAGCGCTTTCCATCATCTCTACCGGTATAATTGATGACGTTTCGCACTATATGGGGCTCATCAGGCTAATGCATGTGATAAAGATGATGGAAAACACTCAACGGTATGTTGAATAAAAAGGATGAAAATATTAGGCAGTGAAATATTAATCCAAAGATTAAGAGGTATATAAATGTAAAGTTGTAAATTATAATGCTTTTAAACATTACTAAAGAGGTACAAATAACATTTGTTCACGGATGGGAAAATACGATGTGTTTTCATTCCGGGTTTTTAAAGATAAGACCAAGTGAATTCAGTAAACTTCAACAAGAATTAGCAATTCTAATCTAAAACTAAATTAGTTGAAATAATTGATACAAGAGTTAAAAATACCACTAATTTATTCGGTAACTAAAACTGACAGAAACAGATTACAGTACTGGCAAACTTGCAGCTCCATAGGATTCGATTAGAAGGTGGTTGCTGCCACGGAGGTATTTAAAGTATCCATTGTCACCCCAATCAGTATTCCATGAGTTGGCAATCAACCAGTAAGGGGTATCATCTTCAACACCCCATCCAATAATTTTAATGGCATGCATACCCACAGGATATGGACTGGTTCTCTGATAAACACCTGCAATAATTTTGGTTTAAATTATTATTCATTAGAGCACTAAATTAAACCAATCAAATTTCGAAATTATAGATTACATATTTTGGAACAACATCTAACAAAATTGCAAACATTTTAAAAAGAAATAAAATTAGTTTTCCACAGTCACGAAAACTCTAATTTTATTTTTAATGTCAAAACAAAAAGTAGGTATAAAAAGTCTGAAGTTTATAGCTTAAAATGGGATGCTATATAGGGCAAACAAGGAGAAATTTCGAGTTGGAATCAAAGAGCATAACGCCTCAAATAGATTAAAAAAAAGAACTCTCATTTTGCCAACCATCCCTTAGAAACGTTACATAAATTTCCTATCACAAATAAGTGGTATTACATTATGAACAAAAAAAGTGGCAAACTGGATTAAAACTATTTGGCCATAATAAATGTACAGTATATATATATATATATATATATATATATATATATATATATATATATATATATATATATATATGTATATATATTAATATATATATATATATATATATATATATATATATATATATATATATATATATATATATATGTACATTTATTATGGCCAAATAGTTTTAATCCATTTCGCCCATATTTTGTACTTTTTCTACCTCGTCTTCATTTCATCTCAACCAATATTCTTCTTCAGGTACTTAGTACCGAGTGCATAGCATTTTGAACATCTCGCCATGCATTTTCCCGTTTTAGAGGAGGAATGTTTGAAAATAATTTTTCGCCGGTTGTCCGTCATTTTTACAAAGCAGATAGATAATAAATGTTAATCAAGTCGGCTATGGATAGTGTTTTGTTCATCAAGGGGTCTAAATATGGGTTTAAATTTAAACCTGTTGGACTCACTTTAGAACTAGTACTAATTGTTTAGCGAATACGATCTAAATCTTAAACCTGGCACCTGGCAGGGGTTTAAGGAAGGTATAAATATAGAGGGTCCAAGTTTTAAACCCAGCCTATGTTAGTGAATAAGGCTGTTAATGTCTATATTGAATTTAAAAAAAAAACGTTTGTTTAAGCAAGGGGTGTTAGTGTAAGTAGAAAATTTCGTCAGGGATATTTAAATTTTTAAGATATCTTCACCTGATTTGTAGAAGAGGAAATCCTGGAAAACCATAAAGCCAGATTCTATGGGTCCGTTCTTATATATCTCCAACTGTATTTGTTTTTCGTTGGTGAATTGACTAACTTCTTGTCCATAAGTTAAAGAGTCTTCATAATTGAGAGATTGGTCGTAACAACTTTTAACACACTCTGGCGTATCGAGGTAACCTAATTCAGCACATTGTGGCCTATCCCCACCAGCAAGATAGTGTACGCAAGGTGCCAAAGAGTAGTCTTTACATCCTTGGGATGAATTGTAGAGACCACCAGTGACGATGCCAGTTTCTTGCCAGTATGTCCAAGGTTCGACAATATAACCAGCCTCGCATCCATATCCACAATCGAAGCAACAAGAGTTTAGGTCTTCTACGGAGACGTAAACTTGTTTGGTCTGATTTGAGTGGATGCAAATTCTGTCAGACATGGATTCGGCAGCTCCAAAAGCCTACGAAATATAAAATACATAACTTTAAATTGTTATTATAGACATCACATTTTAAATAGTATACGTTGTTTTAAATTTAATATTAAACTTACCCAGCACGATGAACAGTTAGATTGATCCCAGATTTGTTTGAGCGAGTCACAATTTGACCAAGCCTCGCGGGCATCAAAATAGTCTGGTACCTCTTCTGATTCATCGTGGGGATTAATATTAGAAATCTTTGTGTTTTTTGACTCAAAACCGAGCACTCCAGAAGCCATTCTCTTAACCCTTTCCCAGTCTTCAATTTCAAAGTTCTTTCCGGCTTTCCATGTTTTTGCCTTTTGGTTAATTAAAGCAATATTTTCCTCTGAAAGCGGGTGAACATCCGAAACTGCAGCAGAGGCTGCAGCTACGGTAAAAATAACTGCGAAACCTGTTAAAAGTTTCATTTCGACCTAAAATATTTCAAAATATTAGTATTTAATATTTGATTTTTAATTAATAACATCACCTGTGTCAAAGAAACCAATTCTCGCATACAATTTCAGGATATCATGAATTAATTAGCAGTTAATTTATTGAAAATAGGTCAGATTTAAAATGGTTTATTTCTGCCCATTAGAATGTGGAAATGTATGGCCGGTTGCAGAAAGCTCAATTAAAGTTTAGAATATTTAACGGAATGTCAAATTTGACAGCGGATTCCTAGATTTCTTTAAGTAGATTGCCAAATCTAAAAACTCGGTTATATATTCTAAACATCAATTAAGTTTTGTACCACCGGTGGTAAGTGTTTTAATCTCGCGCAGTAAGAGTGGAACATATCGCGCTTAACCAAAGCTAAATGAAATAAAATTATTTTGTGTATAGAAAAGTGTTTGTTCGGTTTCCGTTCTTTTAGACGAGAGAAGATAGGGTTTATCATGACATTCTTATTTAGTTTATTATATTTTTTGGAAACAATTAGTTCTTTTTCCTATTTAATTGTTAAAGTAGGTTCAAAATTATTTTATGAATGAGAATTTAGGAAGATTTATATATACGTTGTAAGAGAAAAATTTTGAAAATAGGAAAACAAAATCATGAATCCCAGCATGTGTAACGATATGATTTTAAAAGTTAAAATTTTCCTTTTTTTTAGTTTCCCAAATATTGCAAATTTCTGTTTTTAGTTTATACTTAGTCTATATGTATACAGGTATTGTTCAGTATAGCATCAATGAAACTCGGAAAAGCAGATTGTTATTATTTGAATAGAAATAAATACACAAAAGGAAATATAGTGACTTACCAGTTAAAAACGATTGTCGATTTTAAAACAATTGACACATTTTATATATTTCGTGGAAGTACGCAACAACGAGAAATTTTTGGTTTTCCATGTCACTGAAGTATTTTGTCGTTTTTAGGCAAATACTCTTTTGTGAAGTATGTCGATAACATCCTGACGGTTTAATACATCCGTTTTTATATCTTATCGGCTTTTTTTTAGTATTCCAAATCACAACAGGTAATGACTATGGCTTTTCCGGTGGTTGAGTGGCCTACTGGACGTGTTCCCCGTTAGAAGCTGCCACTGGCTACGGGTATCATATGCATTTTTTTTTCTATTTTTGCATGCAAAAGCAATTTTTTTGTTTTTTTTAAGATTAATCTAAGGGGACAATACAAAATTTTTGGTTTTTTTCTAAACGATTTTTTTAATTTTGATAATATTAATATAACAAATCGGTAAATTTCCTTTACCCGAAACATCTTTCGTTATGTATCTTTCCTTTTATTAGCATTAGCGAAGTTTAACCCAATTTAGTTTCGTTAATAATATTTAGTAACATATACATACTGCCTTTTCAAAAATTTTTATTGCACGTCATTTTTTCCGCCATATTGGATTCCAGTTTCTACCTATGCTACACTTGATTTTTAGGAATAATTTAAAGTAAATTGAATAAGCAGTTTCTTATACTAAGAAATCATGGTTCTTGGGATTAGACTAACTTTTCGTTTATAAAAACCTGGAACCGATGCTAGAACCTATGTTTCCTTTAGATTTATGAAATGGTCAGTGTTACGCTGGTGTTCAGCTACAGCAGATTGAACAATTTATTTCTTTTTAATACATCGTTCATGTTCCTTAAGTCTAGTTGATATTGAGCATCCTGTTTCTCCCACATACACTTCTTCACAGGGGCAAGGAATTTTATATACACTCCTTCTGTTTGGAAAGGTACAAGATCTTTCGGGGATTGCAAGCATTGTCCAATTTCTTATGTGTATTGAAGATTGTACGTATGTTGGACCGCCGAAGTAATCGTCCTATTTTGTCTATAGCGCCATGTATGTAGGGAAGAACAACACTACCTAATGGTGGCTCTTTATCATTCTCCTTTGGCGGAGTTGGTTTACTATGTCTTTTAATTGAACGCATAATATCTTCAGTGCAATAGCCAATATGCAATAAACGAAAAGTTAGAGAGTCTATTGAAATATTTAAACATACAAAAAAATTTCAATAGAGATACGGGTTACGGTCTACATCACACGTGGAAACCGATCTTAACACAGAGTCACGGTTTGGCGAGCATAAGTCGGGTATAAAAGCCCGCTCTTCGAGCTCATTCAGTGTTCAGATCTCGTGGAGTAAAGATCCCTGAAGATGCCTCGTGCAATCGAAGGCGAAACGCAATTTGACACGGTCTAATCCCAAGAACCATGATATCTTAATTGACCAAACCCGTGAAAGCTTCCGTTCTATGTTAGTTTCTGATACTGATTTTTTTAAAGAATTTCATGAGACTGCCATTTTATTCCGTCACGTTGAATTCTTACAAAAATTTTGCTAGGTTATATTACATCTAATTTTGGGCAAAATTTCAAGTCAATTGAATATTAATTTTTTTAAGTTTAAGATTTTTAAACCTTATTTTATTCGGCTGCCATTTTGCTTCACCATCTTGAATTCGTACCACAATTTTACCAGTTTATCTCTATATTACACTCAGTATTAAGAAGTGAGTTATGCGACGGACATACGGAAACTACACAAACGAATTATCAAACGTTTACGTACGTGGGCTAGCAGTAAACAAACACGTCATTCTATATCGAGTTCAGTCACTGGCCTTAGTGAATGGTGATTTTAGTGAATTCCTAAGACATATATGAGGAAAGGGACGTTAACGATGACTTTGTCTTATAATAGATGTATTAGTAAAATTATTAGTTTTGTTCTACTGAATATTTAATAAAGTTAAAGTTCTTTGAGAAAGAAGTGCTTGTTAGAAAGAGAACCTATAAGAGTATTATGTGGCAATTTTGATAGTGACATTTGTTAGTTAGTATTAGAAAAATGAGTGCATAAAATATATTATTGTCAGTATAAAAACAAAAGAATTATCGAAAGTTCTTTCGATAATTCTTTTGTTTTTATACTGACAATATATTATTAAATATTTCTATAAACATTAAATTCTAATTAATTTGTTTTTATATATAGTATTTTTAAATTATTGCCCTTGCAGGGTATATTATTTAATTTTTAGATTCTTTTAAATGTTCGAATAGTTATTTAAACTAACTGGTGTGGTAGAAGCATTATTACAGTTACGAATGGTGAATATTGGCAAGACGAAGTCGTAGACCATGTTTGACTAGATCGCCTACAACTATTAAAAAAAGGCGGGTTTTTAGGGTTTCAACGTGTTTAAATATTGTAATGTGACATACATTTTTAAACGATTATATTTTGCTCCCTTTTTTGAAAGGAAACCTATACTTCTCTGATGAGTAGCTCTGGAGATGGCGAAAGCCGAAAGCGCTTTGCTATGATTTTATTTAATAAATATTTGCACGAAATACAATTTTTCCATTTAAAGGTATTTTAGTCCGGAAACCTTATTACAATTTGGAGATCTATTTCATTGTCAACTTTTAGGCTTACTTAACTTGTGAATTTTGTAATTAATGTTGTCACCTCTTTGTTGAGTGTTGAGCCTTGTTTATCTTATTTCCACTTTTCTCATAAAAGGGAAGTATTGTAATCGTGAAAAAAACCACCCTCCGAGATTTTTTCCAATCTTTACATCTTAGGGTCCCTGGTGAAACAAAATAGGGACTAAATTGGGTTAGAATTTACTATTCCTAATAAAAGGAAAGATTTATAGCAAGGGAGGTTCCGGATAAAAGAAATTTAGCTATTTTTTATTATTATTTTAAGGTTTGGATTTTATTTGTCATTTTAGCACTTATATTACTTTTATTTTAATATATAGAAACATTTAAAGATTGGTTTGAGAAATTAAATAATAAAAATTCTATTCTAAGTGCATTTAACTTAATTAGAATAATTGATACCAGAGTTAAAAAAATATCACTTATTTATTCGGTAGCTAAAATTAACATAAAAACAGATCACAATACTGGCAAACTTGAAGCTCCATCGCGTTCAATTTCACAGTGGTTTTCACCACGGAGGAATCTAAAGTATCCATTTTCACCCCAATCGGAATTCCATGAGTTGGCAATCAACCAGTAAGGGGTATCATCTTCAACACCCCATCCAATCATTTTAACGGCATGCCCACCCACAACAGTGTCACTGGTTGATTGATAAACACCTGCAAGATTTTGTTTCAAATTACTCTTTACAATACCAAATTATAAATCAATTTCGAAATTTTAGATTAACACGTAATCAGCAAGTCTACAATTTTTGGTTCAACATATATGTAAGCTGGTACAGGGTCATCTTAATTCTCTTAGTTTAGGGTCACATTATATTATTATTACTTAGTATATTATTTTTTATTAAACAACAAATCAGAAGGTAGCTTTTACAGCATATTTTTGTAACGTTTCGACCATAATTTTGGTTTTTTTTCAACCTAAAAGATTTTTATATGACAAATAAAAGTATTCAAAAATTAAGAGTTACTATAGAACGTAAAATTATCAAATAAATAGCACAACTTAAATACACATATTCTGACATATACTAGAATATTTATTTAGTATTTAATTAATTAATGGCATCTAAACGGGGTTTGGAATTATTTTGAAAAAAAAAAGTAAAATGAATATTATTTTTGAAATACTCCTTTACTTTGGAACAAATTTGGTCTCTTGCCCCTTGTCGTACGACACACTGTTTTCGCTTAAAAAAATAAAAACCGTTTTGAGACATGGCCAAATCGCTAAAATCCCATAAGATATTTTATATGTAAAATTGGCGATTTTTAAGTTAGTATAATAACTTCCTAAAAGAAACAACTGTTTCAAATAACTTTTTTAATTAACTCAAAATTAAGCGAGATACTTACACATTTCTGTTAGAATGTTAGTAAGAAAGATGCAATATCTAGGGCCGAAGTTAAATAATATGTTCGAAGTTGGCACCATTTTCTCCTAAACAATGCCGATCGTGTCAATTATTGTTCCGTGTTGGCGCGTATTAACGAAGTCGGTTTCTCCCTTATTGTTGCTGCAACCGTTCTTTGTGTTTACCGGCGTTTTAAAAACTAAACTCGATGTAACCCTATAAAAAAAATCACATGGAGTTAGGTCTGGTGATCAAGGTGGCCACGCAACTGCCCCATTTCGGCCAATCCATCTGTTGGCGAAAGTAACATCTAAAAATTCTAGCACTTTCCTTCTAAAATGAGGGGGTGCCCCATCTTGCAAAAGTCACATGTTTTGCCTGATATTTAGTGATACTTCTTTTAAGAAATTAGGTAGATGATTTTGCAAAAAGTGAAGATAGTTTTCGCCTGTTAAACGGTCTGATAAGATATAGGGCTCAAGAGTATTCTATATACAATGCCTGCCCATACATTTACGAAAAATCTGTGTTGAAAATTTGTTCTTTGGATAGCATGAGGTTTATCAATAGCCCAAACTTGACTATTGCGGTATTTATTGATCCCATTTCGAGAAAATAATGCTTCGTCTACAGAAAGAATTCTTCGAGTAAAATTTTGACCAGTTGCGTGGTTTTGCAGGAGCCATTCACAAAACTGGATTCTGCGAAGATGGTCTTCAGGTAGTAGCACTTGTACACGTTGAACGTGAAAGGATACAACTAATTTTCCCATAGTATTGTGCATACTTTGTTTGACTTAATTCGACCTCACCTGCAATATCCCGAGTACTTCTTGATGGTTCTTCGTCAATAATATTTAAAATTTCTTGTTTTTTCTACACATTGTCAGGTCGTCTCGGTCTACGAGCATGTCCTCCATGATGTTGCCATAAATAAGTTCCTGGGATGCACTCTTTAAGGGAAAGTATTCCGTGTATAACCGCGAAGCTGCTGCCGTTCTTTAATGAAACTCCCCGTAAATTAGCAGCATATACACGAGTTCATTATTTTCATAAATATGAGCCATTTTCACGATTAAAAAAAAATGTTAAAATCACGTCGAAAATGTATCACACGAACTGGCGACAAATTGACATCAACAAACTTTTTTACCAGTAATTTTATCGGCGATATTGTTCAGTTAATTTTTTGCAGGTGGTTGAATTTTTGAATTATTTACATCATTTCATTTGTTTATTATTGGTACTCCCGGAAACACAATAAATTTGTAATTACATGTAACAGAATTAGGTTACCTTCCTTTTTTAAGTTACTTAAAATAATTAAAATAATCAAATGGAAAATGTTGCTTCTTTTACTAAAAATAATATTTTTTTTACCACATTTGAATTGTAGTAATATCTATTTCAAGTGATGGACTTTACTTTAATAAAAATTAGACAAAAACGAATTTTACATACTTAACATCATATCGAATCAATGCATCGTACGAGAAAAGATCAAGCGACCAAATTTGTTACTAAATAAATGAGTATTTCATAATTTTAAGAAAAAGCAGTGGCGTACTAATTTTACTCCAAAAATATTAATTCTAAATCCAGTTTGGACGCCACTGGCAAAAATTAAAAAAAAATCTTTTACATCAAAAAATGTCATTTGATAGTAGAAAACAGTATACCAAATTTCGTAGAAATAACTACAGTGGTATGAAAGTTATGATAAAAAAATCATTTTTGTTTTATAATTTTAACACCCTATATATCGGAAACCAAGCATTTTAGGACATAATAAAAGTTTTTTTTTAGTTTATCTGTCTTTTAGCCGTTTGTGATTGCTAATTCTATGTTAATGTAATTAGATGACACATTTGTAATGAATAAAAAATATACCTGACCAAATAATCATTTACTTTTAAAACTGTTCCGTACCTTTTAAATATGAAACTGTCTTTTGAAGAAATATTCGAAAGTATCACTCCCTTTAAAACGCAAAAATACTATCTTAAAAATCACCATATTGAAAATCTTTATCTTTGGCATCTAAATAAAAATGATGCTCATCTTATTTTAATTTTTAAATGATATCTTTACTGTAATAATTGTCGACATGTTATGACCTAAAATTATATCATAAAATTAGCGATATGTCACAACCGACTAAAATAAACTATATATATTTATAATGAGATAAATGAGGGCTTATTAAAATGTATTTAGATATAAAAAGAATCACTTGGTGCAGCATTCTTAGTTAAAATTAGATTAAGCTAAAAAAGAGGATGTGTTCACTTTATCCTGGATGACCCTGTACATGGAGAACATAATATTGTCACTTATCATACATGTTTTTATAGTATTCGTAAGAAAAAAATTTCGTGAAAAAAATTTAGATTTTTAAGATGTTCTCACCTGATTTGTAGCTGACGAAATCGTCGTAAACTGTAAAGGAAACTTCTATCGGTCCGTTCTTATATATCTCTAACTGCATTTGTTTGTCGTTTGTGAATTGACTAACTTCTTGTCCATAAGTTAAAGAGTCTTCATAATTGAGAGACTGATCGTAACAGCTTTTAACACACTCTGGCGTATCGTAACTTAATGAAGTACATTGGGGCCTTTCCCCACCATCAACATGATGTTCGCAAGGTTCCAAAGAGTAGTCTTTGCATCCTTGAGAAGAATTGTAGAGACCACCAGTGACGATGCCAGTTTCTTGCCAGTAATACCAAGGTTGGACCACATATCCACCATCGCATCCCAATCCACAAGTAAAAAGTCCGTAACAACAAGAATTTATGTCTTCTGCGGAGACGTAAATTTGTTTGGTTTGACCTGAGTGGATGCAAATTCTGTCAGACATTGCTTCGGCGGCACCAAAAGCCTAAGAAATATAAAATACTTAACTTTTAAATACTCTAGAAATCAAATTTTGTACAATAAGCTGTACCTGTGTGTGTGTGTGTGTGTGTGCGTGCGTGTGTGGGTGGGTGTGTGCGGGTGTGCGTGTGTGCGTGTGTGCGTGTGTGCGTGTGTGCATTACTTCGGGATGGGCTCTTACATAGCCTTCCGTACGTCCCCCGTCCTCTTACGAGATTAGGGGTTTAGGAGCTGTTGTTCTCTTTGGTTGTCTGTCTCTCTTTGTTCCATAGTTCATTTATGTTTCATTGCCTCGGTTATATATTGTGTCACTATCGACCATTGTTCCTCGGTTTCCAGCACGCAATCAATAATATTTTCAGGTGTAATTTGTACACCTATAGCTCTGCTAATGTAGGCTCTTCGTGCTTCCCCCTCCAGGCACTCGAAAATGGTGTGCTGTGCATTATCCGGGGCATGTCCGCAATAGAGACATGTATCTTCTTCTCTTTTTTTAAACCGTTTAAGATATTCGTTGAAACATCCATGTCTGTAGTTTCCATTATACCATTTCGCAATATCGGGGATCAATGTGTGGGTACAACGACCTGACAACTCGATGTCCCACCTGTCCTGCCATCTTCTGAAGAGTCTCTCTCGCGCCCTTTTCTTGACGTCCTGTCTTCTTTGTGCGTCCATAATGTCCTTGCCCTCCAGATAAATTTCCTGTCTCTCTCGAACGAGTAGATCGATCGG
Source organism: Kuschelorhynchus macadamiae (assembly GCA_030620095.1). Classification (NCBI taxonomy): domain Eukaryota; kingdom Metazoa; phylum Arthropoda; class Insecta; order Coleoptera; family Curculionidae; genus Kuschelorhynchus; species Kuschelorhynchus macadamiae. Next base: position 6,415 of record JAUTXW010002438.1, on the reverse strand, counting down.
TGGTACGCTAGCTAGCACTAGTGTTGCTGCTTCCGATACTGTGCGATATGCCGATATAACCCTTAAAGCGCTTCGCCTTTACAGACTTAGAAGTTTCTTCCTTATTTCCACCGTATTTACGGCTGCAGCCCATATCTCAGATCCATATAAGATTTTAGAGTGGATTACGCTACACAAAAGTCTCCTTTTCCATTCCCTGGGTCCTCCCACATTAGGCATTAGACGTGACAGCGCTGATGCAGTCTTTGCTGCTTTCTCTGTTACCATTCTTATGTGCTCGGAGTACCTCAACCCTTTGTCCAGTTGCACTCCCAGGTATTTTACGGATTCCTTCCACGGTATTCTCTCTCTCTCCAGAGACAAGATCGGTGATACAAAACTTCTTCTATCCGTTATGAGTACGGCCTCCGTCTTACCTACCGCCAGTTGTAGTCCGCTTGCACGGAGTCAGTCGCTCGTTCGGCGCATTGCGTCATTTACGGTCACTTGAAGTACCTCTGTTGTGTCTGCCGTAACTACAAGTGCCACGTCATCCGCGAATCCTACTATGTTGCTCTCTGGTGGCAAGTTTAGGTTTAACAGGTCATCGTGCATTAGATTCTACAGAAAGGGGCCCAGAATGGATCCTTGTGGAACTCCCGCTGTCACTCTATATTTTTCCTGACCGATTTCTGTATCGTACGTTAGTGTTCTACTGTTTAGGTTGCTGTCTATTACCCTTAGAAGGTACGTTGGTGTATTCCGCCTTTTTAGAGACTCCATAATTTTCTCCCACCTTGCCGAACTAAAAGCATTTTGAACGTCTAAAGTGATCAAAGCACAGAAACCTTTCCTACGCAGAGCAACACTTTTGACAGAATCTGCTAGGGTGACCACCATCTTGAGGGCATCGATAGTTGACCGCCAAAGTTGAAATCCAAATTGTCTCTGTGATAGTCCCCCTACTGATTCGATGTGACTTTCTATTCTGTTTAGTATAAGTCGTTCCAATAGTTTTCCCATGGTATCCATGAGGCAGATAGGCCGATAGGAAGAAGGCTGATCAAGTGGTTTGTCTCCTTTTCGTAGTAAGACCAGCTTCTGCTCTTTTCATTTTTCTGGGAAGATCCCCTCTCTTATGCAGGCATTATAAGTCTCTAGAAAGAGATCTGGCCAGCTGTCCACCACTAAAGATAGAACTTCATTTGGAATCTGATCAGGTCCTGGCGCTTTGTTTGATTTCAATCGCTTTCTTGCTTCCTGCAGCTCTTGAACAGTGAAATTTTCTACAACTGTCTCATCTGCGGCTTCACATGTCATCGGGGATCTTTCTTTATACGTTGGGAAGAGTGTTCTAACGATTTCTCTCACCCTATCCAGTTGTTTAAATCCTGGGATGTTAGGTCTGCACCCAAGTTTTTGAGTGAGTATCTTGTAGGGCAAACCCCACGGATCTTCCTCTACTGAACTGCATAGATCGGACCAACATTTCTGTTTGCTTTGCTTTATTTTTTCTCGTAGCTCCTTTTTCACTTTCCTGAATTCCTCCTCCAAGTTTGCCTCCTCTAGTCTCCCTCTTGCTCTTTAATGTTTCCTGCGAGCAGCTAGGCACTTTTCTCGTTTTTCTGCTATCTCTGAGGTCCACCAGTAGGCTGGCGCTCTCTTAGGAGAAAATCCTTTCCGTTTTGGCATTGATTTGTTGCATGCCACGCTAATTGCTTCCAGGGTAAAACGTACTAGCTTCCCTAGATCTCGTTCATGTATCACTTCCAGGAATCGCCCTTGATCATCTGTTTCCTTTAGAGACCTCTGAAATTTGGCTCTATCTAGCTTTTTAACAATCCATCCTGCCTTCTTTTTAATACTATTTGGTTTTGTTTTGGAATCTTCTACAATGGTGAACTCTATAGAAATGATCACTCAACGTCTCCTTTTCCGAAACCCTCCAGTTAGATATTTTTCTTACTATGCCTGGCGTTGATAAAGTAATGTCTACCACTGATCCTTTGTTTCCTCTTTGAAACGCATTTGTCGTGCTTTGTCCCCGATAACTAAATCTAGCCTAGCCACCATTTCTGAAAGGGCTTCTCCTCGACGATCTAAGATTTTTGATCCCCATTCCGACGATTTACAGTTAAAATCTCCCGTAATTAAGATCTCGCACTATGCTTGGCGAATATTTTCTTCTAGTTCGTCTAGATCACGTATAAAAATCTCGTATGTAACATTCGGTGAGAAATAACAGCTATAAACTCTAATGTCGTCTATATTTATCCAGACGAAATTTGCTGCTTCTTAGTAAACCTCCCTAATATTTAGTTCCTTATTTATTACTACAATAGCCGCTTTTGCAGCCGCACTTTGGAACCAAGAACCGCCTTCTGGTTTTTTGTATTGTTCACTTATCAGCAGTATATCACTTTTTATTTCAGCGGCTTCATGTAGGAGCAGATCTTCCGCTTCCCGTCCTCTTCCTAAGTTCACTTGAATACATTTAATCATATACGATTTAATTTTTCTACCTCCCTCCGAAAGGTATCACATTTTGCATTACCCAGAATGTGGTCGGCGCCTCCTTGAACTTTGATTTCATTGCAAATTACACAAAAAGGTGTTTCATTGCATTTTTCTGCGAAATGACCCTCTCTTCCGCATAGTCGGCACATCTTCGCCCTATCTTGTCCTTTGCACTCTGCAGCGAAGTGACCAAAACCAAAACATCGAAAACATCGCTTAACTGATACTCTTTCTCTCACTCGACATTGTACCCAACCCATTTTTATTTTTTTCGCTTTTAGCACTGTGGTCCCTATTTGAGCAGGTAATGAAATAATCGCCTTTTGGGTTTCTCCAAATGTTTTTCGCAGGGCTCTGATTTAATTGAGATCGGCGTTCAGAACTGGGTAGGCTAGCATTAACGCTTGAGCTACCTCGTCTTTCTCTATAGATCCATCAAGATCCCTTATTTCGATAGTAACGCTCTCTTGCATATTTCTAACGGTGGCGGTTTCGCCTAGAGCTTTTGCCACGGCGTCTTTAAGCTCGTTTCCTTTTCCACTGTCCTTGACCATCTCTATTAACACCTTCCCGCTACGCGTCTGTCGGATTTTAGTTATTTGTACTCCTAGTGTGGCTGGATCGACTTTCGCCTTTATGTCTCTTAAAATCTCCGCGTAGCTGCGTGTGGCATCCTTGGGTTTCACTGCAATGGCCTCTGATAACCGCTGTTTTCTGCCTTTGGTACTATCGTCTTCAACTTTTTTCTTTTTAACTTTCCGGTGTTCCACAGTTTTCCACTCTTCGTTTGTTTTATTTCCTCCATAGCATTCTTCTTCTGTCTCTGTTGTTGATTTTATGCTTTCCGTCCTTGTTCGCACAGGTGTAGAGCGTAATCTTTTCTCCTGCTTAGAGGTCTCTGGGGGTGATGTAGCTGCGCGTTTTTTATTATCGTTTTCTTTGAATTCGGGTCCTACGTGGCTGTTTGCACCGCCACGTCTTGTTTTGCCAATACCTCGTATTTATCCATCCTTTTTTCGCAGATCTCTTTCAGTTGATTGTAGTATATTACAGCTCCACTTATCGCGTCTCTAATTGGTTTATAAATATTCTTCGCATCTCTGACGATGGCATCTATAATCTGAATTCTTTTACCCAGCTCATCAAGGGCCTGCTTTTCTCTTCGTTGCTCCCGTTGCGTTTGCGATTCCTGACGTCCAACTGAGATCTCCCTAGTCCTTCCTCTATCTATACTTCCTGGACAAGATAGTAGTCTCTCCCTATTTGGAGGGCTTGTGTATGTGTGTGTGTGTGTGTGTGTGTGTGTTTGTGTAGGTGTGTGTGTATTTAATGGTTCTTGTGAACACTAAATGGCCAGCACCTCTCTATATGGGTATAAATTTATATAACTGTGAGTGATTTACTCTGTTCTATTTCTATCCAATTTTCCAGAGACTCTCATTATTTTATACTATTCTATATATAATATTACCTTAAGTCTTAACTAAGCCCTAAAAGTTAGTTTTAGAATGTTATAATTTCAGAGATGATTTTTTTTTAGTTTTTTAATTTTTTTTTCAAAACATGTTTTTATTCTAATATAATAGTTAAGTAATGGTTCAGCTAGAATTTCAATTTTGCTTTATTTATAAAATGAAAAGTTATTTTTTATACTTTAATCCTATTTTTGTCATTGAATAGTTAACCCCAATTATCCATCCTTCTCATTTTTGGCAGATTAAAAACATCTATGTGGGGTAATTTAATGTTTGAAGAAGAGCCATTGACAGTGGCTTTTTTGGCTGCTTGGCCTACTAGCTCAATTTTATTTTAATATCTTTAAGTTTTATATAAGTGTTTACTATTGGGGTAATCAGATAATTGGGAAGTGAAAATCACATTTTAAGATTAAACTTACCCAGCACGATCCACAGCTAGATTGATCCCAGATTTGTTTAAGTGAGTCACAATTTGGCCAAGCTTCGCGGGCATCAAATGAGTCTGGCACATCTTCCGATTCATCGTGGGGATTAATACTAGTTAACTTCGTGTTTTTTATTTTAAAAGGGAGCACTCCAGAAGCAATTCTCTTAACCCTTTCCCAGTCTTCCACTTCAAAGTTCTTTCCGGCTTTCCATGTTTTTGCTTTTTGGTTAATTAGTGCAATATTTTCATCTGAAAGCGGATGAGGAACTGCAGCAGAAGCTACAGCTACGATAAGAATTACTGCAAAAGCTGTTAAAAGTTTCATTTTCATCTAAAATGTAACAAAAGATCTGGGCTTAATATTTGATATTTAATTAATTGCATTAATTATATCAAGAAACCCAATATTCTTGCATATAGTTTCAGGATGTCAAGAGTAAAGGGGGGATTTATAAGCATAAAAAACGCAAAATAAGCACACACACACATACAAGGCATTAACACGTACTATTCGGTTTTAAATAAACTAATAGTAATAATAACTTTAAATTTTCAACATAAAATCCTATTCTTCTGCCACTAAGCATATATTTTAAGTGAGAAAAACTTCATTCGACATGTACACTAGTGATTGAGGCGTATTTAAACTTAGGAGTAATAGTGTCGTCTATAGTAAGAGCCTCAACGAAATCCTCTTTAATAACAATTGATATTTGAGATTCAAAAATCCATACCTTGTATTTTCATTCAAAGCAATTTTTTAAAAATAATTTCTCTTCAAATATCACGTACTTTTGAAGCATCATTTTTAAAATTTTTAATAATTTCAATTGCTTCTACAAGGGTCAATCTCGTTCAAGTTTCGTGATAGCTTTACTTTCAAAGCTGTAGTTTGTTTTTTTAAATGCTCAATTTTGTTCCGGAGGAGGTAGTACATACACCTGGCATTCTTTTCCGAAACAATTGAACCCTCAATGGAGCATTTAAGAAAACTTTTTTCCAGTTTTCACTAAAGTATCTACCAATGGAAACTGTGCTCGAATGGTTTTAGTCACACGATTGAGTACAAATGCTAAACATGTACAATGGATCATATGTTTCAAACTTTTAAGTTTGAATATGCCTTTAGAATATATGCAGGTGCACCACAAAGCAGTAGTAATATTTTTTATCACTTGGAGAACGAAATTTCACAAGAGATTTATTAATTTATCATCGTCATAATTCACATATAATTAGTTTAAATTTTCTTTTTTATTTTTTCAATTACATTGCTGAAAACTAGGTCAACATAATTCTTGCGCAATGTTGATTCGGCTGGAATATATGTATTGGTGAATTTTTGTAAAAATATACTAAACATTCTATTGTTAAGTTTTGTAAGTGAATTATTGCAAGAAACCATTACATTGCACAAATGAAAAGAAAATGTCTTGTGCTCAATTTGTGTGGATGAGATAGCCATCGATTCCAACGAAGTTTGCTGTTTATTTTTCCCAGATTTCATTTTTTTTTCATTCTTCCTTGTTGAACCGCAGTTTTAACATGCTGTAATATACTGTATTTTTTCTGCCAATTGATCTACAAAATGGTATAGGTAGTTAAACTTTTTTCTTAAATGCCAATGAATTAAACTTAGCGCGTTTACACAAGCCCTATAAATTAATTTGTTGTTCTCATACTTCAATTCCTTGGCAATCGATTTGTGTGTGGATCTGCAGGCAGGTTACGACTCGAATTCACACATGCCCGGAAAAAGAAATAACAATCGAGACTAGAAGACAGAATCGGAGTTATGATTTATTAATTTATTACTAAATATTAAGTAACAAATATGAGGAAAATCTACAAAGTCACGTATTAAAAAAAAATTCTATGCGGAGACTTTAATATTGACTATGCTACTGTTTGTGCCATCCAGAAATATCTAATTTCTATATTCGACTCTTTCGGTCTTTCAATGCATGTATCCTCGCCAACTAGAATTTCAAAAAACTCTTCTTCTATCATCGAT